>CM068367.1:1318459285-1318819285 GCA_034769895.1 Magicicada septendecula | reverse complement strand
AAGAGAATAGTAACACGTATCTGTGTAATGTACAAGATATGCACATACAGTCAGACAAATAGAACACTCGTTATATGTGTGTGTAGGTTAATTAATGTTTACCTAATATTAATTTAGGTCCTGATGTACTGACTCTGTGTGTGTGTATGGAGGGGCGCGCGCGCGCGCGTGTCTGTGTTTGTGTGTGTGAGAGAGAGAGCATATATTACGTTAACTATGTACAAGAAGGATTATGTACACACAAAACACAACACGCCATCATTACCAATGAAGAAGAAATAAAAAAGAAAAAGAATTTTGCCAAAATTTCGTGACAGCATATAGGCTTTTGTGTGTGTGTGTGTGTGTGTGTGTGTGTGTGTGTGTGTGTGTGTGTGTGTGTGTGTGTGTGTGTGTGTGTGTGTGTGTGTGAGAGAGAGAGAGAGAGAGAGAGAGAGAGAGAGAGAGAGAGAGAGAGAGAGAGAGAGAGAGAGAGAGAGAGAGAGAGAGAGATAAAACAAGGAGGACAACTTGCATGCATACAGTATACTCAAAATGTTCACACATACAGGTCGCGATGTCGACGAAATAGTTTGTCGAAACGATAAGTATTTCAAAATTTGCTTAGCAAACGACTGCTTGTCATAAAAGTGTTCACTATTAAATAATTCACGATGACTGCGTAAAATCAAGGACACTACTTCTAGTGTTAAACAACCCACGGCTCACTCTATATTCTTAATTGAATCCCATCAACTTGGTCTACACGTCGAGAGGTTATCAACAACGAAACTGAACAGAGGGAATTTTGTGTGTGTGTGTGTGTGTGTGTGTGTGTGTGTGTGTGTGCCAC
The DNA here is from genome assembly GCA_034769895.1 of Magicicada septendecula. Classification (NCBI taxonomy): domain Eukaryota; kingdom Metazoa; phylum Arthropoda; class Insecta; order Hemiptera; family Cicadidae; genus Magicicada; species Magicicada septendecula. The sequence continues at coordinate 1,318,818,453 of CM068367.1, read as the reverse complement.
TATATCTTCCTGACAGTTTATTAACTGAGGTGTTCGTTTGCTAACTTTGTGCCCCAAAAAACCCACTATTCTCGGTATTCTTACGACGACGAATGTTGAGAAAACTACTTGGTCACATTAATCGAAACTGTACTGTACTGTATGTGGAGCAGCATAAACATACCACGACGTACTTACAAAAGAGATTTGCGGTCGGCGCTGGCGGCATGCAGTCGTGCAGTGCATATACACGCTTGCATGCATTCGGCAATTGAAATTGTATGCAACAGGTTGACTATTTGGCTCAGACTCTTTCTGTCCAACAAGTTGTGTGCATACGATTTTAGCTGACCGACCTGTCGTGTCGTTTGGCACCGTTTCCACTAGTCCTTTGTGTGAACGTTAAGTAAACGTTTATACCATGAGACACAAAACTCATAAAATTAAAACCGGTCTATTCTAGTTTTTGTACATAGGTAATCTAATACATACTCCCTCATTCTCTCTATCTTTTTACACACACACACACACACACACACACACACACACACACACACACACACACACACACACACACACACACACACACACACACACACACAAGCACACGACATGAAATCATTACCATTGAAGGAGAAGAAGCCCAGAAAGGATTCTGCCAAAATCTCGTGGTAACAGTATATGAGTGAGTGTGTGTGTGTGTGTGTGTGTGTGTGTGTGTGTGTGTGCTTTTGTAGCAGGTTTTTTGGTACATCCGTGTATGTGATGCTTATATTGCCAGAATCTGACGTAAATCTTGAATTGATACAATCTATCAACAAAACTAAAAGTCTCTAAATTCTATAGTCAAGCAGATACCAATTGTAACCGCAAACACGTTATATCCTAATAATAGATGGACCAGAATTTACACAGACGGATCAGAGATAAATGAAGAGACAGGAGCAGGCATATATAGTGAATTTTTCTACCAGTATTTTGCACTAAATTCGGATGCTATTGTGTTTGAGACCGAGTTGTTTGCAATTGATGAAGCCTTGAGACAACTGTTGATGAAACCTTCCCTGAGAAATGATTCTATAATTCTGGTAGACTCAAAATCAGCTATACAGGCCGTTGCAAATAATGATTTATCTAAGAGCATCATAATAGCCTTCGCACGAGCATATATATATATATATATAGAGAGAGAGAGAGAGAGAGAGAGAGAGAGATAATGAGAGAGAGAGAGAGAGAGAGAGAGAGAGAGAGAGAGAGAGAGAGAGAGACTAAGACTATCAGAAATCAAGCAAGAAAACTCGAACGCATAAACTACGCATAGACAAATGTAAGAACAGTTATTTCATCTGCAATTTAAAATAAATCCGTTATTTCAACTCACATTGTGTACTCACTACACAGGCAAACACACACGGAGCAAATCAAGAAACTTAAAATAAGTTAATGCCCACATTGTAAGTAAATAACGTTCGCTGTCAGTAACCAAAGTATATACAGTATATCTTAAGTCTGATCAGGCAAAACGATCAGCCTGCAAATTACATATCAAGACATTCTGGCGTAGTCTTGCACTTTGATATATATATATTTACACATGTGCATTACATACGCACACACACACACACACACACACACACAAACATGTGTATGTGTATATATATAATGTTATGTATATTATTAAATATAATTTCTTCTGCAAGTAGTTGTATTATAATTTTATCGTTTCAATTCAACTGACACTGAATATATCGGTATCATCATCAGAGGTTTGTAAATGAATTTCTGCAAGCAACTTTCGAGTTACATATATAGAAAATTACACACACACACACACACACACACACACACACACACACACACACACACACACACAGGTATATATATGTGTGTGTGTGTGTGTCTGAGTGTGTATGTAAGTATGTATTTATATGTATGTACACACACATATTGGTGACCATATACACGAATAAGTATTGATGATACTTTAAGTACACATGTAAGAGTTGCAGTTACAGAGAATACTAAAGATTTTACTTAAGATTCTTTTCAAATGTCGGCACGGAACTTGATGAAATGATGACCATTTTCATGTTAAGAAAAGTCAATCACTACTCCGGCCGTTTTCGATACGAATTGTTGGTCTCTAAGTGTAGCATAGATACAGCCTAAACGTGCGCGCGCGCGCGCCCCCTCACACACACACAAACACACATTATATTCCTGTATGTAAGATTCCATGTTAAACATATATCGATAACACGTGACGGATTAGAGACTTACTGGGCCCGGAAGTGACAGCTTTCAAAACCGCACGCAAATAATGGTCGCGGCTGTGCAAAAGTGTGTTAATTTGCCATCTAAACGGAAACAAAAAGTACCTTTCTGTGTAATTTCTCATCAGTGAAGCACAAACGTTTGGAGAAAACGCACGCACACACACACACACTGGACAGTATACACACGCATGCGCGTACAGCAACACGCCTACTTCAACACAATATTATTAAATTGTTTCATTAATACAATGTACGCATGCGCAAGTGTATCGTTTTTCAAGAATTTTCGGCTGCTAACTGCATGCAGATGGACGGAAAATAGTTGTTTTACATACTGAGAACAGTAAAACCCCAGGACGTTTAATACGCGAAAACATATATTAAACGATCTCCAATCGTATCAGCTTGTCAGGGTGTTACTGGTTTAAAAATGGAAAGGCTTCTAACGAATTATATATGGAAAATGTTAACATTTGTGACTGATAAGTGATAGAGGGAAGACAGTTGTCATGTCACCCGACAACGAGAAAACGGTATGCGAGGGAGGGGCACGCAAGGCATTGAAACAAAAGCCACGCACCGCTGTAATTTATATATAGACTCGTTTGTCCGACACTTTATATGATCGCAGACTGTTGTCGGAACAATCCTTTGAGCAGTAAAACGCCGTTACTACACGACAATAACGTCGGCCCTCCTCGGCTTAACCAAAAACAACACAATGGACACGCAACCGAACGTTGTGTGCGCAGGCAAACGGGAGCACTTGTGCGTGCCTGCGTCAGTATACCTGCGTACGTCTGCGTATGGTTATACTGTGTGTGTGTGTGTGTGTGTGTGTTGGTAGATTAACACGACTGAAACAAGAAAACATAGATTGAGATATAATAAAGAAAAATGATATATCTTGTTCTGTTTAATGTTTTTTAAATGAAACTTCACTTTAAAAACTTATTTACGATACGAGAAAATTTATAAAACTGCATTGTGCACACCACAGGCGTAATCATAAAACTTACTTAAAAAATTAAACATAAAATAATTATGTATCTTATTTAAAGTCACTTTTCTGATTTCGAAACTCGAATAACGAGAATTCGTTCACTGTATTCCTTTTATTAATTACGAAAGTTTCCGTTTCTATTATAATCACAATAACAAATAGGAAATTTTATTGACAATTATGAATAATTAGTAATTTTTTCCTACGTGCAGTAGATTTTAAAAATGTATGATATTGATAACCTGTTGTTCATAGTTTAAGCGAACCCGTAGCTGCGTATTCGATTATCACAGAGATGGAACACGTCTCTAGGCTCACAACAAGTGGCTGTAATATATATATATACACACACACACACCAATACGAAACACACCTTGTACACAAGCAGAATTGTCCAACACTGTAACACAAATTTTTCCAGTAAACAAAATTTGTCTCAACATATTTCACTTCAATACGTAACAAACGGCGAATGTAAACAACAGTGGTCACCGAGAAAACCTTTCCAGGCGTCGGTATCTGCTTCTTCCTGTGATCCTGCACGCTACGTACAACCTACATAAACGACCTTGGAGACACCATAATTGATCACTTGTCAATAAAAGTGAGTAGGCAGCCAGCGAGCGGAGGCACTCAGTACGTCCGTGGTTCGCGAGAAACATATATATAATATATATAGAATCATTCTGCGTGTACACACACATATAAACATGAACAACAACAACAGCTACAACAACTCACTTTGTATAAATGCGAAGAGAAGGAAGGCAGCCGAAAGTGACATCCTGCGTGTAGGAGGGCAGATTAGCTGGAGCTGGAAGGAGAGGAGATCAGGCCGGGCGCCGCCATCCCCTGGCTCAGCGAGGACATCACTGCGATCCGAGCACGGCCCGAGACCGCTGGTAGCAGCACACCGCGCAAGCCTCTACGTCCCACCCGCCCTCTCTCATCGTCGTCTGTATCTCTGTGTGTGTGTGTGTGTGTGTGTGCGTGTACTCTCTCTCTCCGCTACCACTTCATACCTCAGAGTCGATATTTATCCATCTCTCTAACTAATATCTTACTATTGTCATCGCATTATTTGTTACTACCAGTCGAGTCACTTAACAGGATGATATTACTTTGTTACCTGTTATTATTGTTCTTGTTGCACGTGCTGGTTTGTTTGTTTGTTCGTACAGTCCACGTCTGATTCTTATCATTATTGTGTTCGCGTTATCAACGCGTTGGACAACGTTGGACCTGTACGCCGTATCTTCGGAAAGAAAAAGCAATAAGTGTTACTAATAAATTTTTCGGTGAAGGCTTTGTGATGATCGGTCAGAAATATAACACAAATTTTAACTTATTTGTGTCGATGTTTCGGCAATGTTTATTGTCATCATCAGGGCCTGTGTATGAATACAAAAGAAATGTCAAACACAAAAGAATAATTATTTGAGTGAACGTGTTTGTGTATGTGAGTGTGTGTGCGCACACGTGTGTGTGTGCGCGTATGTACGTAACATTGTATATGTAAATGAGCTGAGATAGTGTGTTTACTTCTTCAAACGTTTTCTTGAAGACATATACACTAATACAATTTACATTACTCATAATGTAATGGTATTTTTAATTAATTGTAAAAGAATAATCAACAATTAGATATTAGAATTGGTAAAACGTTTATACATACATATACCAGTCAACATATAGCATAGTAATATATATTGTAGCTAAATACAGATTAAGGGATATTAAATTATGTAATTATTAAAAATTATTTTTAACATGTTTCACTCACTACTGGTATTAAAAACAATCAGTAAATTAGAAAATTCTAAAAAGCTAACTAATAAAGAGCGTTTCAATAGTACTAACATTACGTTTGGTGATGAATTCACCTAAACAAAGTTTTTTATTGTGCTTGATAACAAATCAACACTATCACAAGACTGTACGTATTACACAGAACAGTAATAATTAACATTAATTTTACAAAATTTATGTCTTTTACACAATTTCATACAAACATTTAACTCAAATTACAATTAAAGCATATTATTGATACAGATAAATGCCATGTGTTTGTGTATTTCAGTATCCTGCTTGGTAAAATTTCTTATAGTTTCTGATATGTGCAAATTCTCTACCTCAGGAGTTACAAAAAATATCAAATTATCAAAAATACTATAGGTTAAAATTTTTGTGTGTAACGTAATAAAACTAAGTGTTGTTCAATAGAAAAATATTTATAATTAATTATTACTGTTTAGTACCCGCATAAAGTAAACTGAAATGTATCATCCACTGAAAAATTATAAAAATTTATTTTTACTCGCAATACAATCAGTTTTCTTAAACATGAACAAATTATTTAAAACAAATAAATAATTTTATAGTTCAATCAAAATAAAATAAGATATAGTTACATTTTACATTTATAAACATTAAATTTATGTTTTTATAAATGTACTCTGTTAAATGTACGGACATCTCAATAATTCTAAAATTTAGTAATTGAATTCATTTTTAATTTTGTTTCTCTTTAATGGGTGTGTGTTTCTTGCACTCTTCTACTTTCTTTACAACAAAATTTTACTTATTTTAAACAAACTCAATTTGGAATCTTAAATTAAAAATAACTATTTTTATTGTGCAGATAAAATCCAATCTCACAATAGACCAATTCAATGTCGCACTTTGAAAACGGCCAAGTATTAAAATGTTATTTTCACATATTTTGTAGTGAGCACACATTAAGTTAAGAACAATCTGTCTTTATAAACGATGCTCTAAAACGTCTATAAAACAACCTACGATTAGTTTTTTACACTTCTGGTTTATTCGTTTCCTTTTTTGCCATCATTTTTATAATATGCAAACTGTGGTATATAAAAATACATTTCCGCGCGCGCGCACACACACACACACACACACACACACACACACTCACTATAAGTTTATATGTTATTAAATGGTATTGCATAACCACTTAATATCGTTAATTAGGCATGTAACTTCATCATTAAAAGATTGTGTACTTATAGTATTTATATCATAAAACTAACTTTTCTTTAATAATTTTAGCCTCTGAAACAGTTTTGGCGATAATTATGAAATAAGTGTAATAAACTTCGAAGGAGAATTTAAGGAGATATCTTATGAATAACTTCACCATCATTGTATCTCGCACAAAATATCTGTTTAACAAGAAGTGTGTACGGATTACAAGATAATTATGTACAAAAATCAAAGTATGCTTCCTTACCAGTAACGTGGTAATTTCAGAACAAGTAAATATGGAAAGCAAAGAAGCTGATTTATTTTATAATGCATGACACTATTACTAAACCAAATAACTAAAAAAAATAAAAACTATATTTGTAAAGTTAATTTGGCGGCAGTAATTGAATAAATAAAATTACGTTACCTAAAATAATTTTAAATTTAAGTTAATATAAATATAATTGTTTACGAAATATCAAAGTCTCTAGTACTCTGAATAAGCAGTTGTGAAGTGAAGATATAAATTGCATAAATATAAATAAAATATAAATAAATATAAATAAGTTGTGAAGTGAAAATTATGATATAAATATTTGCCGTAAAAGTAATTATATTAGTATGTGTGCGCGTGCGTGTGTGCGAAGATTATAATATATTTTCAACGTGTAAGGACTAATTTTATTGATATTTCTTGTGTACACTAAATTAGAACATTCTCTAATATTATTAAAATCAATTCACGGACTGTTTGGCCGTGGTCCATTGTTTTGTTCAAAACAAAGTTTCAGCAATGCCATCGACTGCCATCATCAGTGTAAAAATCGAGCTGCACTCACGTACGGTTACTCAGAGACCACGTCTGTTTTTGAACAAAACAATGGACCACGGCCAAACAGACCGGGAATTGATTTTAATAACATTGACTCCGGCCGTGTAAGCCTTGGAAGTATTCTCTAATATATTCAGACATTTTTTTGACACGTTGTTAGAAATTTAAGTTTATTGTGTTACGTAAATAATCGATATAGTTTCACTCTCTCTCTCTCTCTCTCTCTCTCTCTCTCTCTCTCTCTCTCTCTCTCTCTCTCTCTCTCTCTCTCTCTCTCTCTCTCTCTCTCACACACACACACACACACAAATAAATATTTCTATATGCAAGTATTAATATTGCCTTGACTAAATACGTTTTCTGGGCCACACCTGTCCTTCATCAGAGACCAAACAAGTTTCAAATAATCACTTTCCACTTTGTATTTCTATTTAATATAATATAATATAATATGAATTCTATATTATTGTAATTTTATAGTTTTACAAGTAGCTGTTTTGAAAACTACATTGGAAATGTACTTACGTGTTTTCTCATATATTATAATTTTATTTGAAAGTAATTACACTTAAAACATTAAATTAATAACCTTTCTTTCGTTTTATTGGCATTTTCCTTTAATTATATGTGTGTTCATTATTTATAATTTTTACCTATTGTTACTCAGTTTATATATGACAACATTGTCTTCTCAAATACATACTTTCCACGTTTTAGTACACTTTTAACTAGTTTAAAACCGTAATTATAAAAGAACTTATTAATTTATAATCAAGTAATAATAAAAAACAGAAAATTAATAATTTAAATTTTACATACAAAATTATTTTTATAAATAGAGACATAAAACTGCAACACTTACATTTACAATATAGATGTTAAAACAGCTGATCGAAACAAACGAGAAAACAGAGGTTTTTTTAGGTAATACTTCCAGTATCTGACTGTGCAGAATTTGTGCTGTCAAAACTATGAAAGACAGAATACAATTTTTGTACGTTCACAAGAAAATCATTTTTATGGTAATTACAAAGACAAGAGGAAAATTTGCTAATTCAACAATATTTGTTATGTGTGTTAGATTACACACACATACACACATGCAAACACATGTATTCACTGTAATATAAAGTTTTAATGCAAGTATTTGTTCATTTCGTTGAACCGTTTCTTTCACATGGTCAGACTTAATATTTTATTTAGAATGTAAATTATTCTGTTGCTACATTTCATTTTAATGAGCAGTTTCTACAATTTGTTTTAGATACATAAATTTAAATTATTTTTTTGCTTATATTATATTTTTATTATTTTTAAATGTCAGCAGATTAAAAGAAAATTCAACGGCCCAAATGTAATATAACAAAAAAACAAGTACATAGTAGAAAGAAAACAAAATTTGTATTAAAACATAAAATACGGTATTATTTCTACACGTGTTAATAAATTGGTTCAACAAAAGTACTTGTATTGCAATTTTACTTTACACTAAAATATGTACGTGTGTGCGTGTGTATGTGTGTTTTCTGTGTGCTTGTGGTCACGCTGTAGAAATTTAATTGAAATCCCTCATAAATAAGAATATTTATATATATATATATATATATCGATGATTCCTAAGTAGAAAAAAAATCAGTACTAATTTAAAACTACAAGTGAGAAAATTCATTATAAAACTGTCGAACCTATTTACTGTTTATTGCAATACATGTGCAGAGAGACAACCACCATTAAGTATAATTATAAAAACAATTTTTTATTGACAAATAATTTTTTATCATCTGAGAGTTTATTTTGCTCAAACTCTTGATTTATTTTGTACATGTGGAGTTTATTATCTCTGTGTTACTTATTTCTAACTTGCAAATACTAAGTTGTTAAAACTTTAAATTATTAATATTAATTATTGTATTTGCACATAAATTAGTAACCTTGTTTTTTAGATTTTTTCACTGAATTTATAGTTAAATGTCCACCTTTAATAAATATCCAGTAAGGTACATAATATTTATTTGATACAGTAAACTTCATTAAAAAATTTAATTATGATAAGTAAATTTTCCAAACAAACATGTTTATTTCAAAGAGGTTTTTTAATTTTCCGTGAGTCACGTAGTATTTTATATTCTATAATTAGGTCATGCAGATGGAATATATTTATTTCTTCAGTTTCCTGCTATCAAATATAGATCACACACACATACAGACACACACACACACACACACACACACACATCTTCAGAAAACATGGAATTTGATTAAAGCAATGTAACCTTATTTATTTCAAAATTAGTTAATTGTGAGTAATGTAAATATTCTTGCGTAGCATAAACTATTAAACCATTAATCATTAAGATGTTTCACAACAGGAAAAATAAGATTGTTTTATAAACTAAAATATGAGGAAAAATATTTGCTTAAAGATAGAAATTATACATTTCCCGTCAGTTTCTATGCAAAGTTACGCAGACTAATAACTAATGTGTGTCTTTTCTTCAGTTTTCTGTTGCTACAAAAAGCATTATTAATTTCGGGTTCAAAAGGGCAAAGGTACAGTGTATGAGTAGAGTTAATGATCATGGACTTCAATGAACATACATGAAATACAAGTTAAATTGTATATTTTAAATTAATATTACTTTCGTCTACACTTTACAAACAGAAACAAGACCGTTTATTTGTGAAACTGTACAAATAAACATACATGTGATCATACACCGCTCCAGTATTTAAAAAAAATAAACTAATTACTCTCGTAATTAATAATTTATTATATAGTATTATAAATTACATTCATATATGCTCAGAGTTTTCTTGTATATGTATTTTGCTTATGTATTATGTGTATTAAGTGCTTATGTATTATTTGTATTATGTATTAATAATAACAAAACTTTTTATAAGAATATATTTTTATTATTTTTGAATTACAAGGTTTCAATGGTATTCAACTATCATCATGATTCATCAAGAAATGTTAAATAATTTTTCATTAAGAATACACAGAAAAATCAAACCATTAAATATACTAATTTCACATACATAGGCACTATTAATCACAAAATTACAAAATTATTTATAAACTAAAATATAAAAATTACCTATAACAGTAATAAGACTGTGATTTTAACACAATCAAATATACAGCACACAAATTAATTCATAATTTAAACGGAGTATATAAAATTGAGTACCCTGTCTGTAACAAATTTTATGAAGGGCAAATTTAGAAAAACGTTTAAAAGATAGATTTATACAACACCGTAGTTCATATTTAAAACCGGATGTATGCAAATCAAATTTAGGTACACACTCAATCAAAAACAGACACCCATTTCCAAATTTAAATAACATCACTTTATTAACACATATTTCCAAAAGTCCAAAAACGAATTATGAAATAAATGAATTAGAATGAATTTAGAAATATTTAAACATAAAACAAGTAATAAATTAATAACAGAACAAATTTAGATTAATACAAAAATTTATAATGTTTTCAAAATTACTAATTTAATAAAGTGGCAGATATTTATATTATATTTTACAATTCATTATATAACATATTTTATATACACATATATAACATTAAATTTAGTCTACATACAAATCAGCTATAAACAGCTGTTTAGAATAATCGATTTAAAAAATTTTAATATTTATTCATTGTGTATCTGATGATTAGAGTTGAAAATTGAAACATTGTAATTCACAAATAATAAAAATATATTCTTGTAAAAAGTTTTGTTATTATTAATAATAATATTATAAATTACTATTATTACTATTGGTAAATTATAAACATATTCTCAAATTTTTGCATGAGAAGTAGGCTGTAATGATTTTTTATTAGGGCACAGTATCTATATTTTCTAAATTACATTTTAATTTTAGCTAAATTATTTCTGACAATATATTTCATAATATTTTTAAAAATTTTATACTTATATAAATACAGTATTTTATTATCTAAATCTTTTTCTATTATTATATTTACTAATTATTTCTTCCAATACGTTTTCCTGTAACCAAAAATTAAGTATTATTAAGTATTAAGCCTCAATTTGTTACAGTACAACATGTTAGCGTCCTTATACTTGTGTGTGTGTGTGTGTGTGTGTGTGTGTGTGTGTGTGTGTGTGTGTGTGTGTGTAGCGTCCACACGTATATAATTCTGCCTACTCCCGCGGGACAGAGAGCGTGGCCATCCATACGGGGTAAATCCGCCATACTTTCTTATTTTGTCGGCTCTAACACGTGTGTTCCGTACCTATACGTTATTGTTAAGTTACTGCTGTTTCGTCTTTACTCACATCCGTTTAACCCAGTTCCCTGCGCACGTTACATTTTCAAGAGGACCTTGTTTTCTCAGTTTAAGTTTACTTTATTATTTATTCGAAACGATAAATAACATTGCTCTTTTGCTTTAATGTTTTTCAGTTTTACACATCGCAATTTACTCACATCATCCGAATATTATTTTACAAAAGTATATTATTTTATCTTAAAAGTATTACAAACCTATCTTATTTTTAAATGATTTTAAAATAAAGAGTGAAAAAGCTTTGTATTAGCGATAAAATATGATAGCTCTTGTTATACTGTATTCTATTTTTTATTCTAAAAGAAGGGAGTTGCGACATGTGATGTTGAATATATTGGAAGATCCAACGTTTACTGAATTTTATTGTGATATATTTATTCTCTGCGCACGTATTTATTCTGTGTACAGTGCACACGTGAAGCGACGAAATATAAATTACTTTATTGTATAAGATAAAATTGGAGTGCCTTTGACGTACGAAACAAGACGTTTCACTATTCTATTCTGTTATGTGTGCGTAGTTTTTATTAGAACTATATACTATATATATGGGATAAAATACATTCCGCCTGTTTTTGTTTGTACCCTCATATTGACCGGTACATGTATTTTAGTCATTGTATCGAGTGCGTTAGCCCTTACAAGGAGAGCAATATATTTACTATCCATCTTGAGGCCCTAAATTAAAACTTAGACATACATTCATATATAATATATTTATGTAATTCTTTATTTATTACTGTTCTAAAAGTACTAGCGTGGATTATTTTGGCATATTTAAATTTGCAGAGTTTAATTCCGTATAATCTTCATATTTCAAATTTTAATGAGATATTGGCCGGTTCAAGAAACCAATGATAGTTTCCATTACTGTGCAAAGGCTTGTGGTAAAGCCTGAGAGCCGTTTGAATTCGTACAAACAATTGAAATTACTCGAGTTTTACACCCCCCACGCAAACACAAACAATACGAAAACACTAAATGTATTTCATAATTTTCAGTATAAAAAAAAGACAGATGCCAAGTCGTGTTTGTTATTCACAAATGACAACTTTACGGATTCCTCTTGCTTGAGAAATATTATCCGTTCTACGTTGGAGATATTTGAAATTGATTAATGGACAAAAAACATGTAGGCATGCACGACATAAAATGCACCGTTTTCCTGTTTATGTAATATGTTTTTTCATAAAATTTGTTTCATAAAATCAAGTGTTCCATAAATTTATTTCACGTTTCAGAAAGCACAAATTTGAGTTTGAAACTAGTCACATATTATATAAATAAAAACCAATATAATATTTTAATATTCACCGCTAACACCATCTCCAACAACGATTAAACTAAACATGGTTTGTTCCGGTACCAGGCTGATGGTTTATAGCTGATGACTCCAACGCTGGTCTCACACCTCTCCGTCCTTCCGGCTTATAATTCAATAGTTGTTTGGAGGTGGAGCAGTCATCCATTTGTTTAAGGTGTTTCATACATTTTGGACAATATTGAGCGATCCTATTGAGTATGTTCATAATATTCAGTTCCTATCGTATATATGCATTTCGTCTGCGATCTAGAAGAGTACATGCTGCCATGTGCTTGGGAAATTACATTTTGGCAGCTTGAATACGACCGACCTGTGAGTTCTTTAAAGTCCAATTCTCAGACCCACAGAAAAGTGTGGAGAGGGTTAGGTACACTGTAGAACGTTAGGTACGTTTTTTACTCGTTGATTTTAGAGTTACCCTGATGATCTCGCACGTATGGATAACTTATTACTACATAGTTTTCAAAGCACAGAACCACGGGTGAGAGAATATCTGTGTGAGAGAATATCCACTTAACCGACACTACAGCTGGTCCAGCCAGACTTACCGATAACAGGTACTTAACCACGTCAGCTGAGAAATTTAACGACGAATTTCTAGCAGCAATTTTGTATCGTCGGGCTTTTAAATGTTGCCAGACCTGGTTTGATATAGCATATGGTGAAATTTTGACTTTTACAATTTTAAAAATTTAAATAATGGCCATGCAAATAACAATATGTTAATAACATTACAAATATTAAACAGTAAAATATAGTACCACAGTGCTTAAAATACAGAAATTAAACTAAGAATACCTACATTACTTTTCACAAGAGAAATTGTAGCTTGGACAGGTATATAGGAAACCATAAAATTATTTTTCATCTATTTTTATGTAAAATTGTTTTTACATAGTTTATTTCCGTCCACTGTATTCAGAGTGTTTTACAACATCCCCAGTTTGTTTGATTCAGTTTTTGTTTTCTTTGAACAACAATGTGGAAGATAATAGACGTATTCAAGTACTGTTGGTCGTATAATTACATCAAAACTATACAACCACAACAAAAGGAAGGAAACCTTTCTTGTGTTCTTTCACAAAATCGTTTGTTTTAGTGCACTCTAGCTATCAGCAGAAAGACGAGTTTACTAATATTAGGAGTTCTGATTTGTCTTCTTGAGATTTATTATTGTAATTTTATAACAAAAACAAAAGCGCATCAGTCTAATTGGACGTGAACGATTCTTCTGAAATGGTAACAACACGGCCACATGTAACTGACGTAGGCTGTTCGACTACAGTTTCCCGGTTACTGGGTTTCTGATCATAAGTGACATGGTGGTTTTAGAACATAATTAAAACTAATGACAGTAAAATAAAAATAAAAGGTCATAGGCAAAAATAGAAAGAGCACATAGTGTAAAGGAAAAGGAAAACTGCCTAAATAAGATCTTAGATACAAAGAAAAACGAGGAATGTGAAATAACGAATGGTAAAGACAAATAAAAAGGAAACCTTAGAAAAAGAAGAAAAGAAGAGTAGAAGGAGCAAAAAGAGGAAGAATAAAAGACAACATAAAAGAAGAACAAGAAGAAAAAAAGCTTGCTATTATTTAGAATCCATATGTTTATTGTCATTAGGCGTTTCTGCTTTTTCTCGCTGTGTACCACATGTACAGATTTTCCATAGTCCCGCTGTCTATAATTTTCTTAAGCCATTATATCCCAGCTACATCGGCTTCTTCATAATTATGCATGTGATGAGACTAAGACTGCATTCAAGTCCCTTTTGTCTCAGACATAACCGGCTCGATCATGGTGTATAAATTATAAAATTAGTTAGTCAATCGGTTTAGTCTTCAATATCAAGCAGACGTTTCCCTGAATGTTAATTCTGTTCTTAGCAAATGTCCGGTGTTTAGTTAGTTATAGGCCTACCTAACAAAAAACAAATAAAAAACTGGCAGTTTAGTACAATTTTAAATTTCTCACGATTATTTTTCTAGTTGTAGAGTGCATTAAATTATTTTTTACTATTTCCTTATTGGGAAAAATTTTTGACTTCGAGAGTTGAAGTTATTCTTAGAATATTTCAAGCAACGAATTTAAAGCAGAAGAGACTACATCCTGAGTTTAAAATTGGTTTCATCGTATGCAATAATACGTTGTTTAATGATGATATGAGTTGTGTACTGTTCGGATTTTTATGGCAGTTCTAGAGATTCAACTGACAGTCGTATAGAAAAACGTTATACAAACAAAAGCTAACAATTAAAAGATTCTAAAGTTTTCTTTTTCAAACATTCATGTAGCTACTAGTAGGTACAGTAATGTTTGCTTCTTATATTACTCTTATAGAGGAATGTTGGCAGACCGAGGAGAAGATGGGTTCCGGAACAGTTCAACTAGGGCCTAATCCATGGGGTGAAGAAGGAGCAATAAGTTGTTTGAAACGATGGCACAATAAGTTGGTACATTTACAAAATATTTTTATTACAAAAACTTTATTAATTACATTTTTTGATACAAATTTTATGCGATGATAATTTAATGAAATAAGTATGATGTGGATAACGCGATTATAGATATATGCTTGTTGTTTAAATTTCGTTTAAACCTATATTTATTTTATTTTGTTTTCTGCTACTCTTTATACATCATTCTATAACTGACGTCAGGATTAATAGGCCATCTCATTTCTCAGGCACTAAACCGTAAGTACGATTTTATTTTACTTTTGTATACAAAAAAGTAACTTTCACTTTGATTTCGGATTTATCCTGTTTGTAACCATTTGTAAATACACGGCTACAGTTCGTGCTAAAGATACTCTGATAGTGGCATTATAATTTAAGGTGTCTTGTCTAGTTGAAGTAATGTAGCATATACCGTACTCGACTGTAAATGCTCTCTCCGAATCTCGGGTGTTACACAAGTACCAAGGGCGGCGTCGTATAGGCAATATGAATATAAATGCAATTTGCATAACTGCTCATTTCAGGCGTTTCAATGTCACTTGTTCAGTTTTAGTCACATCGAGATGAATGGCCAGTAATCGTTAAAGATTTAATGTTGTACACACTTACTGTACGCGCACCAGCTTTGCTATTGAGACGCCTGAGGAGCGGGGGGTCTACTAAGTGATAGTGTGTGCTTGTATTGGTGGCGTATTACTGATTCTGTAAACATTGTTCAGTTGTTTAGAAGACATATTGAGTTGTGATTTTGTGTGTAAATGTCGTAGCCTATTGTATTTTGACTTTAGGATACATAATCCTTTTCATTCTGTTTCTCTGCATTTCGACATTGGCCTTGATGCTGAAGACAACAGGTAGACATCACACTGGAGGAACACAATGGTGAGAAAGTATACAGTTTCATCCCCCCCCCCCCCAAATATATACTGAATAGACGCGAGTGCGTTTCTTATGCGTGCGTGGGCATGTGTGTGTTTTGTACACTAACTCTAGTTAAATTATTGTAAATAAATAAACGGATACTAATGAAAAAATGCACTGAAAATTTAATTAAATTAAAATTACTGTTATTAATATTTGACGTACATAGATTTTACTGTATACGAAGTATATTTTACGCTAGTAGGGCTGATAAAACACATCGCCTTCGTTAGAAACTGTTTGTTGTTAACTTTTACGTGCCTCCTAAGTAACGAACACGTAGACAAAAGACACGCACACCAGACATCCCCTAATACACTTTGACGATGGGAGAAGGCTGAGTAAATGTTTACTTAACCTTATCATCGTTTCACTGCTTAGTAAAGTACATTCTTGTCAAGTGATACCTTCTCCGGCGATGAATAGTTTTTAGGGCGGCTGTTATGTTTTGACAGACTGAAAACGTGAACGTGAACAGACAAGGCATTCTTCGGTTACCAAGTGATTAAACTTGACTGTACGGCTAACGAATGTACGTCGTATTAGGGTGTAAATTTTAAACTCAAATTACTTGAAAACTTTAATATTTATAAGGAAAATAATTTAATCTACTAGCAAGCTCCTGCATAACTCGCTCACTATTTTGAACAATAACAATTTTTATTTAAATAAAATAAAATAATTAAATTTTATTTTTGTATACTTGCGAGTAAATTTCTTCGTGCGTATGATTCTTAGCATTAACTGGGAACCTCCGCGAGGAGGTGACCATAGTCATTACCACGGTTTTGCTGTGCCTATAAATTAACTAAGTAAAAGAAAAATACGAAAACTCCACTACTCTAGAGTTGTATTCGTCAAATAACAATTCTATATCAGACGATCGTTATCATTTTTTTATTATTATGAATATAGTAGACACTAAAAGTCAATCACGCAGACTGGTTTTATTTATTTTTAGTTACATTTATAACTATGATGTGTAAACGACAAATAATATGTAGTCCCACTACACATGTTTATATACATATTTATAGGCCTATATGTAATACTTTTCACAAATATATGGGATTGATAAAAATATTGTAAAGAGTATTTAAAAATATTAATGTTTTCAAATGATTAAAGACACCAAGATCGTTTTAGTCCCTCAAATACCTTTTAACATTTTTTCAAACATTTTCCTAAACATTTTAACTCTTTAATGTTATCTTAAAGTACTCCTAAAAAAACGTTTCATTGTAGACTATACTCAGAGACTGGTTAAAATAATTTGATATGGGCATGGAATTTTTGAAATTTTTCAAAATTTATATTTCCTTTCAATCAATGGTGTCCACAAATTTTTTAAATTTCTAAAACTAAATAATATATCCATGTTGTTGTCAAAATTATTATTAATTTGATATTATATTAATTTTTTTTAAGTTTTTTAACTTCTGTTCTTCAAATATTTGCCTCCATCCCGTCCTATTTTTGGAGGGTCACCTTTGAATACAATAAACCAAAGATAACATGCCATGTTTTGCAAAAATCGGTTCATACATACAAAATTATGGTGAGACATACCCAAAACAGATGTATAAAGAAAAACATGCCAAAGTCGATTTAAAATTGAGAACCCTCTTTCCTCGTTTAGACAGAATAAAACCATGTTTTCTACATTAAGTGTTCAAACAGTCTCAATAAAAGAACGTAAGGTCTCATTGTCGGTGTTATATCGTGTATAACGTTAGCTGTAAGTTCTAGAAACAGTATTAAATGAATATATAGTCGTACAAACCTGTGTGTTATTTGGTTGAAGTTCGTTAACACGTTCGAAATCAAACAAAAAACTAACAACGGAAAAAATGAAAACGTAAGGCATTTGAATTACTTAGGAAATTATAGAATAGCAGAGTAGAACGTTAAAGAGTGTAATGTTAATTCGTTTATGCTTAGATTCGTACAGACCTGACAATAATATTACGTTTGCGTTTGTACAATGTTCGCCTCTCTAGTAGGCAGTTGGTGGGGTACGATTTATTCGGCGTGACTTGTTTTTTCCACACTGATTTACGCCAAGCTTTGTCCATGTCATCTTCACGGAGGCGTAAAGCAATAAACGTCTCAGATAAACTAAAACTCTTTAACGATCAACATTCCAGTAACATCTTCTAAACGAGAGGACATATTAATGGGATTATTTAGTTATTGTGATGCACAAAGAAAGCAGTAAAGAATAATATGAATAATGTTTTGAATATAATTTTGTGTGTGTGTGTGTGTGTGTGTGTGTGTGTGTAAGAGAGAGAGAGAGAGAGAGACACAGTAACGATACACACAGACAAATGTATGTTGTGATAATCTGAGGCAACGCAAAGCCTCCATAGAGTTTGGCGGGATTTAGAAAACATAAAGACTGAGTAATATTAATACAATCTGGAGCTCGAATCTCAAGCCTGCTGATGTGTTAGCAGTGTGGGAAGAGTTTGTCGGTTGTAAAACTTTCTTTGTTTTCGGACTGTTGTATCGGATACACATTACTAGGCAATTCAGGGAATGTTTGAAACGTGTACTTTGTTGTGGTACATGGAATGTTGTGTCTGTACATTAAGCACACAGTACTGTAGCGTCTACGCTCAATAAATACGATGTTTACCTGTGTACGATGTTTACCCAACCGAGGTCTATATCTATTTCAGATGTAGGTTATAGATTAAAACCTTTCGTCCGTTCGTGGCAAAATTGGTTTGTAAATTACTGTCCCTATGTGCCATTGTAATAGAAACTTTGTGTGACATACCGCATGATTAGACAAATGGCATCCCGTGTGGTCAGTGACATTCCCTTCTGTGCCGTAATCGTGAATTCGAGTCATCACAAAAGTGCTCGTTTTCTGTAAACACCAACAGTTACTGATACTACCTATTAAAAATTATTTTACAAACTACGAATATAAAGATTCAGCTTACAAAACTGTCGCCAAACCGTCGATTCCGAGGTGTTAGCGCTTTGTTGATTTACTTTCGGTGGGTGGCTAGCGGAAAGGTTGGATACAAATACAGAAATAGTCTCGCAAACAAACATTTAGCAAATATATATTTGAATAATGATATATTTCCTATTTAAAATATGAATGAAACTAAAACGAGATATGTTTTTGGTACTGCAAGCACTTAAGTTTTAGTGACGTTAAAGTTTACAAATATAAGGTGTTCAAATATAATAATTTTTAAATATTTATCGTTTAAATACAGATTAAATATAAATATTACATGAAAATTACATAATGATAGAAATTCTTGTTAAAAATTACATAATGATATTCATTTATATCGTCTCCCGACCATGTATATTTGTGTAAGACTTTCTTTAGAAAGATATTTCTTCCTTTGAATTAATTAAATGAAACAAACCTCCTTAATCCGTGTCCAGTATTGTTGAAAACTACCTCTACAAAAGTGGCTGTCACAGTTTCTATTAGAAGACTTCCAATTCTAGCTTTTAAGTCGCTATTTACGCTGAAATTACGCTATTTCTTGTTTGTTCTGTTAACCTGTTTTCTCAGATTCCCGAAAATATTTGTGTTTCTTCCTTTCTAATTTTTTAGGTGCATAAACGTCATTTATTGTCAGATATTCTCTATCAATTTTTAAAAGTATCATCATTATTTGTTCATGACATAAATGGCAGTTTGAATTCTGTGCTGTCACATACTGTCTATCAGTACAGCCACTCCACTTTGTGCTCTACATTGTAATCCGCACCACTGTAAACTATAGAGTAGTCGTCTAGTTCCTTTGTTCCCTTTAACTTCATGTTTATTTCGGTTATGACGAAAAAAATGATTTTCTTTTCTTTTATTATTTTATTAAGTTAAGTTTTTTAGCACCCAATCTATCTAGATCTACCCTACGTAGGAAACTTTAGTTGCTCCCAATACCAAATCTGTTATCCTTGTTATGCCTAGTTGATACCCTGATACAGTTAAAAACAATCTCCGGCTGACTGTTCACAGTCTGAGTGTTATGAATTTTCCCTAATACAAGGTAACATCTTGAAGTTGGGTAGGAGGGTAAAAATTCTGCCAAACCCAATTTTTTGTTTGCTTTTACTCTGTTTGGCCAGTTATTTCCTTTTTCAGCTTTGCTTTACCCTTGATTTGATTTTGTAGTAATTTCTGCCCTATATATGTCCAAATTAGTTTTTCGGCAAAATTTAACACAACAAATAAACATAAAACAAGTAGACTGCAGTTGACGACAGTAAACTAATAAGTTTTAACAAAAACGTTTTGTTTAGTTTGAATGAATTGGTTTACAATCTGTTTTATAGTCTAAAAGTACGATAACCTACGTTCGTTGAGTCGTGCCAACTACGTTTACATCTGCTCGTATTACATTTATTTATTTAACATTTATAACTATTTTACATCAAGATATTACTTGGAACATGTTTCAGGAATCAAATATTTTTCCCATCCTCAGCCATCTTAGTTTTTGACCTTATTAAACATTTGTGGTCAGGTTGGTTGTTGCTATGATCTGTACACAAATATCCAGCAAGATCAAAAACTAAGACAGCTGAGGAAGGGAAAAATATTTGATTTCAGAAACATGTTCCAAGTAAGGAAATAATACAACTTGATATAAAATAGTTATAAAATATTAGATAATTTGTTTATCAAGAAAGTGACAGTAACGAGAGAAGTTTACATTTATTTAATATAATAATTTCTAATAGAATGGTTACTTATTCTATTTGTGCTTTTAATATATCAATCCACAACATAAAAATTAAGATAACTGAAGTTTGTTTTCATTAAAAAAGAGGCTTGAGACCAAAACTTAATTATCAATTTTACAAGCAATGCGTTTAGTAACAAATGAAGATTTACAGCAAACTATGGGATACACAAACTGTATAAGTAAGTCACACAGCATAAGTGGGTTACGCAAGATAGGCGACAGATTAGTCATGTAAACAACACTGTTTCTACCGACCTTGAGAGGGAACAAGAATAACTGAGTTAGGAGAATAACCAATGAAAATATGGTTTTACGATAGCAATTATTTAAAAGTAGTTTGGAGAATAAGAAAGGGAAGCAAAATGATAGTAATAAAATCTGGACCAGCATTATTAAAATTTCAGCGAACAATATAATTTTATAAGTGACGTGTACGACTCCTTTTTCAACATAAAAACGCTTTTTCCTCGTTAACTGTTTCTATCTAAAACTTTTTTATTGTCCTGTTTACTTTTATAGTTATAAAACAAACGTATAGTAAAATATGTGTAATTATAAGTAATATAATATAACAATAAAATGTTAATATTACGTACTGTAGGCTTATTATATTACATAAGACACACATTTTCATTATAGACAATGTATACGTTTATAGATATTAAAATAACTTATAACGTGAAATCTAAAAATCGGCTTGTAACAATGTTCAAATTTTATTTTTAGAAATTTCACATTTTTATCAATAGGCATAAAGTCTGTTAAAACAAAGTATATATATTTGATAATAACAATTTTATTGAAAACAATTCGTTTGATGCGATTTTTTACACACACACATACACACACATATATTGCAACGATACAGATTATAATTTTCGCATAGGATAATATGTGTGTGTGTGGAGAAATTACAAACAAGTCTATAATCCAGGTAATGAAGAATTATTTATTACACACAAGAAATAATAGTTTGTATGAGATATATTAAATTACATAATTGTCATGCATTTATATACGTTGAATAAAGTTTATATTGTTCGATTAGCTCGATTTTACTTGATATATGATATCCGTAACACTAGATGAGGCGTCCTCCTGACGTGCGTACTCTCCTCCTGGTGTCTTCTTCGTTGGCGGGTTGCTACAGCGGCGATTCCTCTGCGCGTCTCGCTGACGCTTCCGTCGAACTGCTAACACTAGATATATTTCACACACCAATTGTCACTCTCACAATAATTAGCGCTCTCGCTCGCAAAAGGTTATTATTAATTTACAATGTTATTTATTATTCGATCTCAGGGTGATATGGGTAATTATTAAAAAGCGGTGTATTGAGCTTGAAATGTTCAGTAATTCCCTATGCGGATATCTTGACTACCGCGGAAAGCACTTTAAATAATAATAATTATATAGTGGTTGTTAACCAGCTTAGTTCTTTCCGAAAAGCTCGCAAAAGAGTTCCAAGTTTATGGTAATTTTAGATTTCTATAAGTCCCTACGAGGAAAACTCTCGTGGACTTTTTTTGCCGTTCACACGGCAAATGCTATCGACGAACTGTGTCGGTGCGTGCCCCACAGAGTACGAATATTAATGAAATTAGTGGTTTCTGATTGGTCAATCAGCAGTCACATGGTTGATGGAAACAAAAGGTAGTTGGGTTACATGCAATTATTTGTATAAATTAGCAAAAGCTTGCATTGATTTTATCTATAAATTTTATTACTCAACCATTAATAAGAGTTAAAAGTTGAGTTATTCCCTATAAAAAACATATTTATAAAATAGTTGGAAACCTCAGAGTATATAAAAACTGTAGCTAATTACATAAACAATCCACTGTCAAAGTTT
This sequence comes from Magicicada septendecula, assembly GCA_034769895.1. Taxonomy (NCBI): domain Eukaryota; kingdom Metazoa; phylum Arthropoda; class Insecta; order Hemiptera; family Cicadidae; genus Magicicada; species Magicicada septendecula. Next base: position 1,318,795,767 of record CM068367.1, on the reverse strand, counting down.
CAAGTTGATGGGTTTATTAACGCGGAAGATATAGCGAATAAGGTTTATCACACGCGCACACGCGCACAATTTCACACAAAAGTACATGACAATAAAGAACAAAATTTTATAAAGAATTTGATATAACCTACGTTCTTATCCATCGCTAAATACAAAACTTACAGCATATAGACAAAAAATTGAATAAATCCATTTTAAACATGTAAATGTTCGTCATCCATGCTTAGATACGATTAATACAGCTTATCATCCTGTGTTTTGTTGCACTATATATATATATATACAGATTAGACGGTTAGTATAATATATTTTTCATATATTTTCTTATTTTTATTGGAGGAATATTAGTTTTATGTGTTTATATATATCTATGTGTATGTGCTTATATATATATATAATATATATTATATATATATATAAACACATAAAACTAATATTCCTCCAATAAAAATAAGAAAATATATGAAAAATATATTATACTAACCGTCTGTGACTTCTCGTATTTGATGTCTCTTCTTATTACGACATGTTTCAAGACTCTTGTCCCATTGTCAAGCATAAAATTTATAGCACATATCAGATATGTTTGTCAAACGTTAAAAACCATGACATGATGACCACAAATAACGGATTATTAAAAAACGAACTATATTAATTTGTAACTTGAATACGCGCATCGGGCGAACAGTGTACACTGCACAGCGACTCACCGCGCATTAACGGCAACTGATTCTTGTTATCTCAATATCTCAACGCGGTGTCGTACAATACATTATACTTGAATAATAACTGGTCGTTCAAAATGTGTGGCTTGGTATTAGTGTCCCTGAACGCTTTGTACACCTCAAAAGTCTTCGAGTGTGTTCATATAACGTCCTTTACTGCAAAAGTGGAGGGGTTTTTAATTAGTTCTGAAATCGGTGTAACTATGATTTTCGTTAATAAGATGTTTGGCGAAACTTGATTTGATGGTATCATAGTTACGACAGATAGTGGCTGGTTTGTGTTCATTAAACCTTTTGAGAAAACCACGGCCCGTCTGGCCCACATAGAAAGCGTCACAATCATTGCATGACAATTTGTAAATGCCCGTTTTATTCTCAATACAAGTAGGTTCGTGGGTACGAAGATTATTTAAGATATTATTTGTAGTCTTGTAAGTGACTATAATATCAGTGTTTTTGTTTATGAGAGATTTTAAAATGTTCGGCATGAAATTGGTATATGTTGCGGTGATATATCTATGTGGCTTTTTTTCCCGTGCATTCATTGATAATTGGTTGATGGTCCTTATTCTATTTTTATGTTTCTTGAGAATGTTGTTTACAACATTGGAATTGTAACCATTTGCGACTGCGATGTATTTGATGGTATTTAACTCATTAAGAAAATCTTTGTTATCAAGGGGTAAAGATAAAAGTCTATGTATCATGCTATGAAACGTAGCCATTTTCTGCGATATGGGATGAAATGACGTGGCGTGTATCACGGTGTCTGTCGTCGTTGGTTTTCTGTATATATTAAAATGTAAATTATTGTTGGTGTTTTTTGTGATTATCAGATCTAAGAAGTTTAGTTGTTCGTTGTCCTCATGTTCCAAGGTGAATTTCATATGTTTGTTAATACTATTTAAATAAGTGTGTAATCGATCAATCTGCCGCTGTGTACCTTTATAAATTAAAAACGTGTCATCGACATATCTACCATAAAATATAATATTGTTGCTATGTATATCATTCTCAAAGATATAGGAATTCTCGAAGTAATGTAAATATATATCTGCAAGAAGGCTTGATAGAGGTGAACCCATAGCTAATCCTTCCCGTTGGCTGAAATATAATTTGTTATGAGTAAAGTAATTTTGGTCAAGGAGCAAATTTAATAACTCAATCAATTCATCTATACTTTTGATATCTAATTTTTTGGTATTTATAAGATTCTTCTTCAGTAACTGCAGAGTATCAGATATCGGTATATTTGTATATAAGTTAACGATGTCGAGGGACGCCATTTTATATGAAGGTTCGATTTTTAGTTTTTTAACCTTATTAACAAAGTCAATGCTATTAGTTAAGCTGTAGTTATTCTTCAATATTATATTCTGTTTGATTATGTTGAGTAGTTTTTTGGTGGTTTTATAACCCGGGGCAGTGGTAAAATTCACTAATGGTCTTATAGGAGTATTTTCTTTATGCAACTTCGGCAATCCTGTTAACAAGGGCGCTTTTGCGTTGATAGGCTTCAAATGTCTCCTAGTCTGTTCATCAAATAAATGTATGCACTTATTTATACATTGATTTAAACTTTTAGTATATTGTTCTGTAGGGTCAGAAGTTAATCTAACTATGTTATTGTCTGCTATAAAATCTTGTATCTTTTCATTATAAGTATTCGTGTCCATGATAACTACAGTGTTGTCCTTATCTGCCTTAGTAACTAAAGCATGGTTATCAGTTAATTTATTTTTGAGATTAATTAGAGTTTTTCGTTCTTTTTTATAATTGGCTGAAGAAACAGAGTGAATGTTCTTATTGATGTTATGTCTTTCAATAATCTTATTAAACTTGTCATTTATTAAAAACCGCATCTTATTTTGTTCATGTTGGTCAGGTATCGCTTTGACGACAGTTTCGGCGTTTAAAATTTCTGCAATAATATGTTTACGGCTAAAATTGGAAGTATGTACCGGTAAATTATATTTCAAACCTTTATTTAGTAGTTCAGTTTCGTCTGAGTTTAACTTTATGGAAGTTAAATTCTGTAGTCGTGTATAGAATGTTTGTTTATGTTTAATATTATCAACAGTCTGTAATTGATCGTTTGTTAATCTTTGAAGTTTGTTTGCCTGTGTGATACGCATGCGATAAGTAATCTGTTGTATATCTCTGTTTATAAAGTCAAGGTAATATTCCAATGCGGCAGGATGTGTGCTGTCTAGTAACTTCAAATGTGTTTTATATAATTTTGAGTTTAAAGAAGCTTTCTTGATGTAAAGAGATTTCAACTACTCTTTAATTTTATATGTTTCAGCATCCTTTTAGTTTTTCTGTCAGCAATATTTGAGCATTTCATACGTATGGTAGCATAGTTTGGTGTGACACCGTATTTCAAGCAAGATTTATTAAATTTGATGTGCAAAATAGTTTTGTGGAGTTTAGTTTTAACGTTTTGAATATTTTAAAAATAAGAAATAAAGTATTAGAATAGGGTAGTGTTCAAATTCTAAAATCCTCCTCAAAGGAACAGTGTCGTATCAACAGCGTTAATTATTAGAGTAGCGTCTAGATCCATATTTCAGTATGAAATACATTAAAATCTATCGTAAATAGGCAAATTAAAATTATTATTATTATCAAGGACTTTATTATTCCCTGAACTATTATATATTGTCAGCCTTTTTTAAGATATCATGAACGTGGCACACGTTTTACATTTTTAACAAAATTACCTTTAATAACTGAAATAAGCTATCATTATTCGCTAGTTGTTTATGAGTGAAAATTGTTCTTTAGTAGGAAACACAATCTAATGACAAATAAACAAATGGACTAATGGAAGTTATAACGAAAAGAAAGGGGTGTGTTTTGTAAAAGTGTTGTAATATGTGTCGGGCGTTACCTCCGCGCACTTTTGTTACTTACCCTGTTGACTGGATCCTCTGCAGTGATGTAGTCCTGTAATACAACTTAAAACTATGCTTTTGCGGGCGCCACTTGGAAACGTTTGTTCCAAGAAAAAAAATTAAATGTGATTGATAAAATTTTTAAATCTATGAAAAAATTTAAACAAGTCAGTTTAACTTTGAAAAATCAGTTAAGTTTAATAGTTCTTTAAAAACAACAAACAAATCGTCTGAAGGACTATCATTCATAAAAATTATAAAATTGCAGAGAAAAAAAATTTATAAGTTATTATTATTGACAATTTTTTATATGTCCAATCAAGTATCGGCTAGTATAATTCAGATTCTGACTCAGTTGACAAGCATGAGTTTAATATATGAAAAAACTTTAATCTCAGGACGTGACTCCTTTGAACTACCAAGACATATCAATTAGATGCCTTACAAGAAAAAAAACTAAGTGATTTGAAGGTGTATGTGTGGCGTGTAAAGTACAACTGTGTGATAATTGTAACCAGGTAACAATGATTTTAATTTTGGTAAACTCACGTTCCAATGGTCGTTTATTCTCTCACTGGACACTTCCTTCGGGTAGTTTTTCGATCTCGCCTCTTCGGGTGTACACTGAATCTATTTAAAGTCAATTTTTTCGATCGTTACTTTTTCCGCACTTTTTGTCAAAACGTTTGGCAGTAAAATCTCGTTCAAACGCCGCCACTACGAATCATCTGTTTAGCGTTGATTCAGAAATCTGCTACCGCAGCGCTGATCCTCTTGCAGTGTTGAGGAAGGCTAGTGTATTGTTTGTTTACGTTCGGGGGAATTATTTGTCACGTTAGTCAGTCAATGCGAACACAGCAGAATTCGTTCTCTATTAAATGTTGGGACCTTCCTGGGCCGTCGACGTTCTGGCTGCGTGCTTTCTATTAGAATTTGCCGTATCGCTGCTCTATTTCAGCGATATTTTTTGGCGACTCTCGTTGAGGTTAAGTCAGTCGGGTATTCTATGTACGGGAAAAGCCTTCCTGCCGTGTCTTGTCGATTTCTCGCCTCTCGGTTTCGCCTTAGCTGCGTTGATCAGTGTTGTGTGAGATGCATCAGTTCTGGCGTTCAGTTTTCAAGTGTTTTTCGGTCAAATTTTGTCTCGCTTTTATACTAAATCGGAATGACTGTTTTCGTCGACTTCCGGTATATTTGTGTAAAAATTCTTTCTAGATTGTTCGAGAATAAACGAAATGGAATGTCATAGAACAATTTTCACTTCCGTAGAAGCTTTTAGAACGAATTGGTTATTCTTCATACAATGGATATTTCAAAATTTACACTGGTATTTATCAAACAGTTTCACATTAGTACTTACAATTTGTATGCCATTAATGTATTTAGATTCCTTGTTTTTTACTGAATCTAGCGATACTAAATATGATTGGTATCTAATTAACTTAAGTCTAAAAAACATTACAATTTACAACCTTCACCTTGAGTTGTAGTCATTAAAAACTCAATATTTATAATAAAAATTGTTGTGGAGTTATAAAGTTCCCTTCACAAGCTAGACATCTACTACTACTACTCTCCTACAACAAAATAAACAAATTTTAACATTAATAAAACACAAATAAATACAATTTTATATGGCCTCTGCTCATGGCCTAGGTTCTTGCCAGTTTTCTAATACAGTGATTAGTCTTTTTCCTTAATATATGTATTATTTCACCACTATACACACAGAGTTTATTATTTTGTCTATCTTTTGTGATACCTGGTTACTTTGTACATATTTTATATTTATCACAAGATGACATAGCATCATTGATTGTCTTGAGATGTCATTTTTTATGGTGTGACAAATCTCACTCTAAATAGTTAAATTCTTTTAGAATTGATTTTACTTTCAACTGAGTTTATTTCTTATTAAGGTATTTTGATGTATTGTACCTTTCTATCTCATTTTTGTTAGTATTATGTAAGTATTTTAGCCAGATCTGATTATTTTTGTACTGGATAATTGGCTTCAGCCATACATGGTATAAGTAAATATTTTGCTGACTTGACTATTACAATGTTAAAGTTGGTCAGGTATATTAGTATAGTTGCTTTATATCATATTACAGCTTTCTAATACAGTTTGGTTGCATTTTGGCAACATTAAATTCATAAATTATACAATATTAGATGCTTATTACATGTTTTTAGTTAACACTGTTTTTGGCTATTTTGGCTGCCTTTTATTCATTTGACAGCTTCCTTTATTTAAGATAAATTGTTCACTATTGTCTGCTTGACAATTACATATAGTTTTTATTTAAATCTGATAATAATTAATTTTTCCCATGAAATCTTGGTGTATGGTCTCAAATCCAACACATTAATATTTTTTTTGTCATTGCAAATATACAATTTTTATTTTAACTTAAACTCTTTCTAATAATGTATTTAAGTCATTTAATACATTTATTTTATTTACATCACATAATATAATGATGGATCTTGTCCATTTATTCACAAAAAATAGTTTTTAATACTATATTCATAGTTATAAAACTTAATAATTATTGACTTTATTCTGGTAGATTCTGACATTATTTCTCTCTCTTATAGTGTCTTATGGTTTTTTCACTCTTGTTCACTTTAATAATATATATTATTATTATTATTATTTTTTCAAGTTGATAGAAATAATTATTATACAAAATTACACAATTTTTTGGGACTACTTGGGTTCGATACTGTTCACTTCACTTTCCTCCTATGCTAACTTACTATATAAATGATTTCTTTTTATGGAACGTTCTGTGACGCTACAAAGTTAACAAAATTGTGTAACAAATCTGATGATTTAAATCTGTATAAATTACTGTGTTATTTGCCAACTCACTAATAAAATGTTTAACCAATAAAATTTGCAGCACGTGTTTGTAATTGTTTGTGCAATGTGAGAGTGTACGGATGCAGAACGGCATCGTAATCGGTTCTCTAAAATGCTATCAAATGTGTTTGTGTATACAAAACTGACGTCAGTAAAAGTGTACCCGCAATATCCGCAAATGTCTTACAAACGATTTACAATTTAGTACCAACGTTACAAAGTTAAATAATTAAAATATATGAATTCAATTTGTTGTGGTATTCCGTACATCGTTCAGCTGTCGAATGTCATATTAAAAAACACAACTACTTGCTAAATAACCAATTCATGTGCATACCATACGATTCCTAATGGGAAAAGAAATTCTTACTTACATAAAGCACTGAGAAATTCAAACTTATAACGTTCAGAACAAATGCAATGCTTATATTGCTTCTGACAGAAAATGGTAATCACTCTTGGCACATTTACACAACACAGTGAATACCACCGTGCATAGGAAGAGATACATAAGTCGCTTTGTTTATTGTGTGTATCTATTGGAAATTTTCAAATACTATACTGTATTTATAAGTAATGCTTCTGTGAATACTTGTCAGCAACATTACATACACTCTCCATAGATTAGGGAGACCAATGCGCACTGTATGTTAATAACAAGCATTAACATGGTTGCGTTGCATAGGAATTTTACAGCATTTGACAACAATTAAATGCTGTCACTTACAAACAGCATGTGTTTCAACGTAACTCATAAAGAATTGATAAAATCTTTTTTTAAATTATAAAATACTTGAAATTATAAAAACAGTGGATATGAGACAATGCGTGTTTGGCTATTGAATTTCTTTGAAAGATTATAATAAAGAAGAATGAAAGGAGAATGATTATAATAAAATTTACGTTTAAACGTTTACTTTTTACAGTTTTAATTTATATTTTAAAGCATTGTATTAAAAATGTTAATGACAAAATAATGTTTTAAATACAGTTTTTTGTGATTTAAATGAACGAGTATATTCATTTTAATAATCAGTGCTAAGATAAAATTGCCGCTGTGTGTCATTTAATTTTTTTTTTAAGACATATAGTTGCAAAGTAAATAATGACTATTTGCGCTGATAAGCAACATTATACAACGTAGTTACATAGTTTGTAATAAATAAATTCTCTACATATTTCTATAACTGCTCAAAGAGAAAAATATTAAACCATAAATATGTTTTATACCAAAGTTGCTGGGATATTGCAAGTAATATTTTGGTGGTAATTAAATCTTTTCTAACCAGTTTAACCTTCCTTTAATCAATATACTTAAGATTATTTGCAGACAAAAGTGTTACAACAACAGTGGCAAAAAAAATTTGTTGGGATTGTACACTAAGAAATGGCAGTATATTTGAAAGGAGAATTCAGGGCTATGTTGTAAAAAAATACTAATACAATACGAGCAAAGCCTCGTCAGTATTTCGGCTGGTTTGTACCCTCCCCGCATATATCCGTGGTGCGTGTGTTACCAAAAATACATTATGAAACTTTAATAAGTATAAACATTAAGTTGACTTCATAACGTAAGCTCAGTAACATTTTATAAATGCGATGGGATCGCACAAACTGAATCCATGTTGTGTGTGGATCTCTGCTCTGCAGGAGTGAAAAAAACGTAATGGTTAAATACCAGAAGCGCTTGCCATGTTACAGTCTGTGCACGGCATTGCAAATTAATACTGCATACTTTGTTTCGTTTCACTTTTCCAAAACGATTAAAACTGCCACAATACTCTCACATTATTCGTGGTAAAATGATTATTTTAACAAAGAAAGTCATACAATACGTACAACACGTAAACCTAAAGAACTATTATGATTCAGTGCACACGTGTAAATGTGTAGTTTCTAAATAGTCTGGTAATAAGTAGCCTTATCAAGTTTCCAATTAACTTAGTCGCAACAGTTGATTTCACTGGTTGGTGCTCTTTCAATATGGGAGTAAAATTATCCAAAGACAGAAGGATAAAAGCAAACTGATTTATCGCGTGACTATGTGAATGTAACGTGATACTAAACGTAGACAATAAAATGGTAGGCAAGTCTGTAAAAACAAATTTTTGTAAAATTTGTCTTTTCTCTGGAGATATATGCTTGCATTTATATGAAGAAAATTAGTCGTTTTTTTTTTAATTTCTGAATAGAAATGCAACATATTATTGTTTTATAATAGTGTTTTATAAAAGAAATAAAATAAAATGAAATGTTTTGCGGACAAAATGGACGAATAAAATTAATCCTTATTATCACGTACAAATAAAACTAAATATCATGTTCAAGTTAAATCAGACCTCAGGGTGGGATGGCAAAAGTACCAGTAGTATTTACCAGTCGTGTGTTGCGTATCAATATCTCGTAGCTGTGAATCGAGTTTTTATATCCCTATTAGGTCTAGATTCGTGCAAAATACTATTACACTAGATTTTAATGGTCGATGTTGTCAAATTTTACTTAGTTTCTCTGTGAAAGCCATTTAAAGTTTTCTCCACAATAACGATCGTGCTATACATGAACTATCTAACTTCCGGAATCTGATTACATACAATAACACACAGTTTAAACAACTCGTAACTAACCTCACGCCTGTCACGTGGCGGAGTCCACTACACTTGGGTGAAGGTAACCTTTATGTAGACGTCACAGTGTATGAGTTTGACTGCGTTGAATGTATGTGTAAACATACAAAATAAACATGTATGTTGAATAATACAAAAGTAAACGTAAAGAATTGCCAGTGACCGTCAAAGTTGACGTCATTGCCACCATTTACGTTTTCATAAGTTTACAGGTTAAGTACTAACGACAACCTCTATAAGACACGGAACTATCTCACACAGAAAACGAACAGGAGATTCTCATCTATAATCTGGATCATTAATTTGTTGTTCGACATTTTGTTACCTAAAATAATGAAATACCTAAGAACTAAATTATGTATACATAGAGTAAGAAACGCCCTTTTCATTGTTGCCAATGAATATGTTGCGTTGTCACTTGAAACTAATGAAGCGGGTGTTGACTTTTCTTTAACTGAATTGTAATGCATGTTTTTGAAACAAAACTATCCAGTCTGATAAACTTACAACAAAATGCTTTTATGTTAGCGATGGTAATTTTAATGGAAAATGATAGGTTTAAAAGTTAGAGAATTTAAAGCATAATAACAAAGCTCGTACTCCGAACTGAAAGCAATTTAAAGCAAAGTAACGAGAATTTAAAGAAAAAAGCTACCCGTACTTTGAAAAGACAATACTGTTATAATGTATCCAGAAATTAATTAAGAGGGCGTTACTTCCAAGAAGTCATTAAGTCGGTTTAGGGTAGGCCGTATATTTGCTGTTTTCATATTGTGTTTTTTAAAATTATTTTGTTTTTTTTTCACAGACATGAATGAGTAACTTTTTATGAAACCTTCACGAACACTATTAAACTTTGTTTATATTTAGTTCCTTAAAAAGGATTTTCTAAGAATGTGTAGCTGTAAAAAAGGAGTAACTGTTACAAGCAACAGTCAAATGTGAGAAACCGATGTTCGGTATTGAATTAAAACAGCATGTTGTGGATTACCACTACTGATTGACAAGTCTTATTCCTTATTTTTGAATTCATAATTTCTCCTTGACATCGCACACCTCTGTGACACTCCTGTCCTGCAGGCCTCTCACTCCTTGAAGCTAGTAATAATTGTAGTAGCAAGCAGGAGTCCTTATTTGCCATAAAGAGTTTGTAAACTTGTACTTTTCAAAAACGGTGGCCCAGAGCTGGTTAAAACCCTTCAAGACCTTGTCATTGATACATGGATAAAGGAGAAACTGGCAACAGCCTGGCAGAAGACAGTTATATGTTTGGTTTATTAAGGGGGATCAACTAGAATGTAACAATTACAGAGGCATTTCTCTTCCCCCTGTGGCGTATAAAATAATGTCCCATATACTGTACCAAAAACTGCTCCCACATGCTGATCACGTAATTAGTCAATATTAGTGCGGATTTATATATATATAATAGGGTTGCTACAGTTAGTGCCGTCTCCCTTCCTTCAACCTGGCTTTCCAATTCTCCCGATGTTCCCATTGTCCTTCCTCAAGTCCTATACGTTGCATAGATTCATCCACTTCGTCCCTCCAAGATCTTCTCGGTCTTCCCCTTTTTCTCCTTCCTAATGGACTTCATTCCGTCACTTTGTTGATCCACCTATTTTGGGCTCTCCGGACATGACCAATCTTTTTCTTCGATGTAGTCAATTACAATTCTTTCCGTTTCCATTCTTCTTCTGACCTCCTCGTTTGTTATTCGGTCTGCTCTCGTTATTCCACAGCACCTCCTCCAATATTCCATCTCTGTTGCAAGAATCTTCGTTTCGTTCTTTTTGTTAATAACCCATACTTCTCCTGCATACGTCATAACGCTTTGGACTATGGTCTGATATATCATTTTTTTGGTGCTTTTTCTAATATTTTTGTCCCATATAACACTGTGCAATTGTCTAATCCCTGTTCTAGTCTTCCCTAATCTACTTTTTATTTCTTCTTCCGTTGTGCCTTGTTTACTCAGTGTGAATCCTAGGTACTTGAATTTGTCTGTTCCTCTAATTTTAACATTTTCGTTCACTTCTAAATCTGTTGTTTCTTCATCTCTAATTGCCAAGTATTCAGTCGTTTTTATGTTTATTTCCAATCCCACCTTTGTGTATTCTTCATTCAGCTTTCTGACCATGTGTAGCTTAGATCTTCTTCATCCTGGGCTATAACTACCTGGTCATCGGCGATGCATAGTGTGTACAGGTGTTCATTTCGTATCGGTATTCCCATTCCATGGCATTTCTGTTTCCACATGGTTAATGCACATTCTAAAAATATCTTAAACAGCGTGGGTGATGTTGGGCAGCCTTGCAATAACCCTTTGGATGTTTTAAACCTACAGACAGTTTTGTTACCTACTTTAATTTGTACGTTGTTGCTTTTATACAGATTTGTTACTGCTTGCGTCAGGGCTTTCGGTATTTCCAATTGTGATAGAGCTTTAAACATTTCTTGTCTGGGTACTGTATCATACGCTTTCCTAAGGTCGATAAACGCTAGATGTACTTCCCTGTTCTTCGCTTTTTTTCTTTTCTGTGATCTGTTGGAGTGTATATATCTGGTCTACGCACGATCTCCCGGCTGTAAAACCTGCTTGTTCTTCTCCAATCTTTCCCTCTGTAATTTCCTCGACTTTATTTCTTAGCACCCTACCATACAGCCTTCCCATTGTTGCTATGACACTTATGTCTCTATAGTTTTCGCAGTCTTATCTATCGCTCTTTTTAAATATCGATGTAATTCGTGCCTCTTTCCATTCCGCCGGTAAATCTTCCCCATTTATAACCTTCTCGAACATTCTTCCTATCATTCTTATACGATTTTCAGTTCCGTACTTTATTAGTTCCGCTACTAACCCTCCTGGGCCTGATGTTTTGTTGTTTTTCATTGAGTTTACTGCTTTCCTTATTTCTGCTGCCGTTATAGTAATTCTATTTTCTGCTTCTGTCTCTATTTTTTCTTCATCGTTATTCAGGAATTCTTGTCTACGTTCCGTAAGTAGGTTTTTATAGTGTGTCTCCCATTCATTGTCTTATATGTATTGAATAAAGTTTTTATCTTTTCTATTCGTTCGTAATGATTTAATTACATTCCATGCTTCTGAACTCCTAGCTCCTCCTATGTATTAGTTTACATTTCTACACCTGTTTTGCCATGCTTCTTTTCTCTTTGCTGACCGTTTCCTTAACTTCCTTGTTTTTGTCTCTGTAGTTTCTGTAATATTCTTCTTTTTTCGTGGACATCCACTTGTTATATAGTTTTTCTTTGCTTTTATCTCTTCTATCGTCTCTTCCTTCATGTCCCATTTGTATGAATTATTTCCCTGTTCAATCTCTCCTAGGGGTTCTAGTGCTGCCTGCAGCATAGCTTCTTTTATGTGTTCAAATGTAATGTTTACTTCTTCATCATACCTAAATTCTATTAACTTTTGATCTAGACGTTGCTGGTATAGGTTCCTTATCGATTCGTCCTGTAATAATTGAATTTTGAATTTTTTTCCTTACTTATTTGTGTTGTCGTAATTATGTCGTAAGTGCGGGTTTAGAGGAGGGAAATTTACAATACACCAAGTTTTCACACTCCGACAAACTCTGGAGAAAGGTAGGGAACATAAGCTACAAACCCATCACCTCTTCATAGATTTCAGAAATGCATACGATAGCATTGATATACACGAACTTTACACTGCTCTTGAAGAAATAGCCATACCAAAGAAATTAATAAGATTGTGTAGGATGAAAATGTTGACAGTGAAGGGCATGGTAAGGATCCAGAATGACTCATCAGGAGAGTTCGACTATGAAAAGGGTGTCCTAAAAGGCGATCCTCTTGCTTGCCTCCTCTTCGTTCTTGGTTTAGAAAAAGCTGTGAGAGATGCTGGAATAGATTCCTCCGGGACTGTATTCAACAGGTTAGTGCAGGTGCTAGGATACGCCGATGATCTAGATATAATCGGGAGGTCCCTTCGAGCAGTCACTGAAGCCTTTCTTGCTCTTGAAGGTCCCGCAAGGAGGCTGGGTCTCATAATAAACAAAAGCAAGACAAAATACATTGTCACAGGACAGGAAGCTAGAGAAGGAGGGCGCGTCCAACTTGGCATCTATTCCTTCGAAAAAGTTAACAATTTTGTTTATTTAGAATGTCAAGTTAACTCCGATGGGAAAACTACAGAAGAAATAAAGCGAAGAATCACCTCAGCTAATAGGTGATTCTTTGGTCTCAGACCCCTGTTCCAGAGCAGAACAATTGCTAGGAGCACCAACCTGCTTCTGTATAAAACATTGATCTGCCCAGTTGTCAACTATGGTTCTGAGACCTGGACCATTTCTAGAAAGTCTGAGTCAAGCCTGGTGGTTCATGAACGCAAAATCCTCAGCAGTATTTTTGGTCCAATATGTGTGGGAGGTGAATGGAGGAAAAGGACTAACCAAGAATTGAACACTCTTCTGAATGAACCAGATATTGTGATAATTATAAAACTTGGTAGACTCAGGTGGACAGGACATGTGATCAGAATGGGGGAGAATGAAATACCCAAAAAGGCACTCACAGAACAAATCTATGACACCAGGAGGGTTGGTAGACACAAACTACGTTGAGAAGACTGTGTGAACTATGATGCGCGCCATATCATTGGGACCCGGAACAGGAGAGCAGCTGCACTTAACTGGGCCAACTGGCGGAGGCTGTTAAAGGAGGTCTTGACCCAGTAATGGGTTGTTGCCACGCTGAAGAAGAAGCTTGTATACTTGTATTGTACAAGATACTTGTACTTTTACATATATTCAGTCAATTTTTGTGGCAGTGTAAGTAGGTTTGATTTATTTTCAGTGCAGCTGTGTTAACCTAGACTGATTCTGAAATAGGCCTACATATTTTAGGCTTACTTTTTTCAGGGACAGTCATTAGAGATAACGTGTCTTGTTCTGCATTGCACCAACACTGGAGACACAACACCGATACCACTACTTCGTCAGAGACAGCCTCTCATCACCATGATTGTTTTCAATGATATCCAAGTCACTTGTATGAACAGACAAACTGACCTTTTTCAACCAGCCTTGTGACGCGTTTCAAATTATACGCTTTATCATCAGATCTTAAACAATCCTTTGTAGGAGATCGTCATCGATTAACATTCCAATTGCATTTGCACTCTACGCGTCAGTAGGTGCTCACTTTCTCACGCTTGGTCGGCCACTGAGCGATTATTCATCTCTATTTGACAAAACAGGTTCAAGGCGGTATCGTATTGCGATTGGATTTGAAATTCAGCTGGTAATTCAACACGAAACCGCGACTGCTTATGTTTGTGTATACTCTGTAAATATCAAACTCTTCAAAGGCTATCATGAGTCGGCCCTTTTTGCAGATGTGCAGTGTTTCCAAGTTAAACTTGAAATCCGTGTACATGGATTAGACGACCACAGTTACAATTACCTACTGACACATACAGTGCAAATGCAATTAGAATTTTAACCGATAGCGACCTTCTATGAAAGATTTTTTTAAGATCTGATGACAAGGCATATGCTTTGAAACGCGTCATCAACTGTAAGCAACAAGTCACAAGGCGGACTGAAAAAGGTTAGTTTTGCCTGCCGTCTCATTAGCTGAACCGAAGGAAATGTCTCGTTGCAACAGTGCATGGCAGAAACAATAGCGAGCCATCGACGACTGCTTGCTTTTTATTGGCCGTGCTTGTAGCAAACGAGGAAGGTGAATTACGATTTGTGTGCAAAACCAAACGTAAGGAACAGGAATTTCTACCAACTACCACACGTCGACGACAGAACTCCCCAGCATTTTGTGATTTTAGATTTAATACAGTACACACTATTAACGACTTTTACTAAACCACGTACTCTTTATATCCACAACATTATGGCAGAGAATCTGAATTCGGATAATTGTAATTACTGATTTTAAATTCATAAATAATTAAATTTACCTTTTGTTTGTACCAGCATAAACGTACGTTATTTACAATAATATTAAATAACAATACGCGAAATAGCGGTAAATTTGAGTCGAGTAATTCTCGGCGGAGTAATTTCTCGCTGTGATAGGTAAGGTTTGGCACTTTAACCTTTTGCACTACGGTACATGCAGAAACTGTAGTCCAACACAACAGAACTTGACACGTACGCAGTGAAGTACATTCGTCAAACATCAGAAGTAGTTTTTAATATCGCACATTTTATACCCATCGTAAAGTCTAAAAAGACCCGAAGCTTTATAGCCAGGGGATCCTTCCCACTGCTATGTCAGCAGTTCTGCATAGTTGCACAGCCTTTATTTACTCTATATTCCGCAAAATCTCTTTGGTATTTACACTAAGCCAGATTATTACACGGGGATTTATTTCTGTGTGGTCTTGTACATAGCCCTACATTCATACACACGATCGTATATATCGTAGAGGTATGGATTATTTTTCCCATTTATAGTACGTAATATGTGTACGGTTGTGTGTGATCATGACTAGTAGTAATGGTAGTTCGATTGAAAGCAAACAATTTGGACGTATTAAGGGAACAGAATGAGAAAAGGACGTTACTAAATCAACTTACTAAAGCATAATTTGATCTTTTTCTTCTTCTCTTCTTCAAGGATTAGCTTATATAAACCTGTTCCGGCACCCATCTCATCCTCGGACGACCCACGTCTCTTCTACCAATGGCTTCATAGTTCAGTGCCGCTTTCGGAAATCGATCCTCTGTCATCCTTTACAGATAATCCCACTATTGTCTTCTGTAAATTGAAATAATTTCATTTATGTCCTTTACTTTGAGTTCTGCTCTGATATCTTCATTCCTCATTCTATCTTGCAATGTATAATTTAAAGTATTTCGAAGAAACTGCATTTCAGCACTCTGAATCTTGCTGTTTTCCTTTTTTGTCGTAACCCTCGCCTCACTCGCATAAATCAACGTTGGTCTTGCAATTGTCTTACAAAATTTAATCGTTGTGCTGTGTCTTGTTTTATTTCTAAGATTGCTATGAATCGTACCACAAGTATTCCTAAATTTACTCATCTTCTCTCTTATATCATATTCAGATTCATAGCTTACTGCACAGCCGAGATATTTGAAACGGCTCACATGTTCTAAAGTGCTGTTGTTTATAACTATCTAAGTCCTCACTGGATATTTACCTTTAAATGCCATGGTTTTGGTCTGCATAATTTGATATAATTAAAATTTACAGAGCTATTAGTGATCAAAAATATTATACTGGCCGCTGTTATAAAATATGAGATAATGAGATAACAGAACAACCACGGTTTTTTTGTTAATAAAGAACATTAATGTAAACCCATGTACCAAATTTCATTAAAATATCTCAAGGCCTTCTTGAGATATAAACTTTACCTTAAAAAAAATACACAAAATGGCGGACAGACGGAAAACGAAATGTTTCCAGACCTATGTTTACAGCATTTGTTTCTTATAATGATAGGTAAAATAAACAGACAGGAACAAATAAATGAAAGCAACTGTAATCTAAACTGCTACATTATGAGGGTTATGAATAAGAAGATTTAGATTACTGAGAAGGCTTATTTCAATGGTGTAAGCCACTTGTTATAGAAGTCGCCACATTTCTGCTCACTATTCCTCTTCTTTTTATTATTATTTATCAACTCCTCTTTTTCTTTGCACACTTCTTCTCCGTTTCCTTCCATTCCTTCTTATCATTAACTTGTATTTTTGCTCGTTGAATTCTATAACTACATTATTTCTTCTTCGTTCCCCCAACGACCGAGATAAGCTACGCAACACAAAACTCTAATTTTCAAATGGTTTCAAAGACGATGCATGTCTGACTTAATTCATAAAGTAAACGAACACACAAAGTCGGTCAAGTTGTAATCCCAATTTTTTATTATAAATTTTTGTTTGCAATTTCGCATTCTAAAAGAACTTGAAAATTGTAAGCTGAAATACACAATTGCAGTAACCTATTTTATAACGAAAAAATTAAACTAAACTGAACACATTAGACCAAAATAAAGGATGAAAACCCACTGTAGTCCTTTCAGATTTAATGTCCAGTGAAATAAATTTAATTCAGTTATAATGGTCCTCCATGTAAATATTTTGAGAGAAGTGTGCTAATGTTAATACATTTTAAAGGTATAATCTTAATTCACCAAATGTAACATGCACTTAAAAATCCCACATTCTTATATGCAAACATTAGACACAAATTTCCAATATATATGACACACACACACACATATATATATATATACATATATTATACATTAAGTGCCTCCCATAACTATAGGAAACAAGGCCATAAGTTATGACAAAATAATTGGTACTAAAATACCAGACGAATTTACAGCATAGCTAGAGATATTAGTTACATGTAAAAGCGTAAAACATGATTCTGTAAATGGTAAGTAGCCACTTATATACGTTGCAGTAAAGCACAGTAAAGGGTCATAGCAAAATTGTGAAGGACAAATGATAAATGATTGCTGTGTAATAAATAAGTAGGCTATGTAACATAATAACATCTTACCAACCTTACAACAGATAATAAATTTTTATTAAAATGACCCTATGTACTTATTTAGAACTGTTTCACAACACCCGACAAATTGTGGCTATCATCCTGGTTAAAATTACTGTTTATACTTTTTGTAAACCTGTCGTCTCTCCGATGGCTCAAGGAAAATATTTCCTCCGGAGATCTCTGTATTATCAAATAAAATATGATACTTATCTATGTTTCACTATTGCTGATTTCTGCGTGGCTCGTACGTTCTCGGATCCTGGATTGAAATCTGTCTCCGCGTTTCACCCATGTATAAATACCCAAAAATAAACGGTTCTTGAAGACGCATCTAAATTTAAAGATGAGTTGAGTCTAGTCATCCCCGGAGTTGCTGACTAACTAGTCTTCGTCTAACTAGTTTGAACATGATCTAGTAATTGGTATGAAGCGGTTCTTATCTTAAAAGTAACTAGCCAGGTGTCAAACTGTGATCATCTGTTCACTATGTTGTTAATAACAAATACCTCGAAGGTTTGCGAGCATGATAAGGAATTTTATGATGAATCTCAGCTAGAAACCGTGATGCGAAAGTGCAAAGGAAAACAGGTAACTTTCTGGTCTCTACGAAGTTTACGCCTAAACATGAGTCTACAAAAAGAAACCCAGAAAGTCTACTTTTAAAAGTAGAAACTATGAGTCTACTTTTAAAAGTAGAAACTATGAGTCGACTTTATAGGCCCAGAAACCCCGAGAATATTTAACAAAAAGGCATTTTACCATTAGTATTGTTGGTAAGAATCACCCATAGTAGATATGTAGTAGATATAGTGGTAAAATCATCTTTACATACTCAAAGAAAACTTATCCAGCTTTGTCTCAACCTTACTTTTTATCAAATATATGAACAGAGTACAAAAAAAATGTTTATCATATAAAATGGGAAAAACAAAATTTAGATAAGCATAAAGACATTAAACAGAGATGTTGTGAACTCAAGCACGGAGCTATTCTAAACAAACGTTTCTAGTCTTTTGAACACTTTGTACCTTACAGTTATGCTCTGGTTCTAATTAACTTATTTCTGCTTCTCGCAGTTGGGTAACAGTCAACCCAACTTCCAGCTAATGGATCATTGGTTCGATAATGGCGATGGGTAACGAGCGTCATCACAAGCACTCGTCTCCCTCTCTCTGATCAAACTGTGTATTTGAAAAAGGATTTGCAAAATCTGACAGTTGGACTGCTCTAGGTAGGGCCCGGAATGAAACACATGACATCCACTGAAACGAGAGATGCACTTAAGAATTTGAATATTTCCCCAGTTCTTGAATTTTTCTCCGTTCACACAGTTTCAGTTAGAAAATATAGCGATTAATATGGGAGGCTGGTATTTTTTGGTGAGATGGATAAGAATTATATGGATAGTTATTCAAATTATTCAAGACGAATTTTCCCAAAAGTCCCGTTTCGTTTTATACATCCCTGGGGTAGGATATCACAAGAAACATCAGCGCCTCTTAGAGTGTACACACTGTATTTTGTTACAGGAATAAAGGAAATTAAGATAAAACAAGAAGTGAAAGTTATAAATTAATAATATTTTTAAATTAAACTATATTACAGGGAAATATTCATTTTGGAATGTTGATGAAACACCTGAGTAAACATTTTCAAATGCTTTTATTCCTGTTACAATAAAATTTAGAGACGACTATTATTTAGAAGTTTGCTTATTACACAAACCAGGAATAATCATTATTCAGAACACGGTTTACACGTAGCGTTGAAAGTGTAAATGACAAGTCAAATATAATCATAAAAATATGTTGATTTATGTTTGACTTCTTTCCAAATCAAAATAAAATACAAAGGGTTATACAAGCAAATACGTTTTACGTCTTTGTGTATAAAAAAAATTTACCACCCGTTACTAGAAAATGAGAGGTTGAACACGTGCCGAAGTATGTTCACAGAAATATCAAATATTATTTTTATTTTGATACGAGAGATTCAACTGCCAGGGCTTTCTGCATTTTTTCCTGTTTTCATATATTCATTTTATTTTATTTTTAGTTATCTTTTGTCTTTTGTCCTCCCAAATTTTTTCTACGTTTTAGATTTATTTTTAATTTCTTGCATTCTCAACCTGAAACTTGAAGTGTTTATTACTCTGTGTTCTTTCTTATCCGTCGACATATCTAAACAATAATTTCACTATTTCATATTTCCTCTTATAACTAACTAACTAAATCATTAACTCTTTAAAAAACTATCAAAATCCATGTAACTCTTCCGTAAAAAATAATAAAAATCTACAGAAACCTTATCCCATTTTTATCTCCTCTTGTGCAGGTAAATTTGTTTTCTACTGAGTTTAAGGTAGAGAAATGCCAAATTACTGAGCGCTGACATATTTATCAGTTGATATCCGTCTTCAAATTTACCAACAAGTAACTGAGTTAAACTTTTATCGTTATTAGGAGAAGATCATTTTGTAAATACTTGTCTTCTTTTTATTAATATTTTTTTACTACTGATGTAGTTTTACGTATCGGATTACCTCAATGTTATAATTAACTAGTTGCTTACAATTAATTGTATACAATGTAATTTACTTGCATACAAATTAAATAAGGCAAATGCAGATCGGCAAAGTAATGTAGCAAACGATATCTGCTGCCTGCAATAGACAAGATAATTACAAAATACCGCGCTACAGTGCTCTGCATACGTATAATGAATTCTTATTAAACAAATACAGTCTAATTACCAGTAAACAATAATGTACAGCTATATTATAATCAATTACTTTTGCTATTACTAAATTTAATTAAACATTATTTTTATATAATTCTACGAGTTTTCTATGTCATGACAGACAACGTCGACTTTTTAAGTAAACCTGAAAAACTTTTAATTCAAAATTGTAAATCTGAAGCTATTTGATCTAAGAATAGCACAAGAATATTGCTAGATTTATCTGAAAAGTAACACAAGAATTTTTTGGGATATCTCGTGAGAAATGAACAGAGATTTTACTTATTACAGTCCATACTACAGGGAAAAGTACTGGGAAAGAGAGAAGTCGGGCGACCGAGAATATCATGGCTGAGAAAGTTAGGACCTGGTTTGGGATGAATACAACTGACTTATTCCGTGCAGCAGTACAGAAAGTTAAAATAGTCTGTATGATATCCAACATCCGAAATGGATAGGAACTACCACAGGAAGAAGAACACAAGAATAACACTAAATAAATTCTATTAGGAATTAACGTGTAGGCTGGCATTTTTCTCTTCTTCCTCTTTTTTTTTGTTTATAACAAACTCCTGTTTATTACCAACTTTATTATTCTATGGAGTTACGTCATTTCGTTATCATTTCATTCATCTATGGAGGTCGACGGCTTCGTCTATTGCGCTTCCGAGGATTATCTCGAGCCTTTTAAAACTAGTCTGTCGTTATCCGCTTTGTTAGTGTGGTGTGTAAGGAAGTTTCATATAAACTGACAAATCAGAACACTAAATTAGCATAAGACTAAAACTTGCATACACCTCACAAAGTATTGCTTAATGCACCCTGTGTATGCACACGTACACTTACATTTGTGACTAAATTTTGCAATCAAGTTCACACACAATCTGATTAAGTGTAACTCACAGTGGCAATGTGTAACGTTTCCTCGTTACGCGCAACACGCAGTGAAATACATCAATTTATACACATTTGCATACTTTCTGTAATGAATTAAAATAATATTAGCCATTTAGCAACATCGTGCCTACTGAAATACTAGAATGTAGATCTCTCTCTAGTTTTCTAGGGTGATTTTTGTATTCTCTGGAGCGATTCCTATCGCATCTCTCGACTCTTTAAGATCTTCAAGATTTTTAGCTACTTCAGTCGTTGTTCCAGTTGTTTATAGGATCATTGTCCCAGCACTCTATATTTATAGGCTAGATATACCTATTTTACAATTGTAGTTTTTTAGCTAAAGTACCAAGTTCTTAAAACGGCGTCCACACCGGCCGCGCTGCGCTGCGCCAAACCAAACAAAGAAGTTTGCTGTTCTAACTGCAAACCGCGCCATACTGTGCATCTTCGAGCACAAACGAACGTGATCCAGATAGTGTCGGTACATCAAAGGAAACTGTTCGTTCATGCGCGTTCTGTTTGGACAGTGTGTCTCATTTACTAAATTTCAGCGGTACTGACTGTTTTTATTTGACTGTTTTTAGTATAGGGGAGAGCAGGGTAAAGTTGCCACACTAAGTAAAAATTATTTTTTACTCCTAGTGTATAATATGGAAAAAATAATTTAAATATTTTTAATTGAACTAAGTTATATTCAAATCTAAAACATATAAAAATATTGTATTTGCACCAGATCAACTTAATACTTCGTAACACATTTTTACAAAATGTCATACATAATGGCCACTTTACCCTACCTAGTCGGGTAAAGTAGCTAGGTCTGTCCAATTTACCTAACACGGGTAAAAGGTCAACAAAATACAAAGACAAAATTAGATAATGTCCTGTGGATTTACTTTTCATAAATGTGTTACAGATATCACCAAATTATAACTTGTACTTTCACTATACCTGAGAAAATAATAGGCAAATACAAAGAAATGTTTGATACAGTTTTCACAAGAAATTACAAAAAACAAACTGGATCGTCATGAGTAGACGTATGCATTTTGTTATATTGTGTTGTAAATGAGCGTTTTAGGGGCAGGAGGTGATGAAAGATACATGAATATATATCAAATAGACATGTAACATATCAAATAGGTCAGCTATTGTTTTGTGTAAAGTAGTGTATGACAATCAAGTTTTTGTGAGTGAAGGAAGGAGGAAACTGTGGGAAACTGCAGTGTATCTTCAGGGTCTGACAGATATATACGCATACTTTTCAACTTAGGTATACATGAGATAAAAGCAGTGCAGTGCTCTACGAAAGACGATACCGAACAGGCGAAATAAGCGTCGCCTTCAAAATTCAGAAACCTCAGCTCCTAACAATAACATTATTAGATAATGAGGTTAATTTAATCAAAATATAATGTACGTGAAGTCCCATCCAGTAATATATAACGCATAGGTCGATAACGTAGCCACGTTACATTCCAGGAAACATACCATCATATAAAAATATTACTTTAAAAATATGTTAAATTCTGTTTAAGTTAATTGTTCACTTTTTGGAAGAGTATAATTAACAGTCGATTGCAGTTCCACATTTAAAGAAAAACCAAGGAGGGAGTCGCGAGAGGAGCAGACCAAGAGAGGTTCACCTCCTCCGCCGTTAGACAGCGAGAAACTGACCTTCACTCAAGCTTTAGTAGCTTTAGCGAGTAGTTGGCTTTACACACGAGCGCTTTCTTCCATGATTGCGTGCAGTAGGAGCTTTTGCGCGGGAACGAATGTGTGTGTGTGTGTGTGTGTGTGTGTGTGTGTGTGTGTGTGTGTGTGTGTGTGTGTGTGTGTGTGTGTGTGTGTGTGTGTGTGTGTGTGTGTGTGTGTGTGTGTGTGTGTGTGTGTGTGTGTGTGTGTGTGTGTGCAAGAGAAAAAATCTGTAATCACATACGCACATTCCTTCGCTCACGTCCTGATGAGGTAGAGTTTGGACTGTGCGCTTTACCTACTACCTAGTGTGTTGTAGTCGTTTGTTCGCTTGTATAATTTTGTATGTTACAAATTTGTTGTCGCTCGTTTGCTTTGTATAACAGTTAGTTGTTTTGTCACTCGACGATTATCACGCAAAGTCTCTAGCAGGGGTATTGGACTATAACAGTGTCTACAATCGTTAACCCACATCCTTCGTTTTCGTCTCTTTTTTGTTAACATGACAGTCACACCAGATGTGGTCGGTACGATATTTCTTCGTCGGAAGTCCACTCTACAAAGTCTTACAGTACAAATGAAACTGTGCAATTTGCAGACGTTCCACGGCATTAGCTTTTGCCAAGTAAAGCGTGCGCGATTGTCGTTTACACGCACATTCTTTCCCGTGTACTTATAAGTTGACACAGTTTCTTCCGCAAAAGTGCGTGAGTGCATGTTTACAGTTTTACAATCGCATGTAAAGACTCGATTGATTTTACCAACCGCAAACCTTTACGCTCTTTCCTGAACGGGGAAGCGTGACTGAAAGCGTTTGTGTATAAAGCCAGCTATTGAACAGAAAAACCTTGTATGAGAAATGAAGTCCCATATAAACTCATAAATGCAGAACACTAAATTAGCCCAAGACTCGCATAAACCTCATAAAAGAATTGCATAATGCACTCTGTATAAATCATGCACACTTACAGTTGTCACTAAATTTTACAGTTATACTGTATAATGCAAAGTGTATAGGACGAAAAACAATACAACGTCCCAACGTTCTATACAGCGTAAGTAATGCACACAAAACAGAGCGCACTCAAAAAGATACTTAGTTATACTCAGAAGAATGTTTCTCAATTTATCACTTGTGTCTGTAAAAATTAATTGTTTTTGTATTACGCAACTTCATACGTATAAAACAGAATGAAGAATGTGACAAAAAATGCAAATATTTGTTTACACTTATTACACATTTTTCACACATATTTGAGTATGATTCTACACGCAAGTTATGCAACGTATTCATTGAACTGACC
Source organism: Magicicada septendecula (assembly GCA_034769895.1). Taxonomy (NCBI): domain Eukaryota; kingdom Metazoa; phylum Arthropoda; class Insecta; order Hemiptera; family Cicadidae; genus Magicicada; species Magicicada septendecula. Next base: position 1,318,771,485 of record CM068367.1, on the reverse strand, counting down.
CTCTTCAATTATATATCGTTTAGTGTATGTTGTCTTCTCTTTATTTCGTCATTTCTCTATCGACCTCTTCTCGTTACTCTTCACTTAATACTTTACTGCAACCGCTTGTATATTTATATCTCTCGTTTAAACAAGTTAATTTCATTTAGGACAAGGATTTATTGTTTCAGTAGGTCATGACACTTGCCTACTAGTCTAGAAGTCCTGAATTTGATTCCCGGACAGCTACATAAAACGGTAAAATTTGCGTTTTGCGGTTCTCAGATCCACTCAGCCTAAAGAAATGAGTATAAGGGGTGTATAGTCATAGGGACTAAAGACTAGGTTTACAGTAGAACAGACACGACGAAAAAAAATTAAAAAACAATTATGCACATACCTTGGTTTTCGGACAGAGTAGGTATGTTTTTTTGACAATATAGGGGGAATTTTATCAACTTTGTGAAATAATAAACAGAACGTTCACACAAGTTCGACAAGATACAAAACTCAAAATTACCAAAGTGACTAAAGTTTTTGCTTCAATTATTGTTTTGAACGATGAAAATTAAAAATCTAACAACAACAAAACTGAAATTTCTGCGCTGAGTTGCCGTGCGCAACTTATTGTACTTGAAAAACCGAGAATATTTAGGAAGAATTAAAGACATTCATCTAAATGAGATGATTTCTTAAAAAAAAGTACATAGAAGTAACCCACATTTGATCTGAGGTTGACGAAAGATTTCCCTAGTAGGCCTTTATTCGAAGGTAGTTCAATAAGTTTTCGGCTTGGTAGAAAAAAAGCGCCAGCAGTATCAAATAGCTATGATTGGTTGCAATCTCGATGCCGTCACATGCCGTACTATAACATTTAAACCGGCGGTATTTACTACTTTTATTGTTGTGATCAGATAAATTACAGATGAAATAACGGTTCGCGCAGATCGTAGTGACGGCAGGAAAAGCAGTCCAGGAAGCGGAATGTGAGGTAAGCAACCATGACACAAAACCATGTGACACAGCATCCATGATTCTGAACGCAAAATGATTCTTGGATTTGTTGTCCATGACGTGTCCAGTATTGTCACTAACTAGGCCTATATAAAACAATTTTGACGCGGAACACAATTATTTTATATTAAAATTATTACATTTTTACCTTACTGCCTGAACTAGCTTTCGCTCGTTACGAGATTCACCAAAGGCTGCTGCTAGAAGCGTTGTCCGCCCTGCTTTTGGTGACGACGCCGTCATTCGAAGGATCGTTGTTGTGCGTGTTTTGAGTAATGTGTGACTTAAATTGTGTCTGTTCGTTTAGGATTTTCGAAAACAACACGTCAAAGCTACGCATGCGCAATGAGATCTTTTGACGCAGCACAACAGACATCCGTTTTATGTCTGATTATTTTAGCTGTAAGTACGCGTTTGTCTCAGCATCGGTCTCAATAATTAAAGTAAATCTTTTTCCAGTAAGCCATTCCTTTTAGTTTTGAAACATAAAAAGGCACGGGAGAGGGTAAATCTGGCGAATTCGATGCGTATAGCAGTAATTCGTAGCACAGTTCATAAAGTTTTGAAACTCAAATAGGCGTAGTGTGACATACGTGGTGTTGACGAAGACGCATTTTTTCTCTGCTAAATGTTGACGTTTTACTGAAGTGGCTTCGTTCAGTTGCTCCAGCAACAATACATAGCATTCTCCGCCGATTTAGACTTTTTTCTAATAGTCTAAGAACACGCCCTAGTAATCTTAAAAAGAAAAAAACAGACACCATCACTACTCAGGATGATGGAAATGTTTTCGTCTTCTTTGAAGCACTTCTCCCCGCTTCAAGATTGTTTGATTTGTTGTCCGGATGTGTGTTCTGTCTCTGGCAGAAAAACGTGTTTTGAGTACGTTTAAACATGTCCAAACAGGCCTGATAAATAGCATTCGAGTGCGTTCCTGACTGACCGTTAGCGATCGCGGCAGCCATAGCGAAGAAAACATTTTCACATAGAAATGTCGATGTAATATGTTGTGGACGCAATCAATCGAGATTGTCTAGCTTATGTATTTTTACGCGTTGATCAATTACGGTATTGTGTATTTTTCGATATTTTGATTTTTCATTTGTTCCAACGGTTTGGGGCAACCTAAACGTTCGCAGTCACAAATGGACGAACGACCATTTTTGAATTCAGCAGCCCATTTTTTCACTATTGAAAACGATGGTGAAGACTCGCAAAGTGGAATTCAAGTCGTTTTCTCTTCTTGATGTTAAACGTTTTATAACAAAGTATTGTATCACTGCGCGCGACAACCGATCTTATCTTTTATTTGAAAAAGAACAAGCTTTTAATTAAAAGCACCTCCCGGGCTGTTTGACTGTGGTCCACAGTTTACGGTAAAATCAGACGTTTCGGCAGTGCCACCGCCATCTTCAGTGGAAACGAGTAACGCTAATGTGAGATGATATACGTTAGAAACATAGTACATGGTATACGTTAAGTACGTTAAGTTCCTGACCACAGTATAGTACACAGTACTATATCAAGCCGCTTAACCCGCTAGCATCAATGGTTCTTCCTGTTCAAAATGCACACGAGGGTAGATGTTCTATCAATGTAAAGAAATTCAGTGTTGTCAAGAAATTAGAACAATACGTTCCGGAAGAGGACAAATTATTTTATGAAGAGATTTTCAACTGGCCATCTGTTAGTTTTTTCAGAAGGAATTTTGATTAGCAAACATTTTTTATTGTATTATCATGTATCACTATTATTATTATTGCAGCAAAACAAATGCCTTATACATAAGGAATCACTTTTCCAAACCTTTACACGTCACTTTTAAATGTAGTATAAAAAGGTAATGAGTCCACAAATTCCAAAAACAAAATAACTCGACTTGGTGTTTCTGTTCGTTTTTAAATTTAATTCAACAACAGTTTGTTAGAAAAAAAGGACTATTGCTTTTTGTTTCACCAATTGACTTCAAATCCGTTTTTTACGGTTTTCCAAAAATCTGGTTGTGTCGACTGATGACCTTGTCATAAATCAATTGTATTAGTGATTGATAAGAGAAATGGTAATTGTGTACAAGTTATTCAGTACAAAAGATAAAATAAAAATAATTCCTATGTTTGGAACAATAAATATTGAAGAAGATTACAAAAAAGACAATTAATTAATTGCAGATAAAAAAATGAAATCGCGATTTACAAAGAGTAGTGTATTTTACATTACGAAAACCAACGTAAGCAAAAACCAAAAAATACTGTGCATAATATACGAGAATGCAATATAAATTAAATTTGTTCTTAATAGAAAATATCAACATATATAAATAAATTCAACATTAGAATTAAAGATAAATAACGAATGAAAATATGCTGTAAACAATTTTTAACATATAGCAATGTGATGTAATGTGTAAAACCTTTATTTTGTGCAATTGTGAAGAAGAAGAAACAATTTTGCTACAAATGCTAAATGCAAGACTTGAAGGAAAATGTTGGCGTTACTTTAATTTATAACGGAAAAGAAGACTATCTCTTAGAGTGAAAGTCAAATAAAATAAATGAAAAATAGCAGAAAATATAGTTTATAATGAAAATAATGTAAATTTGTGTATAAAAATACGAAATACAAATATAGAATCCGATGAAATTCGATTAGTATACTAATATATAAAATTGATAAGTCTATTGAGAAGAATATGTTACGTAAGTTTACTTACAAGGTAACGGTTATATTATTTTAATAACAGATACAAGACTCTGCACTGGTGAAATAACCTCACATACGCAAGACTTTTGTTGAATCAAGTTTTAAACACACGTAACACTTAGTAATCCTGTAGCAAAAACACAATTAAGACACCGTTCACTTTTCACTATTCACTTAACACTAAGTAAAAACAATGAAACAAAGAAAATAAAAAGAAAAATCACAAATTTTGTTACACACACACATAACATTGGCAGTTTATACAAAACTAGAAGTGAACGTTACTTTACTTATAAAAGTTACTTGTAACGAAATCCGGTAGGCAGCGCTAACCCGTTTACATAAAATTTTACACAGTTCAACACGTTATTTTTGTTAATTAGTAATATTTATATTACTTGAAATCGTTGGTTTGTTTGTATCTTACAATATTTTTCAGAATTTATGTTCTACTATCACTGTTTTGTTTTCAACAGTTGCTTTGCTCAATGTTCATTAATCGTGTATTGGACCAAACGCTTTTCTGTACATACAAGTGGCTACCACACCTGAGACAAAGAAAACTCGTCCTATAAAATAAATTATTAAATTTATAAATATTGGTAAACAAAACGGTAGTGAAAGTATGTAAACAGGCAGAAAATCTACTGAAAATATTGTACATAATTTATAATGTGTGTGTGTGTGCACTCCCGCGGGGATGTGTATATCCTGTGTATAAATTATGGGCTAATTGAATCAGCACCCACACAGAAATTTATTTATTATTTTAACATGATAATGTTTTTAGGCTGGGGGTCATTCCACAAAATGCGTGATGCAAAATGTGTAACGTCATCGAAAAATGTAACGCTCTAGGTGATGTTAACACTATATTTTTTCCACACTTTCGATTCCCCACAGTCTAGAAACCTTCGGTCTCTGTCGTTTTAATATGATAATGTTTGTTATATAGTAAATATTTGTTACTATATTTATATATACACATTCAAACATTATCATGCTTCGATGTTTTGGTTTCGTCGAAATTTTTATTATTACAGCTCGTGTCTCCTCGACTTAGACCAAATTCAGTATTGACGTTATTTGAGTTTTCAAATATTTATTATATATTGAACTTATGCGTACGTTTCGAAATGTTATAACACCGTTAGTAGTCTGAATAAAAGAAACGTGTCTACTCAAATACGATATTTAATTTTAAACCTTATTTAATTTCATGAACTCGCAAACTGCGTACACACACACAGGCGTCAACAAAGCGAAACAATAGACTAGCGTTTCTATGACATTGAATTTTATGTTACAATTATTTTGCAGTACAACGATAAATACCATTTCGTTTAGTTTTCTCCCAGGTAAATACGTATTTTACGTATGCATATATTTTCTATTCTTACAAGAGGTATTTCATAACAATAAAACGATTCAAAGTATATTGTAAGGGCGATAGTGTCATATTAGAATCCGATTTGCGTTAAATTAAAATAAATATGTCTGTTACAAAAAATTTTCAAGATACAGTTTATCCTAATGTTTAATTAGTTCAAGTACGCGTACTATATAGGAAAAAACTATTTAATGAATAGATTTGTATTTTGTTTAAAGCCTACTACAAATTATGTCTATAGGCCAACGTGTGTAATTGAGTACTTCTGTTCTTTTACTGAAATAATCATTTCTTTACTGTAATATTTTATTCTATTAGTACACATTTTATCGTATTCCGATATTAAATGCCTTACAAGATTCTTACGTGAGTGGTCTACATAACGTTTGGTCTTTACGTGATTCTTACAAGACCAAATTTTAAAAACTGTTCATCATAAATGATTGTTTCTAAAAGCCTACATAAAACCTTATTATAATTGAAAGAACTTGCTTAGTTACTTGCGTTATTTTCCTTGCAATAAAAATAATCCAGCAACCTATATAGTATGCTTACGGTAAATAACTGTAAATAATAAAAATGATATAACGTAGTGAAAATGTAAATGAGATTAAGTAAATAACTCTTAAAAAAAAAATACAATTTCAGCCGAATCCTGCATGTAACACCTGAATACACCGGCCACAGAAGATTGGTGAAGACTGTCCGAGAATAACTTCACTTCCCTTTGTCGGCTAACCCCGTGATAGAGGTAAACTTACACAAGCGTAAGCCTGTGTAAGTACTTTTTAGTACGTAATGAAAATTTCTACTAGTAATTTTGTACAAACCACTATATTGTCTTTGGTACTGACGAGCGCTTTCAGCAGTCAAGCCATCTTCAGGTCATTTACCAACCAATGAAAATTAACACGTAATTTGTGAATAATTCTTAACATCTCTTGTAGAAATGTTACATTCTAACTGTAGAATTAGTATAGTCAAATAAAGTAATATAAACGGTTATATTATGTTAATGTTATCTTACAGTCACAGTATTTAATTTCATGTTGCTAACACTGTTCACTAGTTATGTTTTTCTTTATGGTGTTCATTAACTACGTTTTTCATGTTTATTATTATCCTAATTTTGTCATTATAATTTTTATGTTCGTCAAGGCATACAGTGTTTATGTTTATTTTATACAGTTTTATAGTACGTATTTTTCTCGTTGTGTTTATACTATATCTATATATTATACTGTATGTGTTTATACTATATCTATATATTATACTGTATGTGTTTATACTATATCTATATATTATACTATACGTGTTTATATTATATCTCATTTATTAGACCTATAAAATTTTATAGATATATAATAATCTTATTATGACCACTATGTTTATTATAGCTGTTATGCTTATCAAGTACACTATGGTAGTATATTATTTTATTTTATTGTATTCATCATGCTGATTTTGTGTATTGTGTTTGTTATGTATAATGTTATTGTATGTATATTACCTTTAACATGTTCATTGAGCGCATTGTGTTAATTGTATTTTTATTTTACAATGTCTTTTATGATTATTATATTCAGTATGATTATTTATTTTTGTTTATTATGTTTAACATATTTATTGTGCACTTTATATAGGCTACTTTATATGTGTTGTATTCATTGTGATTATTATGTTCACTATGATAATTTTTTTATTATATTCAATCATACATTCTATTTTTTGTCGTGGTAATGTTCGTGTCTTCTATGTTATGTTCTTTATGTTCTTTTAGATTATTGTATATATCACGCACATTTCCTTCATTTTAATCGTGTTGTTTAAATTTATCATGTTTATTACGTTATATCGAGTTTAAATTTATTTGTACCTTATGTTTAACGTTTTTGTGTGTTTGTTATATTCTGAATTATCATTATATATTTTATGTTCCATCTAATATTATAATTTTTATAATCACTACGATAATTATTTTTATTATTCTCATTATTATCTCTACGTTTACTGGGCTCATTGTGTTTACTGTTATATAAAATTTATTATGTATATAAAGTTTATTATTAACAGTCGTTTTAGCATTTTGTAACTATTATGTTTATTATATTCATTATGTTCATTATAGTATTTTAATTGTGTACATTATTTTCATTTTGTCTATAATATTTTACCTCTATTATGTTAATTAGGCCTATGTATGTTCATTATTTTTATGTTCATTATCTCATTATACTCTAATGTTCAATATGTTAGTTATATTCATTATGTCTAATATAAACACTATTTTAATTATTTAAAAGTGTTAAATACTGTCATTATGTAAATGTTTTTATGTTCATGTTGCTTGAGATTATTATAATCGGGTTGTCTGTTACTGTACACATATTTTTACTTTGTTTATTATATTTATTATGTATAATATTATGCTATAATTATTATATATAAGTATATAAAAATATAATTTATTTTATTTTACATTATATTTAATAAGTTTGTTTGATTATTATGTAGATTATTGAATTATATTCTTTATGTTCAATACATTATTATTATTATCTTCCACGTATTATTAACATTTTATTTGTTACTAAGTTTGCCTTGCTTAATGCTTTATAATTTCTAAAGTGCCTATATTATTTATGTTTAATATTTTAATCTTTATCATATTCACCATGCTTATTACCATTTTTCGTATTATACTTTGTTACGTTTTTAATTATGTTTATTATTACATTATGCTTATTGTGTCTATTAATTTAATTGTATGTATTTTGTCTGTATACATATTAATTTTATTATGATCACTGTGTTAATCATATTATTTTTTACATTATATTTATTGTCTGTATTTTCTTTGATGTTCATTTGTCTATTATTATCATGCACTTTATTTTTATCTTCTTTTAAAAAGTTTACTGTGTTTATTATATTACATTTATAAAGTCCATTTTGTTTGTTATACGTAAGATGGCTTATGTACGATATGTTACGTGTTTATATAACTTAACCTAACTTATTCTTGACGGAACATTAGAATTTGCTGATTGGAATGAATTTTATGCAAAGTAATAACCTGATTTGTTAGTTGAAGACAGAAGTGTAACAGAATATCTATGGCTTTGTATTTCCAATATTATTACGTCGTATAGTTTGTAAAGTAGGTACGATGGAGATTTAGGTACATAAGACAAAGAATGTACATGAGGGAACAGTTGACAGAATATACAGACATCACTAGTGTCGTAGATGGTAGTGGCTGCAAACGGTTAGAATAGCCTAAGGAAAGGCAGTTATAGCACAATTTGTACGGATACTGGATAACAAAGTAAAGTTAGTATGTGGGAAAACGAGACATTTATCCTTTGGTAGCAACGAAATAGTCCAGTATTAGTATGCCAAAAAGGCAGTGAAGTATTGCGGCGTAATCCTGGATGAACAAGGAAGCTCCGGCTCCACATAAAAGCTGTGAATAGTCACAGAATAGAGCTGTGAACGTAGCAGGATGGTGCCAAACGAAATGAAGCAGTACGCTAGATTATTTTGTGTAAAACACCTGTCTGTACGACATTAGCAATCATAATAACATACTTGCTGAGGTGGAAAGGGTAGTGTGGCTTAGGTTAGTGTCGGCTTACCGAATGCCAAACACTGGCATTTGGATATTATATAGCCAAGTTTTAACTGGTCTTGTAGAGTTTGTAGTTCAAGGAAGAAAAGTTAGAAGGAAAAAGACGTATACAAGAATCTGTTACAAAGACAATGATAATGTGTACAATACAATATATTAGATCACTGGGTGGAGATGAATACGTCAAAGCTGGAGACGATTCAGTACGAAAGTGTACATCCCACAGAAAAGTAATTACAGACTAAAACACAACATGGTTAAGACTGATACGGGGAACAAGGTCACGAAAGAAAAACAGAGACAAGTCACAAGCTATGACAGCAATATGTGCCACAAGCTAACAAAGGATAAATGAGTAAGTAAATAAATAAAGGGATCAAAAGAAAAATTTAGGACGAAATAGATATCTGTGCAATCACCAAGATGTTTTCAAACGGTTCAAGAGAAGAGGGGATTTAGTGGGTGAGAGTACACGGGTGCACTGGTGTCCATAATGGATTTCCCCTCTAAAAAAAAAACAGTAAGTATCTGGTAAGTAAAAAAACAAAAAATAAATAACTACGTACAGCTTCCTTAACTACATTTCACAAGCAAGTATGGGTAATAATGAAACCCACTCCTCACTATTAACAAGATTACAATGCAAATCGTCTGTTTCTTGTTACTTCCATATTCCTTAAGGAATGGAAGTATGGTGATGGCAAAAAAAATCGTGTTCGAGATTATTGCAGATTCTGATTCTACTACACTCAAAACATGAAAAAAGTCGTTTTCCGAAAAGTGTCTGTGTGTGTGTCTGTGTGTCTATGTCTGTGTCTGTAGATTGTTTTTCTATGGCAAACGATAACTGCCGCAAATTCAAACAGAATCAAATAATTGTTTGCATACCGCCCTGATTTGTAGAGTACTCACGACCTATTGTTTTTGGTGAAGATCGGTTGAGGGAAAGGGGTAGTTTACCGGCACCGGTTTTTTTTATCAAGGGAAATTTTTTTTTTGGCAAATGATAACAGCCGCAAATTCAAACAAAATTAAATAATGTTTCGTATACAAACCTGAATTGTAGAGTTCTCAAGACATATGGTTTTTGGTGAAGATCGGTTAAGGGGAAGGGGTAGTTTACCAGCAACGTTTTATGTTTTAACAAGGGTATTTTTATGGCAAACGATAACAGACGCAAATTCAAACAGAATCAAAAGATTATTTGTATACAGCCCTAAATTGCAGAGTTCTCAAGACCTATTGTTTTTGGTGAAGATCGGTTAAGGGAAAGGGGTAGTTTACCTGCAGCATTTTTTTATCAAGGGTATTTTCTATGGCAAACGATAACAGCCGCAAATTCAAACAGAATCAAATAATTGTTTGCATACAGCCGTGATTTGTAGAGTATTCAAGACCTGTTGTTTTTGGTAAAGATCGGTTAAGGGGAAGGGGTAGTTTACCTGCAACGTTTTTTATCAAGCGTATTTTCTATGACGAACGGTAACTGCCGCATATTCAAACAGAATCAAATAATGTTTTGCATACGGCACTGAATTGTAGAGGACTCAAGGCCTTTTGATTTTGGTGAAGATCGGTTAAGGGGAAGGGGTAGTTTACCTGCAACCTTTTACGTTTTAACAAGAGTAAAGTACATGAAAATTCATTTAAACTTTTTCAAACAATGGTAATTGTTAAAATAAAATAATTTTGTTGCCAGGCAATAAAATTATAATTTTTTCATTTTAATGTAAATCTGTACATAGTATAAAGTAAAGTCGGTGCGTTTTCTCTCTGTGTTTGAAATAGCTAATCTCAGGAAGTACTGAACGGATTTTATTCAAGTTTTCGCCAATAGATAGAGTGTCTATCGAGGAACATTTATGTGTATAATTAATACATATATGTTGTACATTAGCTTAGCTATCACGGTTTATGTCAAGTAAGTGGTATAGTTTACATCTTATATATAAAAATGAATGTTTCTTTGTTTGTCCCGTACGCGTTCCTATACCATTCATCCGATTGCGATGAAACTTCGGTGAGTTGTTGTGCGCACGTCCGCGAAGGTTTCTTCCACATATCCTCCTAAACCACTGTACCGATTTCAACCAAACTTGGCACAAATATTTTACGCAACGGGAGAACCAACATAGGATAGGTGTTTTTTTGATGGGGTCCTTTTGGGGGTTCTTTGGGGTCTTCCACATCGCCTCCTAAACCACTGGACCGATTTAAACCAAACTTGGCACAAATATTTTACGCAACGGGAGAACCAACATAGGACAGGTGTTTTTTTCGATACGATCCTCTGGGGAGTCCTTTGCGGTCTTAAAAACTATTAGATCTGGTTACTATGGCAACCCAATAGAATAGATTCTGTTCTAAATATATTATCGCATTAAATTGAAGACCACGCGAACGAAGTTGTGGGGAACAGCTATTTATTTTTAAGAAGCCTACTTTAATTAAACTTTATTAATTAAACTAACATTTTCATTACGTACAACGTGAAACTCCGTAGCGAAGCACGGGTATTCTGCTAGTCATGTATAAGAGAAAATATATCGTGCGTGGCAGGCAAGCATATCTCAGTTATGTACTGTTTACGTTTCCATTTTATTATTATCACTACCGCAATAAAAAGGCAGGGAAGACACACACACACACACACAATTCGCGTTATTTCTGGCCTCATTCATGTTTATTTTCTTACATTTGCACGGTTTTTAAATGGAAAGTGCCGAACCCACACCAACATAACGCATGCAAGCCGAAAAAGTGTCCAGCGTGGATAGCGATTTGCTTCCTGTGGATCGCTGGGCAGTGTAACTGCACGTGTTTACAGAGGAACGATTCATAGACAGACTTTTCGTCTTTAGGGAATGAACCCTCTGCAAGATGCTGAGGGTCCATGAGTGACTTCGGAGCGCTCCTTCTTTTCCGCGTGTTTGTTCTGTGAAACGTACACTGTAGATTCGCAGATTTATTCTAAGCAACGCTCAATAGGAAATGTTGAAAATTTTTGTCCACGGTGAACCCTCATACACACTAAACCTGCTCTGATGTTTTAATTACGGACATCATAATATTAAAACTTTGGAAACTTGAGCACTATTTAATGGAGATCAATCATTAACTTATACAAGCCATTAATTTTATGCATATTTTTTATATATATGTGTACAACGTTATCGGCAACAAAGAAGTAGTTTTTGTTAAAATTCCTTCCCGGGATATTTGGCCGTAGTCCAATGTTTTCTAAAAAACCAGACGTTTCGGCAATGCCATTGACTTCCATCATCAGTGAAAATCGAGTGTGATAACATGAGGTGGTATATGTTAGTGACCACAGTACTGTGGTTAAGGCTGAAGCAGTAAGTAGAAAGAAGTAGTTTCTATGGTAATATTTCATTTCGAAAATGATTTTAAAAATAAATCTTAGAATATGGAAGTCATGTATGGTTCTCCATACCGATATTTTTTGAAATGTTTTAGGAAAAAATTTAAATGCATTACCTAACCTTCCGTGTATCTCATTGAAGTCATTAACATTCTTAACACTATAACAACATCTTTTTTTGTTATTTGTTTTATCAGTGCTCCAAAAAGTTATCCAATTAAGAAACGTATGCTTATTTTCGCTTACTTGCATTACATCATTCTAAGTTGTGCGTATTTATTGTGGATTTATAGTAACGTGTTCTGAAACACTCGTTTTGATAAGTTTTGTGTATAATCCCATTGAAACATTTTCTCTTACGTCCCTTTAACAAAGAAGTAAGTTTAATCTATCCTGATGTTACAATTTTTTACAGTGTATTTCCTTAGTATATGTACTTTTTGCACGGGTTTTAGTATATGTTTAACTAAGAATTTCTTCCTTTGGAAAACCATGGTTATAGTTTTTCCACCCCATTTGGAACGTATACATTATGCATTTTCAATAAAGTTGGAAACAGACGGCAATCTTGTTTGAGGTCTTTTGTCTCTGTGAGTGGTTCTAGAAGTGGTTGATTAAAATTAAACTTAATGCCGGAAAAGGTGTCTTTGTACAACTGTCTCAACGCGTTATCGAGTTAAATTGACGCGACTTTTCCTAGTAATTCTCATAGGTTTTTAACTAGTATATTGGTATAGGAATTGTAAGTCCAACAGATTAGGCTACATTATATTAGACTGTCAGCTTCGTCTCAATGATTTCAGTAATCGGAAAGTTATTGTTGACACAAGAGCAACCAGCACAATATCCCGCTTATTCTTTTATTCATGTAGGCCATATTATCCCTCAATCAAATTATTTTTATTTCTTATTTTTACGTATCGCCTACTAAGAGTTTCAGTAAGAAAATTGCATTTCTAATTGCAATTAATAGTATATATTTAATTATTTTTGAATTGTTACTTTCCACACCATCATCTGTTTTCTGGAATTAAAAAAAAAACATCATACGTTATCTGTTTATATAAAAAAGTGAACAAGAAACGTACAATTTCTTACAAATTTGTTGATTAGTTTTAAGTCCTTCCGTTGTTCTTGTTGGTCTACTATACCTTAATTTTCTGTTTTATAAAATATTGATTTCAGCGACATTCTTCTCTCCTGTAGTGTCTCATGTCCTCAACAGTCAATCTGGTCTTTTGTTAAAAGTATTATAATTGAAAATAGATCTCAAATTTTGTGGTTTCTTAATGCTGAATGTATTTGTAGATCTTTTGTTTGCCACCTTCAGTTTATTTAGTGTAAAACATCCTTTATCATATTTTCCTATAGCCTGGATGTTGTTTGTATCCGTCTCTTCATCGGTTGAGATCGCCCATGAGGATTACCTCTCCCTTGTCCCCCATGTTGGTAAAGTCAATACGTTAGCGAAGTACTTTGCTCTCTCTCTCTCTCTCTCTCTCTCTCTCTCTCTGGCTAGATAATCTTCCGTGGGGCTGTAAGTACCAATAACTTATTATTAAGTCTGAGACGGTCCGTATTTACAGTAAATATTCAAAGTTCATTTAAACCCAAACTGTTGTTTTTCTTCAACGATTTTTTCTGAACGATTCACTAATGTTATTTTTTTTATGATACACGTGCAGCATAAAAAGCCCCGCCTGTATACTTTTGGATCCCACCATGCATATGTAAGTACTTTTCGCATTGTTCTGCTCTACAGCCACTTTTATATTTGTTCATTTTTATCAAGATGATGCAGAGAATACAGTTTCTCAATAACTTCAATTCTCTTTCTACATTTTTACATATTTCCAGTTCTGGAATTAATTTCTGTGTTCCGCAACTTTAAATTACTCTGCTTTTTCCAAAGCTCTTTAACAGGCTTTTTGGATTAGGAAATTTTTATAGTGACGGGTAACAAGTTTTCTACCTAAATTCTCTCTTCTGAGGAGGACCGCATCATCTTACTGCTACCATTTTCTTGCCTAGTATTGGCTGTATCTTCTAGTTTAAGTGACGACGAATCTTGTCTTTAGGGTTTGGCATATAGGAAGGATACGTTGAATAAACTATGAAAAATGGACATAGCTCCCGCGTAACGGGAGGTGTGAGAGACCAAGAGCTCTCTGGGCAGATTCGGCAGGTCGTGTAGATGCTACTGCCATGAAGAAAGAAGATAATCATGGCAAAACAGAGTCAATAGCTCTAAAGAACTGTAATAACATCGTGATTGGAAAAAATAAGATTTGATCAGGGAAGACCGATAGATCGGTTTAAAGGGAAATATCTGCCCAAAACAAATTGAAGCAAAATGGTTTCTGCTCCCACTAGATAACACTAGATAAAACTGCTACGACACTCCCGATTGGCATACCTGTAATCACGGAGCATGTGCCCATGAGAAGAGAGGAGGTTGAAAAACTCAATAAAATAGCAATGGAAATAGGAAAAATAATTTACAGATAAAAATAATTCTCATCTGTACTGATACGGGCCATAAAATTGTTACTTAAAACTACTAGCCAAAATGATGCTATGCAGTAGTGTATATCCCGCTTAATATAACAAAACTTAACCTACAGCTTTTTATAAACATTTGTTTAAATGCAAACTAAATTTTTTATTTAAAATCTAAATAGTTGTCCGTACTAACTTTACTGACATTGTCGTTTTTTACCATATGCTCTACAAACTGCTCTAACATTTCAACATGTTCAAACTCAACTCCTCCTCTAACATTTTTAATTTTTCCGTAGGCATTCTTTTTGGTTAGCCCTAGCCAACCTAGGAATAAACAGTACCGCCTTTTTGCGATCGAACCTTGTATAACCTCTTCTTCTACTGGCGTTAGATCCCAGTTGGGATATTAAAATACATACCTTTTCAACGATTATCTATCCAGCCCTCTCATTTCTTTTCTTAACCTCGCTTAATTTTGTGTTTTACACATGTTGGTAGGGCAAGATAATAACGATAATCTATACTGAGCTCCAGGCGGTGCTGTAATCCCACCTCAGTACCGTTCCGTAAACCATTTCCTATTGTTTGCAATTATCAGTTATCCTTGTATATCTCCTGTCCAAAGAAAATAGAATACGTTCATTATACATGGGCTTTAAGTTATAGAAAATTGTAGTAAAGTGTGAACGGAATAATTATTTTTGTTGACATTTACTTGCTAAATTACATGTACCATCATAATCTTCACAACACGGCATAGGCAAGGTGCTGCTTGTTCCCCCTTCGAAGATCCTCCAGCCGTCTCTTCCTGGGTCTACCCACACACCTGTGTCCTATAGGTTCGCATTTCCAGACTTGTTTGACCAGTCTGAAACCTGACATTCTTTCTAAGTGTTCTTTCCACCGTTATTTGTAATCTTTTAATTTTTCGTTCAAGTTAAAAGTTTGTAAATCTTCTCTTATGGCCTCATTCTTTATACGGTCAAGTTTAGAACACATTTTAACTCCTCTTAAGAATGCCATTTACGTGGCCTCTATTTTACTGTCTTGTTTCTTGGTTGTTGTCAATAATTCACACCAATAGGACACTACAGGGACTGACTTAAATTTGTAAAACTTTAATTTTGTATCTCGACGTACCTTGTTTCTAAAAATACGGTTGATTGTCCCACAGATCGTCTGGATCTTACCTAACTTAACATGAATATCATAACTCCTATCATAACCAATAGCGTTTCCCAAATAATTAAAACGGCTCATCTGTTCAAGAATTTGATAATCAATCATTATTTTTGTTCTTAATGGTTCCTCGCCTTAAAGTGCCATTACCTTTGTTTTTATAGTGGAAATTTACATATTGTATTGTTCGCAAATCTGATGAAGTGAATTTGAATTATACACTTAATGTCAACGAATTTATTACAAGCATTTCTGAGTTCGGAGACCTAATTTATTTAATTAAAAATAATTGTACTCTTTAACTTCAATTAGCAGTAATATTAGCTTTTTATTAAATCATAAGTAATTTGTTACTTTTGCCCATACAATACGAATTATGCATTAAAATACATATTGGTCATGAGTCAATCTCATGAGCGATAGGCGCTTGTATGAAATTGTAAAAACTAGTTTTACTTCCATGTTCCTTAAGGAAATGGAGTATGGTGATGGCAAAAAAAATCGTGTTCGAGATTATTGCAGATTCTGATTGTACTACACTCAAAACATGAAATATCGGTATGGAGAACCATACATGACTTCCATATTCTAAGATTTATATTTAAAATCATTTTCGAAATGAAATATTACCATAGAAACTACTTCTTTCTACTTACTGCTTCAGCCTTAACCACAGTACTGTGGTCACTAATGTATACCACCTCACGTTATCGCACTCGATTTTCACTGATAATGGAAGTCGATGGCATTGCCGAAATGTCTGGTTTTGTAGAAAACATTGGACTACGGCCAAATATCCCGGGAAGGAATTTTAACAAAAACTACTTCTTTGTTGCCGACAACGTTGTACACATATATATCAGTGGCGAAGTTACATGGAGGCAATTGAGGCAATGCCTACCCTAACAAATTCTGTAGAATAAAAATTATAAATACGTATGAACTACATAACGTAAAGATTATACATTGTTACTGCGACTGTCAAATTTATTAAACCGAAATGTGCTTTCTTGAGCGACCGCTAGATGGTGACAGGTGAGATTCGGCATAGTTCGTTTAAAGCGAATGAGGCAACCTGAACTTGCCTCAGCGTTTTTTGTATACATCGTATGTAAGCAATGTAGTGGTGTGATAGGGAAGTGTAGGGAGGGGGGATTGTCCCGCGCTGTACACATAGAGCGTTGAGGCATGCCTCACTTCTGTGGTCCAAACAGTTAAGTTAAAGCGCCTGTGTTGTTTCTAAGTGTTTATTTTATGCGGTTATTAAAAGTGTCACTGTTATTCCGCTGAACTAACAGATGATCAAGATTGTTATTTGAATTATTTGGAACATTAAACATATATATAGAAACTAATCAAGTTTAAAAATTTGAAGTTCAATCAGTTGTATTATTGTGTATGACTAATACAAGGATTGTTCAATAGACACACGTATAGAGCTGTAAAGCATTTTTTATTCAACGATTTTAAAAGAAGTCTCCAATAACATTAAGACATGAGTTCCACTGTTGCGCTAACCTGTAGATTCCCTGCTAGTAAAATTCTTACGGCTGTTTGTGGAACCATTCGGTTACAGCAAACTCTACCTCAGCGTCCGATTTGACCCACCGTCCTTTTAGTGATTCCTTAAAAAAAATTTAAGATAAGATTTTTGCCTACCCATTCATTAACTACTAGCTTCGCCAGTAAGCAAACTGATGTCCATTTTTTCGGCTTGCACGCGTTATGTTGGTGTGGGTTTCGGCACTTTCCATTTAAAAAGCGTGCAAACGTAAGAAAATAAAAATGAGTGAGGCCAGAAATAACGTGAATTGTGTGTGTGTGTGTGTGTGTGTGTGTGTTTGTGTCTTACCTGCCTCTTTATTGCCGTATTAAATGAAAAATATTATATTACATTAAAATGAAAAAATTATAATTTTATTGCCTGGCAACAAAATTATTTTATTTTTAACAATTACCATTGTTTCAAAAAGTTTAAATAAATTTTCAAGTACTTTACTCTTGTTAAAAAGTAAAAGGTTGCAGGTAAACTACCCCTTCCCCTTAACCGATCTTCACCAAAATCGAAAGTCCTTGAGACCTCTACAATTCAGGGACGTATGCAAAAAATTATTTGATTCTGTTTGAATTTGCAACTGTTATCGTTTGCCATAAAAAATACGCTTGATAAAAAAATGTTGCAGGTAAACTACCCCTTCCCCTCAACCGATCTTCACCAAAAACAATAGATCTTGAGTACTCTACAAATCAGGGCTGTATGCAAAACATTATTTGATTCTGTTTGAATTTGCGGCAGTTATCGTTTGTCATAGAAAAAAAATCTACAGACAGACACACAGACACACACACAGACACTTTTCGGAAAACGACTTTTTTTCATGTCTTGAGTGTAGTACAATCAGAATCTGCAATAATCTCGAACACGATTTTTTTTGCCATCACCATACTTCCATTCCTTAAGGAATATGGAAGTAAAAAAGTCGTTTTTCGAAAAGTGTCTGTGTGTGTGTCTGTCTGTGTGTCTGCTGTAGGTTTTTTACTTCCATATTCCTTAAGGAATGGAAGTATGGTGATGGCAAAAAAAATCGTGTTCGAGATTATTGCAGATTCTGATTCTACTACACTCAAAACATGAAAAAAAGTCGTTTTCCGAAAAGTGTCTGTGTGTCTGTCTGTCTGTCTGTGTGTCTGTGTGTCTGTCTGTCTGTCTGTCTGTAGATTTTTTTTTTTTGGCAAACGATAACTGCCGCAAATTCAAACAGAATCAAATAATTTTTTGCATACAGCCCTGATTTGCAGAGTACTCGCGACCTATTGTTTTTGGTGAAGATCGGTTGAGGGAAAGGGGTAGTTTACCTGCAACGGTTTTTTTTTAGCAAGGGTAATTTTGTTTGTTTGGCAAACGATAACAGCCGCAAATTCAAACAGAATCAAATAATGTTTCGCATGCAGCCCTGAATTGTAGAGTTCTCAAGATCTGTTGATTTTGGTGAAGATCGGTTAAGGGAAAGGGGTAGTTTACCTGTAACGTTTTATGTTTTAACAAGGGTATTTCCTATGGCAAACGATAACAGCCGCAAATTCAAACAGAATCAAACGATTATTTGCATACAGCCCTAAATTGTAGAGTTCTCAAGACCTATTGTTTTTGGTGAAAATCGGTTGAGGGAAAGGGGTAGTTTACCTGCAACGTTTTTTTAACAAGGGTATTTTTTTCTATGGCAAACGATAACTGCCGCAAATTCAAACAGAATCAAATAACTTTTTGCATACAGCCCTGATTTGTAGAGTACTCACGACCTATTGTTTTTGTTGAAGATCGGTTGAGGGAAAGGGGTAGTTTACCAGCAACGGTTTTTTTTATCAAGGGAAATTTTTTTTTTTGCCAAACGATAACAGCCGCAAATTCAAACAGAATCAAATAATGTTTCGCATACAGCCCTAAATTGTAGAGTTCTCAAGATCTGTTGATTTTGGTGAAGATCGGTTAAGGGAAAGGGGTAGTTTACCTGTAACGTTTTCTGTTTTAACAAGGGTATTTCCTATGGCAAACGATAACAGCCGTAAATTCAAACAGAATCAAAAGATTATTTGCATACAGCCCTAAATTGTAGATTTCTCAAGACCTATTGTTTTTGGTGAAGATCGGTTAAGGGAAAGGGGTAGTTTACCTACAACGTTTTTTTAACAAGGTTATTTTCCCTCAACCGATCTTCACCAAAAACAATAGGTCGCGAGTACTCTGCAAATCAGGGCTGTATGCAAAAAATTATTTGATTCTGTTTGAATTTGCGGCAGTTATCGTTTGCCATAGAAAAAAAATCTACAGACAGACAGACAGACAGACACACAGACACACAGACAGACAGACAGACACACAGACACTTTTCGCAAAACGACTTTTTTTCATGTTTTGAGTGTAGTAGAATCAGAATCTGCAATAATCTCGAACACGATTTTTTTTGCCATCACCATACTTCCATTCCTTAAGGAATATGGAAGTAAAAAACCTACAGCAGACACACAGACAGACACACACACAGACACTTTTCGAAAAACGACTTTTTTACTTCCATATTCCTTAAGGAATGGAAGTATGGTGATGGCAAAAAAAATCGTGTTCGAGATTATTGCAGATTCTGATTGTACTACACTCAAGACATGAAAAAAAGTCGTTTTCCGAAAAGTGTCTGTGTGTGTGTCTGTGTGTCTGTCTGTAGATTTTTTTTCTATGACAAACGATAACTGCCGCAAATTCAAACAGAATCAAATAATGTTTTGCATACAGCCCTGATTTGTAGAGTACTCAAGATCTATTGTTTTTGGTGAAGATCGGTTGAGGGGAAGGGGTAGTTTACCTGCAACATTTTTTTATCAAGCGTATTTTTTATGGCAAACGATAACAGTTGCAAATTCAAACAGAATCAAATAATTTTTTGCATACGTCCCTGAATTGTAGAGTACTCACGACCTATTGTTTTTGTTGAAGATCGGTTGAGGGAAAGGGGTAGTTTACCAGCAACGGTTTTTTTTATCAAGGGAAATTTTTTTTTTTGCCAAACGATAACAGCCGCAAATTCAAACAGAATCAAATAATGTTTCGCATACAGCCCTGAATTGTAGAGTTCTCAAGATCTGTTGATTTTGGTGAAGATCGGTTAAGGGAAAGGGGTAGTTTACCAGTAACGTTTTCTGTTTTAACAAGGGTATTTCCTATGGCAAACGATAACAGCCGTAAATTCAAACATAATCAAATAATTTTCTGCATACAGCCCTGGTTTGTAGAGTACTCAAGACCTTTTGTTTTTGGTGAAGATCGGTTGAGGGGAAGGGGTAGTTTACCTGCAACGTTTGTTATAAAGCGTATTTTCTATGGCAAACGATAACTGCCGCAAATTCAAACAGAATCAAATAATTTTTTGCATACATAAGTGAATTGTAGAGGACTCAAGGCCATTAGATTTTGGTGAAGATCGGTTAAGGGGAAGGGGTAGTTTACCTGCAACCTTTTACGTTTTAACAAGAGTAAAGTACTTGAAAATTCATTTAAACTTTTTCAAACAATGGTAATTGTTAAAAATAAAATAATTTTGTTGCCAGGCAATAAAATTATAATTTTTTCATTTTAATGTAAATTATGTATATATTAGAAAATATATCGTGCTTGGCAGGCAAGCATATTTCAGATTATAAGTCTTAGAATATGGAAGTCATGTATGGTTCTCCATACCGATATTTTTCTATGGCAAACGATAACAGCCGCAAATTCAAACAGAATCAAATAATGTTTCGCATACAACCCTGAATTGTAGAGTTCTCAAGATCTGTTGATATTGGTAAAGATCGGTTAAGGGAAAGGGATAGTTTACCTTCAACGTTTTATGTTTTAACAAGGGTATTTTCTATGGCAAACGATAACAGCCGCAAATTCAAACATAATCAAATAATGTTTTGCATACTGCCCTGAATTGTAGAGTTCTCAAGACCTTTTGTTTTTGATGGAGATCGGTTAAGGGGAAGGGGTAGTTTACCGGCAACGGTTTTTTATCAAGGGTAATTTTTTTCTATGGTAAACGATAACAGCCGCAAATTCAAACAGAATCAAATGATGTTTTGCATACAGCCCTGTATTGTAGAGTTCTCAATACCTATTGGTGTTGGTGAAGATCGGTTAAGGGAAAGGGGTAGTTTACCAGCAACGTTTTATGTTTTAAAAGGGTATTTTCTATGGCAAACGATAAGAGCCGCAAATTCAAACAGAATCAAATACGTTTTTGCATACAGCCCTGTTTTGTTGAGTACTAAAGACCTATTGTTTTTGGTGGAGAGTCGGTTAAGGGAAAGGAGTAGTTTACCTGACACGTTTTTTGTTTTATCAAGGGTATTTTATATGGCAAACGATAACAGCCGCAAATTCAAACAGAATCATATAATATTTTGCATGCAGCCCTGAAATGTAGAGTTCTCAAGACCTGTTGGTTTTGGTGAAGATCGGTTAAGGGAATAGGGTTGTTTACCAGCAACATTTTATGTTTTATCAAGGGTAATTTTTTTTATGACGAACGATAACTGCCGTACATTAAAACAGAATCAACTACTCTTCTGCATACCTTTTTGAATTATACAGAACTCAAAGTCTGTTGATTTTGTTGAAGATCGGTTAAGGGAAAGGGGTAGTTTACCTGCAACGTTTTATGTTTTATCAAGGGTATTTTGTATGGCAAACGATAACAGCCGTAAATTCAAACAAAATCATATAATATTTTGCATGCAGCCCTGAATTGTACAGTTCTCAAGACCTATCGTTTTTGGTGAAGATCGGTTAAGGGAAAGGGGTAGTTTACCATCAGTGGTTTTTTTTTTAATCAAGGGTAATTTTTTTCTATGGCAAACGATAACAGCCGCAAATTCGAACAGAATCAACTACTCTTTTGCATACAGCCCAGAATTGTAGAGTTCTCAAGACCTATTGTTTTTGGTGAAGATTGGTTAAGGGAAATGGGTAGTTTACCTGCAACGGTTTTTTATCAAGGGTAATTTTACTTCCATATTCCTGAAGGAAATGGAAGTATGGTGATGGCAAATCGTATTCGAGATTATTGCAGATTCTGATTGTACTACACTCAAAACATGAAAAAAGTCGATTTTCGAAAAGTGTCTGTCTGTGTGTCTATAGATTTGTTTCTATGGCAAACGATAACAGCCGCAAATTCAAACAGAATCAAATGATTATTTGCATACAGCCCTAAATTGTAGAGATCTCAAGACCTATTGTTTTTGGTGAAGATTGGTTAAGGGAAATGGGTAGTTTACCTGCAACGGTTTTTTATCAAGGGTAATTTTACTTCAATATTCCTGAAGGAAATGGAAGTATGGTGATGGCAAATCGTATTCGAGATTATTGCAGATTCTGATTGTACTACACTCAAAACATGAAAAAAGTCGATTTTCGAAAAGTGTCTGTCTGTGTGTCTGTAGATTTGTTTCTATGGCAAACGATAACAGCCGCAAATTCAAACAGAATCAAATAATTGCATACAGCCTGATTTGTAGAGTACTCTCGACCTATTGTTTTTGGTAAAGATCGGTTGAGGGAAAGGGGTAGTTTACCTGCAACGGTTGTTTTTATAAAGGGTATTTTTTTTTTGGCAAACGATAACAGCCGCAAATTCAAACAGAATCAAATAATGTTTTGCATAGAGCCCTGTAGAGTTCTCAAGACATGTTGGTTTTGGTGAAGATCGGTTAAGGGAAAGGGATAGTTTACCTGCAACGGTTTTTTATCAAGGGTAATTTTTTTCTATGGCAAACGATAACAGCCGCAAATTCAAACAGAATCAAATGATGTTGTGCATACAGGCCTGTATTGTAGAGTTCTCAATACTTATTGGTGTTGGTGAAGATCGGTTAAGGGAAAGGGGTATTTTACCTGCAACGTTTTATGTTTTAACAAGGGTATTTTCTATGGCAAACGATAACAGCCGCAAATTCAAACAGAATCAAATAATTTTTTGCATGCAACTCTGAATTGTAGAGTTTTCAAGACCTATTGTTTTTGGTGAAGATTGGTTAAGGGGAAGGGGTAGTTTACCTGCAATCTTTTACGTTTTAACAACAGTAAAGTACTTGAAAATTCATTTAAACTTTTTCAAACAATGGTAATTGTTAAAAATAAAATAATTTTGTTGCCAGGCAATAAAATTATAATTTTGTTAATTTTAATGTAAATCATGTATGAGAGAAAATATATCGTTCGTGGCAGGAAAGCATATCTCAGTTATGTAATGTTTACGTTTCCATTTTATTATTATGACTACCGCAATAAAAAGGCAGGGAAGACACACACACACAAAATTCGTGTTATTTCTGGTCTCATTCATGTTTATTTTCTTACATTTGCACGCTTTTTAAATGGAAAGTGCTGAAACCCATACCAACATAACGCGTGCAAGCCGAAAAAGTGTCTAGCATGGATAGCGATTTGCTTTCTGTGGATCGCTGGGCAGTGTAACTGCACGTGTTTACAGAGGAACGATTCATAGACAGACTTTTCGTCTTTAGGGAATGAACCCTCTGCAAGATGCTGAGGGTCCATGAGTGACTTCGGAGCGCTCCTTCTTTTCCGCGTGTTTGTTCTGTAAAACGTACACTGTAGATTCGTAGCTTTACTCTAAGCAACGCTCAATAGGAAATGTTGAAAATTTTTATCCACGGTGTACCCTCATACACACTAAACCTGCTCTGATGTTTTAATTACGGACATCATAATATTAAAACTTTGTAAACTTGAGCAATACTTAATGGAGATCAATCATTAACTTATACAAGCCATTAATTTTATGCATATTTTTTATATATATATGTGTACAACGTTATCGGCAACAAAGAAGTAGTTTTTGTTAAAATTCCTTCCCGGGATATTTGGCCGTAGTCCAATGTTTTCTACAAAACCAGACGTTTCGGCAATGCCATCGACTTCCATCATCAGTGAAAATCGAGTGCTATAACGTGAGGTGGTATACGTTAGTGACCACAGTACTGTGGTTAAGGCTGAAGCAGTAAGTAGAAAGAAGTAGTTTCTATGGTAATATTTCATTTCGAAAATGATTTTAAATATAAATCTTAGAATATGGAAGTCATGTATGGTTCTCCATACCGATATTTTATAATATAAACAGTTTATAAACTTAACAATAGTCCGACTATTAAAATTATTTGTCATATTTCGTTAAAAAAAGTTAACAGTATAATTTACAGTGCTACTGACTATAGATACGTTACTGTTTACATATTTGGACATATAATTTATGGTAATATCAAGACCAGTTTAATATATGATTCATTTATGTAGCGGTTTACACGTCGAACGTATGGAAATATCATTCCAGAAGCATGTGTTTTACTCATACTTACGTAAGACAAACCGTAATACGTCTGTTCGTACATCTTCAGTTACCATGGAAACATTACATGTAGACTATTATAATTTCACCTGCTACTTCGTACGCACTGTATCCTCTTTATTTGGCTGATATGTGTTTTGACTGTTTTCAAGTGTAAAAACATTTGTATCTGGAAAGAAATTTTCATCGAATTTTGTAACCATAGGTACTCTTAACCAGTAACTTCTTCTTCTTCTTTTGATAGTTCCTATCCGTTTCGGATGTTGGACATCATAGAGACTGTTTTAACTTTCTGCATTGCTGCAAGGAATAAGTCAGTTGTATTCATGCCAAACCAGGTTTTCTTAGCCATGATATTCTTGAACCCTTCTCTTGCCATGTACTATTTATTCCCTGTAGTATGGACTGCAATAAGTAAAATCTCTGTTCTTTTCTTATGAGATGTCCAAGATACTGAAGCTTTCTTATCTTCACTGTGTTAATAATTTTCCTTTCTTTCTTCATCTTTCTAAGAACTCCAACATTAGTTATATGTGCTGTCCACGAAATGCTCAGTATTCTATTCTACGGTAAAACCAAATTTTGAAAGATTCCAATTTTTTAGTTGTGGCATCAGTCAAAGTCCAAGATTCTAAACCGTAGAAGAGGGCCGAGAATACGTAGCAGCGTAAAAGTCTCATCTTTGTGCTTATTGTCAAATCGTGACTTCTCATTACTGAATAAACTGCTCATTCTAGTGTACTGCTCTTGCCTTAACTTAGTAATCAGTTACTGCCTAACGCCTCAGTTAACTTAGCTACTTACTGTATTAAGTTACTAATCAGCAACTTAGTAAACCCTATTTTCTAGAAGACAGCCGAGAAATGTGATTATATTCAGACAAAGTGCTTTGAAATAAATAAACACTGTTTTAAAAAATAATTTCTTAATTCAGTAGTGGTCGAGAATCAATAAATGATGAAATGTTTAATGAGGTTCGGCCGTCAACCAGAGACAATTTTTTAAAAATTCTTTGACAAATTTTATTGGCTATAACAAATTTTATTTTCAAACAATGAACTGAAAAAAAAGTATCGGTATTTTCATATTGTTATATATGAGTACTGTTATATTTAAATACACCTTACGCAAGTCTTTAACGTAGTACGACAGGTATTCACATAACCTGTGTGCGTGTGTGCGCGCAAAACCAGCAATCTCTGCAATCCGTACGCTGGCTGCCTAATTGGACAGTGAAATTTTGAATTGTTTCCGGGCAACTGGTTGCTTTCATCTGTCGCCTAAACGAGAGATGTCAATTTGTATGTCGTTTACTCTAACACGTAAACTACTTTAGTTTTACGTTACTTTACCTATAAGTAAAGAGCCTTAGTTACTTTAGATATAGACTAAAGTAACTTGAAAGTACTGGAAATGTACTAAAAAAGATACAGTACAGTTTACCAAATGGTAAAAGCTTAAGAGCATGATAATGTCTTTCAGCCGCCAGCTAAACGCAACATTATTATGGTTACTGACTGACTGTTTCTTTTGCGCAAATGTTGCGTTTAGCTGGCGGCTTAAAGACATTATCGTGCTCTTAAGCTTTTACCATTTGGTAAACGGTACTGTATCTTTTTGCCGTCGTGTCACTACTGCTACTACTGAAGAATGCATCATCTACCCATATATTGTTCATTTTGTATAGCGGTTTCGTTAACTTAAGTTAACGAACGTTAACGTTCGTTAATTCCAGTATTGCAGCCATTTCTTTACGGTACCCTTATTGACGTAGCATACGTGCAAATACGTCGACTTATGTATGAGATGTCGTTTAATGTGCACGTTGAATGCTCTATCGTCGTCCAAGCTACGAGGCAACGCTCGAACCATCGTGTTTATATCGACCGGCATGTTTATTATTTGTCCTATAATACTTTGACTGCCGTGGACGAACCGCAGGCGTCGTATCTGCATGAACGGTAGACGCGGTGAGACCGGGCGTTCAGTTATACAATCAAGCGGTGGCAAATGATCGGGATACTCGGGGTACACGAAGCAATTGTATCTTGACAAGTTAGGTATATTCTCGAGTTCTAGGGACCTGTAACACTTTTCGCACACTTTGAAGCTAGCTACATCGTCGTCGGGGAACTCAGCAGCCAGTACGTGTTGACTCTTTTGCGGCGGTGGTCGCAAATCTCTCTCGAGCCATAAGCGATCGTAGACGGAGCAGGCGTAACCGAACTCATTGTCGTCAAATCGTTTCGTGAATTCCGCATCTGCTGCTATCTCTTCAGTTTTCAAGCGTTTTGGCGATACGATTGCCTGTTCGAATTCAGCTGCTTCGTTCGCTCCTTTAGTTGCCATCTCAATTTTCTTATTCAAACTACAACGTTTTATTCGTTCGTTGGTTTTCCTTCGCCTCTCTGCCAGTTTCATGTTGTAGAATGCATCGATTTTCTCCTGCTCAGTCATCGTCGACGCGAACGGTGTATTTATTAAGTACTCGTTCAATTCTTCGCGCATCAAGTCATCTTGCTTTCGTTTTTTGTTGCGATGTACCGAAGCTTCATCGCCAACAGCAGCCGCTGGTTGCTGTTCCTTCCTTTCGTTCCCGATACTTTTCTGGCCCGCTTGGCATTTTGTCGTTTCTTGATCTGAGCCTTCTCGTCGCTGCTATCCATTGTCGAACGCTGTTTTAGTCAGTCGCCACGTTATGGTTACTATATACCAGCAGCAGTGTATTTCACCACAACACAAAACAAACCTTTATTTACAACAATCCCAAAGACATTATGTATCTGTGTTATATTTTCACATTTCTGCGGTGAGTAATTAAATATAGAGAGGAAGTAGATTTGCATTTACGATGCAGTACAGACAAATCGTTAGCTGAATCACATACGAAGACAACCATTAACTAGAGATAATAACCTATCTACAGCTCTGCAGTCTTGTTTGCTTGTTAGGTCTTTAATCTGCGACGACGTTAGCATGTTAGCGGTCGCGGTTTTAATTAACGATTCCCGACTGGTAAATTGTGCTAACACTTGATTTTAAACTTTCAGGATGGGAATCAAAAGTGTGGAAATGACGTCATACAGCGTGACGGTAAATAAAATGTTACAGAAAGTTTCAAACGATGTCCAGCATCATGTCATTATGACATTATCATGTCAAAAAAAGGATTTTTGCTAAGTATTATTGGGAAGTTAACAAAATAATTGTGTTGGAGAGAATCGAACGTACCACTTTACCGTACACAAACACAATGCAAACTTGAACACGACGAGAAACGCTGATTAAGTTTATGGTGACTTGTGTTCGATACAATAGCGGCAGTCGGTTTTCAGCTTCACAATCTTCCATTCCGTTTGACTATTTCTCTGTTAATTCAATTTCAGATTATTTTGTAATCTAAATTCATTGTATTATTATTATTGTTATTATTAAATTGGCGTATTTTTTACGTCCTTTAAAAATGTTATTCTTTACTGAAGCAATGCCCAATAAATTTCACTTTTTTGCCATTTATTTACTAGCATTTTTTGCTATTTTTGTACCTCATTTGATGGCTCACTGTAGTGTACAATAATGCGATAAACAGTTTGTACAAACACATAGGTTTACTCCGCCTTAGTTAAAAATTATGTTCGGACGAATTCAGGTTTCGGTTGAATTACGTTCCTTCCTAATCGAGTTATGACTTATTTTGGCCATTACCTTTTGTATATCGTATGGTTAGATCCGCAACATGCAAACTGGGCATCTTAGAGTCTGTCTTCTTATTGAATCCTCTGTATTGCGGAAAAACATGCGGAAAAAATTTAAACCTGGTAGTCGTGGGGCTACATAAGTTTCAATGTATTTTATTTATGTAGTTTTATTATCAATGATGTTTAGTAATTTACTCTCGTCCCACATGAGCGTGTGCTGCCTCGCGACTCCTTCCTCGCAGTCCAACAGCGGCGGATCTTCCACGTAGCTTTCGTCCTCGTCGTCGGGTGCTTTGCTTGTGGATGCCCGTGGCTGACCGAACGAGGCGATCCCGTCTACGAGTTGCAAGTTAGCGGTTACATTGTATCGCTTGTACAGCGGTGTCTCGACTAGATATTTCAACCAAGGAGTCAGTACTGACTTGCGCACAGTCCCGGAGAGATATGAGGACTTTTGAATTATCTGCCTCTTGATGTTAACGTTGATGGCGTAATCGTCTTTGAGAGTGCGAGGCAGCACGTTAACCATATTGTCTACCTTCACTGGCACATTTATGACTTGGCCCACGATCCCATACATACCGTCTACATAGCGGAGCCGACGAATCTGCATGAACGGTAACCGCGGGCATATAAGTCTCTCTTCAACGGGATTCAGAGGCGGCAAGTTTGGCGGGATCGGTGGATATTGGAAGCCGTATGACTTGCACAGCGGCGGTACGTTGCCTTGTTTGAGACTTGCAACACACGTAGAGCACACGCCTTCCATATTACTCGCACTTGAGTACTCGTCCGCTCCGAACACTGTGGCCAAGAGACTTATGTATGATGATACGCACGGTCTTAGATCACTCTTGAACCACAAGCGATCGCAGATCCCACACACCGAGCCGAACGGATTGTTAATAAAGTGCTTAGAGAATTCCTCGTCGACTCCTTTGAAGCGGCGACTTGGACCGGGCTGTTCTGCGCAGAGCATCGAGGGTCCAATGTTGTCGAAGCACAAGTTATTAATGTTCTCATCGTCTGTTTTCTTGCTAGCTAGCCGTACGTTCGATCTGAGTCGCTTTGGGGGCACGCCGGATGACCCAGGTATCGGAGATGTGGGCCGCTTGGGCGCTGACGGGGTTTCGTCAATCTCCAAATGGTTGCCATTTTCTAAGTTCTCGGGCGATTTCTTTGATTTTAGTCTCAAACGATAGGCCTGTTGACGCTCTGCACAGGATTTGCCGGTTTTAGGATTGAAAGTTTTGGTTCGAGTTTTTTAGGTCGAAGCATTTCAAATTTTTGAGTTCAAATGTTGTTATTATTTTCTGTGAGTGCTTCTGGTACTCGGAATTGATGTTATTGGAGAGATTTAGTTCTGAGGATCACGACGCACTTTGTATTTTCGCGATCGGACTTGTAGTTCCCGAGATATTTAAGTTTTAGTGGAGCAATTTAGAAATTTTCGGCGCAAAAACACCCTCACGCAGACAAAGCCTAGAGGCGACTGAAGTCAGTTGTCAAAATTCTCAGTACTATTGTTGGAAGGGGGCCGAGTGACTCGATCACCTGATACCTGGTTTGCTGGGATTGGTTGAGCGGTTCGTGAGATAGTGGTATGCCGACAGTACATTTGAAACATAACGGTCGATTTTCGCGAAACGTGCGAGTAAGACATTACATACCTATGGATTCCATGTCAAAAGTGTTACGTAATACGGAACGTTCAATAAGTATCTCGACTGTTCCAGCTGTAATGTGTGTGTACGTACATTTTGTTGCTACTTTGCGGTGAAAGACAATTACGCGTCAACTATGGAGTCTATACCAGACCGTACCGGTCAGCACAGTGTGACGAATTCAGGTTCGGTTGCATTATGTTCCTCCCTAATCAAGTTATGACTTATTTTAGCCATTATATTTTCAGGCTTTGTATATCGTATGGTTAAATCCATAACATGGTATATCTACTGGCCATCTTGGAGTCTGTCTTCTCATTGAAACCACTGTATTATATATGAAGTAATGTTGATGTTACAGAAAATATTTTAAATTCAACAGTGTTACTTGGATATAGATATTTCAGAGAAAATAAAACAATATAAAAGAAAATAAAACAAAACAAACATAAGACATCAGAGAAAATAAAACAATATCAAGTTTTACTAAACACTTTTATTCATTATATTATAGTCTCCAAGTTACGTGTATAAGTATTTAAGACAAGCTACTTAATGATAAACTCTCTTTTAAATTCAACCGCCTATATGTACTTAATACTGCCATAGATATCGAATACGTACGGGCAATATAATCTCGGGGAACTATGCTCAGTAGTCGATCGCGTGTAGTGGTGCGCACCAGGTCGCGACGCGGCGTGAAGTGCGACAATAACGAGTTCTTAAATGACATAAATACTGTGATGTTTAATAAAAAATTTTGATTTTTTGACGACTTCTCAAACAGGTCGTTATTTTAATATAAACCTGATGATGAGGATTTATCCTTGAAACGTGTAGTTATTGAAAGTTTTAAAGAAGTCACAAGACGGTGAATAACCAAGTCTTTACAAATATTACAATTAAAAATTATCTTGTTGTTGCATCCTCTTCGTTCACTTTATTAATTTAATAACATATATAAAACTTTCACTAATGAACTTACTGTTGTTACTTCCCAAACGTTTCGAGATGTTGTTTCTCTTCTTCAGTGGGTGTAATACTGACTGTCGATTACAGAATAACCGTTACGGAAAAATGGTGTGTGTGGTGGGGGTTGATGGTGGGAAGGGATTGGCGCTGAGGTTCGAATTGTGTGTGTGGATCAGCGTATCGAGTAGTGTATGTGATTTATAATGTATTTGTTCATTTAATATGTTGTTTGGTTGTAGTGTGTGATATCTGTATATTTCAAATTGTTCAGCTGTGTTTAGTTTTCTACTTTTAGGTAAGTAGTGTAATATTTCCATGTTGTGTTCTATGTTTGTGTAACTGTGGTTTTCGTTATGTAAATGTGTGGCAAATGTAGAATGTATGTAGTTTGTGGTGAGGGCTTTTAAATGTTCAGAAAATCTGGAAGAAAAAGATCTTCCCGTCTGGCCGATGTAGAATTGTTGGCAATCATTACAATTTAATTTATAAACCCCTGTTTTGCTGTCTGTGTCAATGTCTTTGTTAGTATTATTTATGTGTTTTCTAATGGTGTTGTTGGTTCTGTAGGCTACTTTATAATTGTGTTTCCTAAATGTGTTTGCTATTTTATGTGTATTGGAATTGTAGTATGTAAGTGTTATGTATTTGCTGGGTTGTGTGCTGTTGGTCAGATGTGTTTTACTTTTTGTGGTGAGGATTCGTTTGTTAGTTTATTTATTAATTCGGGGTTGTTTCCATTTTTGACTGCTATGTATTTAATTGTGTTTAATTCATCTTGGTAGTCATGTGTGTTTAGGGGTATTGAAGTGGGCCTATGGAGCATGTAGTTGAAAGCTGCATGTTTGTGTTGAGTTGGGTGGTTGGATGTGTTGTGTATGACCATGTCTGATGTGGTGGGTTTTCTGTATATTTTGTATGTGTGTGTGTTTTTTGTTTTGGTGATTGTAAGATCTAAGAAGTTTATACTGTTATTTAATTCTATTTCAAGTGTGAATTTTAATTTATGGTGTATAGTGTTAATGTATATGTGGAAATTTTCTATTTGTCTTTTGTTGCCGTTGTAAAGGAGTAAAATGTCGTCAACATACCTGTGCCAATATATTATTTTATCGGTGTATTTGTTGTTGTTCAGTATGTGTTTCTATTCTATGGTGTGTATAAATATTTCGGCTAGTATACGTGATATAGGGGAGCCCATGGGTAGTCCATCTGTTTGTGTGTAATACATGCTATTGTGTGTGAAATAATTTTGGTCTGTGATAATTTTAGTTAGATAGATGATCTCTTTTATGTGTGTTTCAGGTGTGTTATTTATTTTTAGTAATTGTTCTAATGTAATTATGGTTTCTTTTATGGGAACATTGGTGTATAGGTTTGTTATGTCGAATGAAGCAAGTGTGGAATTGTGGGGAATGTGTACATGTCGAGTTTTATTCACTAGATCTAAATTATTTTTGACAGTGGTGTTGTTTGTTAAATTTATGCTATTTCTGATCAATTTATCTAAATGTCTAGCTATTTTGTGTGCAGGTGCTTGTGTGTTGTTTATAAGTGTTCTGATGGGAATATTGGGTTTGTGTAATTTCGGTAGTGCATTTAGTGTAGGGGCGTTTGGTTTAATTTGTTTTAGATATTTGTTGTTGTCAGGTGATACTATGTCTTTTGTGTTATTTAGGGTTTTGTTTATTTGTTTGTGATATTTAGGGGTGGGGCCTTTATTTAATTTAGTGATGTTGTTTTCATTAAAAAATGTTTCAATTTTGTTATTTAAAGCCTGTTTTTCTATTATGACATTTATATTACCTTTGTCTGCTTTGAGAATGGTTAGGTTGTGTTCTTGTAATTTACGTTTTATGCTTTTTAGTGTTTGGAATTCATTATTGTGTTGTATATTTTCGTATTGTTGTGTGTGTTGTAATTTGCGCTTTATATCGTAACGTATGGTATCATGGTCTTGGTTTAGTGTGTGTTGTATGGCTGTTTCAGCGTCTAGGACTATGTCACGTGTATGTTTTCTATTAACGTTGTTAGTTGTATTGATAACTAAATTGTGTTTTAGACCTTTATCTAAGAGGTTTATTTCTGCGTTAGTGAAATTGGTTGTCGTTGTATTTACAGTACGTGTGTGAAATTTATGTGTCGGTGTAGGGACGGTTACGTTCCTGCGTGTTAATAGGTTATTGATTTTTCTGTTATGTACTTCCTGTAATTTGGATTTTCTCTATGATATTTCGTGTATGTTGTATTATGTGTTCGAATTCAATGTGGTGTAATATTTGTGTGAGTTTTACGTGTAGGTTATATGCCGTTTTGTTTAGTGTGTCTTTTTTATGGTATCAATCATTGATGATATTGTTTAGGTGTATTATTTCAGCTTTACATTTGGTTTTTGTTGCTGCATGTGTATTATTTTTTATTGTGAATTGTGCATGTGTAGGTATAATGTTGTGTTTACGGCATGTTTTGTTGTAAGCGATGTTCAAGGAGGTTTTCGTTATCTGTAACGAAAATTTCGACAAATACATTAACACTATACACCATAAATTAAAATTCACACTTGAAATAGAATTAAATAACAGCATAAACTTCTTAGACCTTACAATCACCCAAACAAAAAACACACACGTACAAAATATACAGAAAACCCACCACATCAGACATGGTCATACACAACACATCCAACCACCCAACTCAACACAAACATGCAGCTTTCAACTACATGCTCCATAGGCTCACTTCAATACCCCTAAACACACATGACTACCAAGATGAATTAAACACAATTAAATACATAGCAGTCAAAAATGGATACAACCCCGAATTAATAAATAAACTACACAAACGAATCCTCACCACAAAAAGTAAAACACATCTGACCAACAGCACACAACCCAGCAAATACATAACACTTACATACTACAATTCCAATACACATAAAATAGCAAACACATTTAGGAAACACAATTATAAAGTAGCCTACAGAACCAACAACACCATTAGAAAACACATAAATAATACTAACAAAGACATTGACACAGACAGCAAAACAGGGGTTTATAAATTAAATTGTAATGATTGCCAACAATTCTACATCGGCCAGACGGGAAGATCTTTTTCTTCCAGATTTTCTGAACATTTAAAAGCCCTCACCACAAACTACATACATTCCACATTTGCCACACATTTACATAACGAAAACCACAGTTACACAAACATAGAACACAACATGGAAATATTACACTACTTACCTAAAAGTAGAAAACTAAACACAGCTGAACAATTTAAAATATACAGGTATCACACACTACAACCAAACAACATATTAAATGAACAAATACATTATAAATCACATACACTATTCGATACACTGATCCACACACAATTGGAACCTCAGAGCCAATCCCTTCCCACCATCAACCCCCACCACACACACCATTTTTCCGTAACGGTTATTCTGTAATCGACAGTCAGTATTACACCCACTGAAGAAGAGAAACAACATCTCGAAACGTTTGGGAAGTGACAACAGTAAGTTCATTAGTGAAAGTTTTATATATATTATTAAATTACAATTAAATACTTAATATCGGGGGACCGAGCTTTGCTCGGTTTTGATATATATATATATATATATTACTATAATATTTATGACTAAATTTACCTCAAGATATACTTTTTTCTTTTAGGAACATATAACCACATTACCAAATTGTTAAACAAATTTTTCAAACACGAAAAAAACAACTAATGAACACAAACATAAACACATACTTCAATAGACAATGCCAAAAACATAAATTAACACCTAAATACATCAACATAAACACAAACAACAAAAATATGACTGTACAAAAAACTATAAAACAAGCACAAAGGCTATGGATACAAAACGAAATTAATCAATTATACAGTAAGAAAAATAGCATAACACTAGACATATACAAACTACACTTAGAGCTAACAAGTTTATTACATCCAATCACTTGGAATAATAAATACAATAACATAGAAAATAAAATAAGAATTGAAAAAAACAAAAAGACTTATACAATCAACAAAAAACTTTACACATTAAAACAACAAAACAAAAATCAAGAACAAAAAAACAAAAATAAACACACATTTTACCCTCGAACCATTAACCTCAGCAATACAGAATTTAACAAAAAAGGAACAGAATATTTAAACAATATGTCAAAAACTAACATAACCCAAAATGCAAACAAAAATCTAGAAAATTTAATAGTAGAAACAGAATTTGCCATTAACCTAATAAAGGACAATATACAAGAAGAAAAAAGAACAGAAGCAACACATATAATTAAAAAAATAATCACTAGCGAAATGAAAAACAAAGATAAACAAAAGAAAAACAATAAAACAATAAAATAAATTAAAAATAAAGTAAAGAACAATAATTTAATAATAACTAAAGCAGACAAAAGTCAAGCAACAGTAATCATTGATAAAACAGACTACATAAAAAAAACCGAAGACTTCATCAACAATAATAAATGCGTACAACTAGATAAAAACCCAACAGAAAACTATCTTAAACAAACAATAAAACTAATAAAAACAAATAAAAACATTTTCAACAATAAAAACATAGACATATATATAAACAATAATCCAGAACCACCTAAAATGAACAGCCTAATAAAAATACACAAATTAAACAACCCAATACGTCCACTAATCAATTTCAAAAAAGCTCCTACATACAAAATAGCAAGAATAATAGCACAAAAACTAAAAAGTAACCATCTAACAAATAACCATCATAACATAAAAAATACACACGAATTAATAGACAAACTAAAAATAATAAATATAAATGAAAATACATTTTTCACATCATATGACATAACAAACATGTACACTAATATCCCAGTAGAAGAAACAATTGACATAATAATAAACAAATTTATAGAACAAAATGAAAACAAACAATATATAACCGAAATAAAAAATAGTCTCCAACTAATACTAAAACAAAATTACTTTGAATTTAATAGCAAAATTTATCAACAGAAAGAAGGTTTAGCAATGGGATCACCATTATCAAGCATAATAGCAGAAATATTCCTACAACACATAGACACCAAAATACAAAATATCATAAAAACACATGACCCAGATGGCATATGGATAAGATATGTAGATGACGGACTATATGTATCAAATAACAAAAACACAAATGCAGAGAACATACTGAAACAAATCAATAACATACATCCCAAAATACAATTCACAGAAGAAAAAGAAAAACATAACAAAATCAACTATTTAGACATAACCATCACAAGATACAACAAACACATACAATATGCAATATATAGAAAACCAACTTCCACTAACATCGTTATACCTAACCATTCTGACCACCCACCACAACATAAAATGGCAGCATTTTATTCGTTATTTAACAGAATGTACAAAATACCCCTAAACAAACAAGAAACTGACAAAGAAAGAAATATAATATACCAAATTGGTTATGCAAATGGATACAATAAAAATACTATGATCAAAATAGAAAATAAAATCAAATACAAAATAAAAACTGAACAATTAAGAATTAATCAAACTGAACAACACATAAATAATGACAACAACAAAAAATGGGCCACATTCACATATATAAATAATAAAATGACAAAACTAACAAAACTATTTAAAAACACAGATATAAAAATAGCATACAAAACTAATAAAAATAAATTACAAAATCTAAATAGCTCACACAACAAAGATAATACAACAACCAACGGTATATACAAAATTGAATGTCAAGATTGCAATAAATGTTATATAGGACAAACAAAAAAACAGCTGAAAAAACGTTATTTTGAACACCTAAATGCATACAAAAAACCAAATATATATAAATCCAATTTGGCCACACATGCAATAAACACAGGACATGAATTCCCAGACATAACCAATGTAACACTAATAAAACATATACCACACAAAGGCACCATAATGAACATTTGGGAAAATTTACAGATTTACAAACATAAAACACAAAACAAATTAATACCAGAACAAATACAAATCAATACAAAACATGACACAATATTCAAAGCACTCAACATCGAAAATACACAAAATACAAAAACAGATACCACAACCACACACAATAATGCAACTTTAAAGGACCAAAGACCAACAAACTACCTCAATAACATCCAGAAGCCAACACACAAATACTTCACCAGAAACAAGATGGCGAAGGCTGAAGATGGGAGAACAAGATCTCCCGAAACATGTTCCTAAAGGAAAAAAGTATATCTTGAGGTAAATTTAGTCATAAATATTATAGTATTATATACATCAAGAAACGGACTGTAGCAGAAAGTGATTGAAATAAATATATATATATATATATACAGATTTTTTTTTACATTAAATTCTGTAGGATTTGTGAACATAAGCAGAAATGTTTAAACATAAACAGAAACTATACGTATATTTTATAAACATTTAAAATAATAGCAATTCCATTATACGTATATAAAAAGTACAAGTAAATAGAATAATACAAAATACAGTATAATACAAAAATAATACAAAATTATTGGAAAGTTATAGTAGTCTTCTAGTACTTCTAGTCTTCTAGTATTTAGTATTTCTTTCCATACAACATTTCGTGTATGGTGAAGATTTTCTGATGGCAAAAGAACTTTTAAGCTGTGTCGTCTTTTAATCTAGAAAATGCTACGTACAACATTCCATGCATAAAAACTGATATAAGTAAGTATATACCAACGAATTCAAATGATTGTCCTTGAGCTTTGTGGATGGTCATAGCAAAAGCAGGTCTTACGGGGAACTGATGCCGTTGCATAGAACATCCAAGTTGATTTTTGCTAGAATGTAATGTGATTCTTGGGATATGGACTTCTCTGCCTGCATTCTCTCCAATGATAATCTTTGATTTAATAATAACTAGTGGTCGCCCAGTGGTCGAAATTCGACCGTAATTCATTAAATTTTTAAGTTTGAACGTTATTGAGGTTCTTTTGTCAAAGAGTATACCTCTATAATCATTGCATATAATTTTTTTGAATTTTGTTCTATTACGTCAGCTGCGAGCGTGTACAAATACGTCATTAGCGTGTGTTGTTTGCCTTAATTGCCTGCAATACCTATGAAATTTAAAATTTAATGTTAGTAACAGTTGAAAAAAAAACACAATTACAGCTTGTATTCGTATTTATTTTTTGATATAATTCATTGTCAGTTTTAATTTTTTCATGTTATTATTGAATCAAATAAACGCTAATAAAAATGAGACTTGACATTCATAGAAGTATAAGATACATTGTTTTCAATTCCAGTGGATTACATTTCATTTTTGGTAAGGTACAAAATTCGAAAACAGTTTGAAGATTATCTGCTACAAAGCTTATATAATTTTTTTTCTATGCATTAATTTTCGAGTTATTTGAAAAATACGAAAGATAGGAAAAATGAGGTTTAGCTTGGCTAAGCCATATTTAAAAAACAATAACGCGTTTTTTGACATTCCCTTGGGTTTTTTTATTGCCATACTGACCAGGTTTCGCCAAGGCTACACAGTTATTTTGCCTATCTTTTTCGAATTATATAAAATTTAAATAAAAAATTAATAAAAAATAAAAAATGAAATAAAAAATACGTGCCTCGTATTTTTTCATATATTTTTCATTAAATCAAAAAAGACCGGGCGGTTAAAAAAATAAATGTTGTCCATTGAACTTAAAATAGTTTGAAAGTGAATTTAATGATTCAGAACTTCTGTGTAAACGATGTTTTTGTAAAAACTCTTTCATCATTTGCTAAATGCCCTTGGCCATTATATTCGGAAATATAAAATCTCAAACCATCGAATGATCGAACTCTACTTGCTGCGACGTACAATTGACCATGTGTAAAAACTGGCTGCCTCAATAAAATTCCAATTTTTTCGAATGTTTGTCCTTGAGACTTATTTATTGTCATCGCAAATGCAGGTATAATTGGAAATTGAGTTCTTTGAAAGTTAAATGGTAAAACAGTACCGGAATATGTTAAACTTATACGTAGAATTAAAATTCTCTTATTGCGTGCGGTTCCAGTTAAAACTTCGCAATCAATAGCATTACGATGCATACACTTGATGCGCATTCTTGTTCCATTGACTAATGCTTCCTTTGTATTTAAGCTTCTGATCAGTAAAACGATGCAATTAACTTTCAATACTAACTTATGTGGTGGCAAACCACTAATAGTCAAAGAATTCAAAAACTCTACTGGATAGTTATTGATTTCATTGTCATCATCACAAATTATTTTATCGTAGCTATGATATGTTTGCTGTTCACCTGGTATTCGATTAAGTATATCAGTATTAATGAAAGTACAATCATCATTTTTAGGTGCTAAAATAACTGAGTTCAATATGTTATCTGAGAGTATGTTTTCGGAAATATTTCCATACACCTCATTAATAATATTATTTTCATCTCCTATTAATTGCTGAGGTATTTCAATAATACTTTCACCAAACTGAGGGAATTGTGGGGCTTCATCATTACCAAATTTTGTCAAGAATTCGACAAATTCTATTTCACTTGGTAAGGCTCTCATATTTTGAGTAAACGATACTTTATGAAAATAAACATATTTATGCCAACTCGTGACACAATTTTCAATTAAAGTTGCACGTGATCCATGTGGGACAACTGGAAAGATTTGCCGAAAATCACCGCACAGAAGTATCGTTTTCCCTCCAAATGGTTTATGTTTATCATTTTCATCGCATAGATCCTGCAATAATCTATCTATGATTTTCAACACTTGCAGTGGGCACATAGAAATTTCATCAATAATTATCAATGATGATGAATTTATGTAACGTCCATAGCTACTATTTGCGGTACTATTCGCTACAGAATTTTCCAAAATGGGTATAGGCAATTTAAACACATTGTGTAAAGTTCTACCTCCAAGTAATAGAGTTGAAGCTATGCCACTGAACGCTGTTGCAATGCAACTAAGATTAAGCGAATTTAATTTGTGAATGATTGCTGTTTGTGTGAATGTTTTTCCACAACCTGCATGAGCAGTTAAACAAAAAACATTAGATCCAGTACCATGATGCAAAACTTCACGAATCACACGATCAATTAGATTACGCTGTTCAATATTTGCAGTTTCATAATGCTCAGAAAATAGAAACTCTTGTTCTATTGGATCAATAGCATTTGCTTCGTCTGTTCTCTGAGAATACGTAGGAACTGATAAACCAAGTTCTTGTCATGACAAATTATGAACATTCAAAATATCTTCAATTTCTAATAGAGCTGTGTTAAAGGATACTTCTTCGTTGTAATCTCTCAAAAAATCTTCACTAAGATATAGTTTAAATTCATTCCATAACGCCAATGCATTGGCTGGCACATTTAATGCACAAATGTAACCAAATAAATTTCGCATTTGTTTTGGTGAATGTAATTCTTTTGCTTCATTTAAACATTCGCGCCATTCATTATCATTGGAAGCAATGCCGCGAGCATGGCACGCTTCAACAAAAGAAGTGTGTATAATTCCATTGTATGTTCTAACATCCTCAAATGATTTTGGACCACAGACATGTAATAAAAGTAATCGTAAATGGAGAAGTTCGATGTCTTTTGGGGATACTACATATATGCGTGTAATGATTTTATCACCTCCACGCCTTCTCTTCTTCCATTTTTTTCGGGAATCTTCCCACACATATTGCAAAGGAATTTCAATATACTTATATTCATGCGCTGATGGATCTGATCGATTCAATTCAAAAAATGCTAATAATTTTGTTTGTCTTGCATTTTCAATTGCTTGACGTTCTTGCCCTTCTCCAAAGTAAACATTCTGTCTACGCGGTAAATGAATGTCAAGTCTAACGATGACATGTGATTGAAAATGCATTGGTAATTCATAGATGCGCCATACAGCTTCAGTTGATCCGACATAACGGCCATTTAAAAAATGATTAACTTCATCAATTTGTATTTCTTGACCTGGTTCATTTCTCTCTGAACCTAATTCAACAGATGCACTGTCATAATCTTTATACACGTATTTATAAATGTATTTAACACTTTTAACTGTAGTGCATACTTCAACATTTATATTGTAGCATGACAGATATTCCACCACTAATTAATTCATTTAAGATAATAAAAAATAATTAAATTACATATACTAAAAGAATATCGAATGAAATTCAATTACTTCAAAGGAAAAAACACAATAAAAGAAAAACAATCATTAAATTATAAAAAATACCACTATTAAAAGTCAAAGAAAGAATTAAGGAAAACTCATATTCAACAATCAGGAGATTACCCAGGAGGTTAGGAGCAGTAAATAAACTAGATACCCCAAAATCAAGAAAAAAGAATCAGATTAGGAGTTGTGATGAACAAAATACCCCAAACACAAGAAGAAAGAAGAGTAAGGTTTATTATCAGGAGATAAACAAGATACCCTGAAACCAGGAAAGAAGAGTAAAGTCAGTATCAAAAAATAAAGAAGATACTCCGAACCAACCATTAGTCAAGATAACACTGAGTACCTTGGTTTACCCAAGATTGAAAACAAGAAGGAAGACGAGAAGAAAGGAAGAAATAGAATGGAAGAAATACCGCAAAAAACCTATTATTAACTACCATAAACCCCAAACCAATAGATACAATTAAAGAAAGTGTAACATCCCGAAACCCTATAAAATTGTAATTATTAATAAACAAAAGTTTGGTATAGTATGATAAGAGGTGCACCAACTAAAGTTATTATGTGATGAAAAATAAACAAATCTTCACAGTCCATGATGACTAAAGGTCTGGTCTGAGATAATAAGACTCAATATAAGTCAGAACCACCAGTGAAAGTGTACTAGTGTAAGTGTTTTGAAATATAATAAACTTAAAGTTGTAGTGTTACTATAACTTAAACTATATGCTATAAAACAACTTTTATATTTGATAATTAACAAATCATGAAATATTAAAATGGAAGGTATTTCCGATATTTCATTATTTTAGGTCACTTTGTTATCTCAAAACATTTGTAGGAATGACAATAACAAAGAAAGAGTGGGTGGAAATGTTTACTATATAAGGGTATGTTAAATAATAGTAATAAAAACAGAAAGGACTGGTAATAGTTTAAGTGTTAATAGAGTTAAAACGTTTAAATGGCTAATATTGTTCAAAGCCATGAACTCCATATTTTTGAAAGAGTTCTTATACAATAAGATTTATGTGTTTAGAATAAGTTATATTAGTTAAATAACAGCATACATACCAATTAAAATGTTTCAGTATGTATGCTGTATTAATTAACAAAATGAGTTAAATGTATGTTAAAAACAATTTCAGCAAACATGTCCAACTTTACAGAATGCTGAGTGATGTTAATTATTATTTTTATAACAGTAGCATGAATTAGATGCTACACATCTCAGTAAGTTTGTAAACAATTTTATTTTATGTCATGTTAACTATTAAGAGTCAGAGGAGGAGTAGAAGTAAATTTATTTGAAAAAGCCATACATGTAAAATACTAAACTCTAGGCCAAATAATGAATTCACAGAAATTCATATAAACCAGTTAATTCACTAATGAACCATGTAAACTGACAAGATTTAGGTAAGGTAGATCAATTAACAACTACTGTAAATGAACCTATGATTTAAAAGGGTAATATAGAAAAATACCTTAAATTATTGAAAATTTTTGAAATTAACTATTTTTAAAGAGGAATGTTAAATTCAGAAATTATCACCAAAAAACAGTTCAAATGTTAAGTGTATATGTAATTAAGGAAAAGAAAGGATTTATGACCATTTGAAATTTATTATAATTATATTAATAACACTTAAAATGGCAGTAAAAGTATAGGAAGGCGGAAACCAAATTTTGGGCCTAGATTTCCAAAAAGAAAGAAATTTGGTAATTTTAACAAAAAATCTCAAAAAATATGGACTATGGCATATCAAATTAAACAGAATGAGATAAATAAACCAATTATATGGTTAGTAATTCATGAAAGCGAATAATAAACTAAAATTATTCCATATATAATGTAATTTGGAATCATGTATATGGGAAGTAACAATTATTTTAACAATACTTTTCCAATATTAACTTGGCAAGATTTTTACTAAAGTGGAGGAAGTTCTTTAGTTCTTTGTTTACGCTTAACCTGAACAGTCTATGCAGAATTGCGTTCTTTAAAACCTTATAATGAAGTGCTAAGGTTACCGAAAAAATTCTGTGAGAAACGAGAGTTACTTAAATAAACACTTTTCCAGTCAAAACATATAAAAACTTCAACGACAACAGTGAAAACGAACACCACACTACATAATACCAGTGAATTAAAACATTAAAACTACATATTAGTAATAATTCAAGCTACTACAGAATATCCATTTGTGCGTAACGAACAGATATAAGTGAACACATCTAATATCAAACAATTAACACCAGTGGACATTTAACACTCATCCAGACTACCTCAAACAACATACTAGACAGTTTACACAAGTTCGGGTATCTTTAAAACAATTATAAAGTTGATTTTATTGTGAGATTTGCTCGCGACGAATATTGCAATTAACCTCTTCGTTT
Source organism: Magicicada septendecula (assembly GCA_034769895.1). Classification (NCBI taxonomy): domain Eukaryota; kingdom Metazoa; phylum Arthropoda; class Insecta; order Hemiptera; family Cicadidae; genus Magicicada; species Magicicada septendecula. The sequence goes on along the minus strand of CM068367.1, from coordinate 1,318,727,820 downwards.
CTGTGAGCGGCCATGATGGAAAAACGAGGCACGGCCACCAACTTCGACTGACTTCGTCGCCTACAATTGGTTTGCAACTCAACTATATTAAACATTTTCTATATTTTATTCACAATTGTTAGATACTAGTTATTAAAAAATTATTTATTGTAAATGTTATACTTTCTCGTCCTGCCCTTCTCTGACTATTATAAAATAATCGCTCCAAGAACCTTTTACAATAATTATATGAATTTTTTAACCTGTATTAAAATATCGATTTATCCCTGAGACGGAGTCGACAATTGCTCGAAATCGATTTAATATCGATTATTATTTATAAATGTTAATAAATCAATTCATTTCAATTGTATGGAGTAGTAAATTATTTCACAGTGTAATTTAAGGTTTTAATTAAGCACGAGACTTCCTGAAAGAAGAAAATATTAACGAAAGGTGAGATACTGGAGCAGCACGGAAAGTCGTTAATCGATTGCAGACAGGAGTTAATCTGTTTAACTCCGGATTTTGTTAATATCTTCCAGAAGTGCGAATTAAACAAAATTACCTTTCAGAATTTTAGAAATTTGTTTTAAAACAATAAAACAGAATTAATTACAAATTATATACACCATAACCAAACATAATTTTTTTTTTAGTACGTAGGCTTTCACGGCCGGTGTCATTATGATTATCTTCTAAAACTTCCGGGCTGAAAGGCCGTGGTCGAGTGCTTGATATACTGCTAAACGTTTCGGCCGCACCACCGGTGGCCATCTTCAGTAGCGAAAAATTGTGTTCGAATAGATGACACGCCGAACTTGCTTGTTCCCAGTTCATTGGGAGACGTGTTCGGCGTGTCATCTATTCCAACACAATTTTTCGCTACTGAAGATGGCCACCGGTGGTGCGGCCGAAACGTTTAGCAGTATATCAAGCACTCGACCACGGCCTTTCAGCCCGGAAGTTTTAGAAGATAATCATAATTTTTTTTCCAGAAAAAATTTTTTTTTATAAAAATTTTTTCTTTCTTGTATTTTTTAACTACAGTGACAGGTCTTGTTACAATATGGCAATTAAATTTGGCAAGTAAATACGGATTGTATGGTACAACATAACGATTGTCGAGGCAACTACCTCGAACTTCAGCATTAATACCATTATCATGCCTTCTGTATAATGGATATCCATTTAATGATTCACATGTAAATTCATTAAATCGTTTTGGATAATCTCTTGTGCATTTTCCACCTCTCATACATACAGAATTTGGATTAAGTACACCGCATGGACCATGCATCATGTGTTTTACAACATATTCATGTAATGTAGGATGTGATTGAATGTTAGGAATCTCCGCAGATACAACTTTATCAATATCGGTAGCGTTAACAATTTTATCTTGCTCATTTAAAGAGAGTAAAATGTGACCATGAGGCAATCCTCTCTTTTGAAACTCAATTGTATAAATGAGTGCTTCAACTTTACCGAAGATTTTTTTTTAGTGTAAGGCCCTCAATTAATGCTTCCAGTTTGGACTTGAATACACGCACAACAATATCAGGTCGAAAATTAGCTGACTCACCTACACTAATATTGCTTCAATTGGATTCAACTTGGCTTCAATTCAGGCCAACTTGGATTGCAAGTCATTGTAATAAACAAAGAAGGCTTTCCGAAATGTTGTACAACTGACATTGCATCTAAATAATTCTGATACATATTTCTTGGAGATCCATTGAATGAAGATGGTAAAATTACTCTACGGCCAACATTATTGGCATTGGGGTTCAATTCTAAATAATCTGTTAAATTGTTGTAAACTTCAGACCTAAGACTTGTTTGATTTTGTCGAATGAAATGTAACCTTATGCCCTCTATTCTCACATACATATCAACTATCCACTGCAGAAATAATTTTTGTGAATGGTGCAACATGCTAAAATCTTCTCTAATTGCAAGTCGATAGGCTGCATACTGAAGCATGGTTAATTTATTTCTGGGCGCTCTTGAATTAGATGTAGTTGGTACATTATGAGAAATATTGATATGCCACCCAGTATCACCATTTGGAAAAAGTAATGGATACGCTAAAGGGTCCAATGATGAATCCGAAACAGTGATATTTTTAATGGTACCATTAACTTTTGAAAACGAAACCATATTTCGTTCAAAGGGTGGCTCACCATCAATTGTACTAAATATTACTGCTACATCAGTTTGAACTGCATCATTATAACGGCGTAGATCTAAATCACGATTTACTTTAATGAGCATACAAATTTCTTTATTTTGATTTTCAACTCTCTGACAATGATCTTTCATTGCAATGAATGACCGAACGAAAGGATTAATGCGTTCCAATTCAAGAGAGATTTCGCGCATTATATTGTTATTGCATGTTTGATTATAGTGTTCACGTAATCTATAATTGACAGCAGTGTCAACATCATAAAAATATAATTGCGCATAACATGGTGAGCGACCATATCCAGCAGTCATTTGACCTGATCTGTGATAAAAAACATCATGTATTTTAAAAAAATACACTCCACGCGTAACTGTATCCGAAATTTTAGCTTCTGAGCTAACCATAGCAAATGATGAATTGTATTTACGAATGTTTTCAAAATAATTTTTTGACTTTCTTTTTATTGAAGGTTCATTTGAAGTAAGTCCATCATACAATGATTTAAAGTATTCATTTTGACTTAAGGCCGGTAATATTGCTTTACCCTTATGACAACATGAAGAGAATGCAGTCCTTTCACCTAAAGTGACCTCAGATTCTAAATGTTTTGCATTGCAAAACCTGCATTGTAAATGCATTAATCCACAATCAAAAGTATTAAAATTTCTTGGAATGACATTCAGTGCGCATTTAAATGTATCTCTCAAAATAATTTCATCATTTTGTATACTATTTACACTATTTAAATTTGCATTTGGTCTATTATCATTTTGACTTTCACGCGAATATATATTCCTTCTTCTTTGTCTCTCACTCCGACCCGTCAATGTTATACTATTTACACTATTTAAATTTGCATTTGGTCTATTATCATTTTGACTTTCACGCGAATATATATTCCTTCTTCTTTGTCTCTCACTCCGACCCGTCAATGTTCTATGTCGAGGCATAATGGAAGTAGGTGCGAATATCTGAATGTAAAAAAAAACATGTAATGAAATTACTGAAACTAAGATTAGACAGGGTTTAATTTAAAAATAATAAAATGTCCTCACTTTTTTGAAACCACCAATAATAATTAGGCGAGAGTAAGTCAATTGAAATTGCTGCTACAAAATTTTCCTTTTGCAACAGGTGTATATTAAGCAAGCTGTATTTCACTTTCAACTGCACATTAATATATAAAACACAGATATCTAATATACAAAATATAAAATAAACGCTTTTTTGCCTTGACATACACTCCACAGACTATTGTTGCCTGGCAACAAAATTATTTTACTTTTAACAATTACCATTGTTTGAAAAAGTTTAAATGAATTTTCAAGTGCAAATGAATGTTTCATTTTATTTTATTTAATGTATTTGTAACACATATTATATATAAATTTTAGCTTTCTGCACTCCTTCTCCATATAAACTTTAACTATGCCAAATCTCACACTCCTCCGTGCGCACAATATGCTTAAAAAGGGTACAAATTTTTCTCTTCACGTATTAATATATAGATGTTACACAATTTAGTAACTATTAACCTTGTTCCATTGCATAGTCCTTCAGAGACATCCAAGTTTCGCAAAAGTATTATTATTGTATTTTTTTTTAAGTTTCTCTTCATATGGTGGTAGATCAGCCATTTCGATGGAATTCAGGAATTCAGAAGTAAATTCGAGACCTCCTTCTGGTTGATCTTTGACAGAATCATAACTTTTGTAAACCTTGTACTCGTCAGGAAGCTTTCCAATAATTTCTACATTAATTTTATTAACATCTTTATTTAATGGTGTTAGTATAACCCTGTCCTTCATATCTTCATATCTGTTATTAGCCAAACAGTCTCCTAATATTTCTCCAATAAGATTGCCGTTTGAAAGAATATCCTCTGGTAGTTCAATCGCATCCACAGCATTTACTGGCAAATCTCCATTGCCAACTTTTAATAAATATTCAGCAAAGTCTCTTTGCTTTGATCCACACGCATATTTTCTGTCAGTGAAAAGAAGTTAAAATGACGCCAAAGACTGCTTTTCTTAATCGAAAGGTCTACCAACTCACTGCGGTTAGCACGAGGTTGAACAGGCAAACATTGTCGGAAGTCTCCTCTAAAGACAACAGTCTTTCCACCAAAGACTATATTAGGATTTCCTATAGAACGAAGTAGTTGATCCATATTGTGTAATATATATTTAGGTAAAATGGGTGCTTCATCCATCAGGAAGACATTAATTATGGCTAGCTCTTTTGCCTTAGAAGATCCAGGTTCAATATTTGAAATTTAATCAGAATTTAATGGCGCCTACAACAAAAAATAAAATTTTATTGATTTATTACTTAAATAATTTAAAAGAAAAATTCGATTGTATTAAGTAAAAATACAACCTTAAGTCCAAAAGTCTTGTGACAATTTCGCCCATTAGGAAGAAGAATAGACATTATCCCGGTAAACGCTATGCACTTGACATTACACTTTCGTCCAGTTAATATGTAATACAGGCATTTATAAACAAACGTTTGCCGGTACCACCAACACCATCAATAAAGTATCATCTGGGACCAGGCAGTTTATTAGAACTTGAGTTTAGGACTGCGTCGACAATTTCTATTTGTCTTCCTCTAAGAAGTTGGTACATCTCTTCTCCGATAGCAGCATTTTCGTTTATGTTTAAAAGCTCTTGGTTTTGTTGGTTTTCATAGCCCTCAATATCATCCATGTTGTATCGTTGCACCCAGAAACGAAAATTCCTACCTTCTGTGGCTTCGTATTTAACTTATAAGCAATTATTCGATATGGTCGTTTACCAACCTGAGCGTTTTACTGTATAATAAAACGTACCTTTCTGTTCTAAGTCACAAAGAAGCAAAAGCAACAGTTTCAAAAAAACTCATAAATTATTATTAACTTCAGCTTACTAAAAACCTTTTTCGAACGTTTCAATACAATCCTTGAATTTTTTTTGCCCATGACGTGTCCGTGTATTAATACTTACCTCAGAGAACACAGAAAACACAGGAAACACGTTATAAATTAAATACGTTATTGGTCGCTTAATATTATTATATTATTAGATAGAGTATACAATTATTGCTCGTCTCAACTCTTATTTTGTTTATTTACATTGATTGCAACAGGTATTTATTCTTCTTCATATATAAACATATCGATACTGCGCCGTTTGCATAAGAAAGCTGGTTAGAAATTACAGTTGCCTAGCAATAACTAATTGTCGCCAGGTATCGGTTCCGCGATATTTTAAAATAAAGGCCCTTAGACGAATTTTGCGGAAAATGAGACCGAGTCCAATCGATTCCTGGTGTCAAAATACCCTTAAGTACCAACTTCCGAGAAAATCGTTAGAGCGGTTTTCGAGAAAAAAGAACATAGATACATACAATTATTGCTCGGTTAATATTATAGGATACACTTTTATTTTAAATAACATGTAAATCAACTATTTTTCTATAAAATTTAAAAATCGATTACTCATTATTTCAAATAAACAAAAGTAATCATTGCATTTATAAAAATTATTCAACTCCAGTAAATAAATAGGAGTGAGAACTAAATACATTTCGCACTAGTTAGAACGCACAACTACATCACGATATGGCAACCTCAACAAATTGAACAGTTACAGCTACCTATGTTTATACAGGTCTGGCCGAGGTCATCTGTGACCAAATCTCGACGCAACGAGAAGTTCTAGATATGCAGGGATACAGAATTTACTGTAATGTGCTATGGGTTGCTTCGTATCGCATTGTAATTTTATGAGACAATTAAGCAATCAGTAACACATTCGATTTTTTATTGTTTTTCCAATTCGTTTTCTACGTCGTCACCGTGGGAGCTTTTGAGCTGAATTCCTACCACAAAAATATAAAACAAAAATGATTGTGTAAAACGTTTAGAAACCTGTACACAGATAAGTACGCTTTAGAAAAAAACAGACGTATTAAGAGAAGCAAAGGAGAAAAGAGCGTTAGGAAACCAGTGGGTCCTACATATTGGGGGAAGCCTAAAGTAAAATGAAATCCCTTTCTCTTCCGATCGGGTTAGAGGGCAGCACTGACTGGTAAATCATTATAAATCATTATAATTCTTTATAAATCATAACATTATGGTGTCTAATTCTTTGCAATATGGTTTTATTACTATCAATTTAGCAGTGTCTTTCAAAGTCAATTTAAAATGAACGCTCCATTATCCAACTGCGCCAAGCAAACAATACAATCATTATTTATATGCTTTATAAATAACATAACATTAAATTTAAACAAATAAATCATAGAACGCAGTAAACAGCGTTGAAAGTGTTTTCTGAATGGTAGTAAGAAATCTGCAAGCACATTGATAGCTTTAAAAAATTGCCGCATTCCTTTCTGAGTTTAATAACGGAAAGGTAGCAATATCAGACACATATAAATGAAGTTAAACACTTTTATTTTACATATAAAAAAAGAAATAGTAACTAATCAAAAATTTTGTAAGCTACGGCACATTTTGTATAGCGCCTGCGCCACATTCCATTTTCTTGTAGTCCTCTAAATATTGTTCTTAGAATCCGTCTTTTACAGCAGTCTAGAAGTCTCTCGGAATTTTTTGTTGTTGTCTAGTTTTCTGAAGCATGTGTCAGCACTGACCTGATAAGTGTTTTATAAATTTTGCATTTCGTGCTTCTTGAGATGAAACTAGATGCCAGGTGCTTTTTAACCCATATGTTTTAGTTGCGAGACATATTTTTCTTCTTGTTTCAGTGCTGTTAGTGCTGTTTATCTGGAACCAAAGATATAAGAACTCTTTTACTGCCTCTATATATTTTGTGCCTATTTCAAGGTTTAAGCTACTGCAATTAGTTAAGCTAAAAATCAAGTACCAAAAATGTGGTACACCTTGAAACTTGTGACTTGCATCAGGAAAATGCTCCAATTCATAGGACCGAAAAAAGATGCCCAACAAAATCTTCAAGGTCTTAGTTTTGTACTGATAAAGCATCCACCATACATCTATCGCCTGGCTCAAAGTGGTTTTCACCTTTTACGTTCACCGAAAGAAGCACTGCTAGGAAACGATGTGTGTTAAGATGAAGAGATCATTGAAGCGGTGCCAAATTGGCTGTACACCAGACATAAACGTTTCTTCCAGGAAGGAATTAAAAACCTAGTTTAGACATAGACCAATAGCATTTAAGTTGGAAACGATTATGTAGAATTATAACAAAAGTATCATTTACGAAAGTACAAATAAAAATAGTTTTTTTTTAAATTTGCCTTTACGTTTTGACTTACAATCGTAGATTAAACGTATTTTCATTCAACATACTTTAAATAAAGCATACATTAAATACAATATATCAAAAAGTTTATCAATTTGTAAAAAACACTTCCATAAGCAAAATATTAGGAAGGAAATAAAGGCCTGGTTAAACGTATCTGTAAAATGCAAAGGTAAGACATTTATCTTCATATATCAAGAGCAGCTGATGATGACGGCAACGACAATGACGATAATGGTGACGAGTGTTATGTTTTCCGTACGTTTTGAACTTGAATTCGGTATTTCAAGAAAAATTTACACTCTTAAATTTCAGTTTACATACAATTATATATATAATTGTGTACATGCGCCTAAAGCAAAGTGTACAGACATTGTTTATGGCCACTGAAATCCAGCACAAAACACTCATATATTACAGTCCTTCTGTACCAACGGCAAAAAGTGTGAACACATTTAACTGCACTTTACGTATTTTGGCATTTTCCAGTACCACAGGACAATTATATAACGTAGTATTTTATTGAATAACAACATACCGATTATACAAGTGAGTTAGTTACTGAGCTGAGTTTGGAATTTTAGTTTGTTTCTCAATGACTTAGTGGCATTTAGTATGTGGCATATTATCTATAATTAAATCCTTAGAACTAACTCCCGACGTGTGATATTTTTGGCAATCGTTTTCAGTTTTCAGCCACAAAATCAAAAACACAAATAATAAATATCGGTATGCAGAATGACTTCCAGGTTCTAAGATTTAGATTTCAAATCATATACTTGAATTCGGTTCGATAATTTCTTAAAAAATATCCCCTACGCTCAAACTATTTTCACTATTTATAGATATTTTTTTTATTATTGGGTAGTTGTTTAATAAAATGTTATTTTCGAGTCACTTTATCTATAAAAATTAGTTTCGTTATTCTTATAAATAAGCAGAACTATGCGGATAATCATCCCTCCTCCTTCAACCGGTCCCCACCATTAATGATATTTACACTTAGAGTAATTGTTCTATCATATGTAATTGCTATCTTATCCTTTAAAATTAAATACTCGTATTTTACTTGATATCAGCAAAGTAATTTTCAAAAAATCACCCGCTCCCTCTTCAACTACCCATTGCATTTACATATATTTCGTCTACCTTTCTACAGTGGATTATTACGTCCTCCTTCTTTTCAGATGCTTTATTTATCAACATTAAGAAGGTACTTTACTCTTGATAAAACGCAAAACGTTGCACGTAAACTATCCCTCCCCCTTGACATATCTTCACCAAAATTAATATGCCTTGAGCAATATTATTGCAACGTTACAACAATTATACAAATACATTACCATGTACTCAACGCAACTATAAAGTGTATTACACTGGCCAGTTCGCAGGATTTTTTTCTCGTTGCGTCAAGTATATGTAGTTGCACAATAATTAAATAATTTTTAAAGAGGAGTGAGATGTCGTTGACATTAAATAATCAATTAAACCCGTTTCAAAATAATCATTCTAACATTTTTTAATTGTTAGGAAAATATTAAAATTTCAAACATTAGACAAATAAATATTCACCTTTATAAACTTTACAAATACTGTAACCTGCTATGCTATTCATAACATACAAAAAAAATAAACACCAATATAATCTTACTAACTAAACAAACATGTTAAACAAGTTATTTAAATTCTTTTTATTTTTGTGTCTGAAATTAACTCAAATTTTAAATAATGCTAGCAACTCATTTACAAACAAATAATATTAAGATTCAAGAATGAATTTATTGTTGCTATACACAAATAAAAAAATGATATTACATTTACTTCAATCTATTATTGATTTATACTGACACTCCCAAAAAATACAACAAAAGATTGGTATTTCTTTTCTAGATTTGCTTGTTAAATTAAACTCTCTTATCTAACTACTATTAAATTTAAAACTCTAATTATTATCTGTTCATATATAAGTTCTTTTCGAGAGCTCTCTACACAATAACAAAATATAATTGTTTTTATCACCTGCGTATATCTGCCGTTACCGTTGCGTGTGTGTGTGTGTGTGTGTGTGTGTCCAGAATCCTGAGAGTAGAATGATGATGATGACTATGGTGATGCGGTGTTCGTTGTCTCTATAGGTTGTTGCTGTTGGTGATGCTCCAGAGTTCCTCCTTACGTCTTGGTGTGAGTGTGGTACAGTGTGTGTGTCCTGGTCGATCTGCAAACGGGCAGCGTGACGTCGTGTGTAGATTTGTTGAGTCCGAGTGTGTGATCGCCCAAAATTGCCTGTGGTATTTTATACTGGTAGCGATTTGACAGGTACAGGCCTGTTTTAGACAAGCTAGAGATTGTCAGTTCACCCCAGAGCGTCCTTTTTATTACACTCACTTTTTGGTTAATTATCGCTAAGTCATGAACATACTCGTCACATGAGCGATATCATTGTTTGCGTAATTTTTTTCTGGTCACTTACATATACCACACATATTAATTACTCTTCAATTACACTAGTAATTAATATTAATTAATTAGCATCTTTAATATTACACCTTTGGGAATAAATTTTACATCACCATACTCGTTAAACATTCCTTAATGTAATGGTGTCTTTATAATTGGTGTAAGTCTTTGTTTACAGGTTTAACACACGTAATTAGTTTATTATAATCCTGTTAAGACCTGATTAATTGACAACAAACAATTCGTACGCGTCACCCCATATTCTTGTCGGAGCTGGCTTCACACACACAAACACACACGCCGTATTTTTAACTATCGAAACAGGTGCACTCTCGACAGGACAGAGCCTGCATTTTACTGCATAAAATTGTATAAAACTGTTCCTTATTCTATTTACACTAATTACAATATAAAACATACCGCCCTGGGCAAATATATGTATGATATGTCGCCTGCTCATACAAAAATAGTATCCGTTATTGAGTGATATTAACAGTATTAATTTCTAAATATTAGACCTTAAAATAAAACTATATGAAATAAACAAATTTAATAGGATAGGATAATAGGGTAGAAGAGAGAAAAACGCAGATTCAAAGTGGACTGAAGACAGGAAGAAGAGACACAGTGAAAAGATGAAGAATATTAGAGAAAAAGTAAAGAACAAAGAATAAAGAATTAAAATTGACATGTGGTCCTTCGATGGCCGATACAAATAAAAATTTAAACTTTAGTTGAAACCTAGTTGTGAATTACCATTACATCGAATGTTCAAAGATGGCGGCTTCGATACAGAAATACCAATCGCTTACAAAATGTTGGCTGCCCGGCTATTTTTTAAATATTTTAAATAAACTTAACATTAATAAGTTGCAGTAATTAGTTAAAAATATAGAAATTATTGTAATTATTGTTTGGTTGTCAATTCTACTTATGCATTATATATTTGCTACATACCCTGAGATTGAAAGTCTATACGTTCATACTTAAAAATCAAAACCTAATTTTAATTCAACATTTTGTTTGATTTTAAACAGTAGTTGTACCACAATATATAAAAGGAGTTTCACCCTTCATAAACACTAATGAATTGGTTCCGTTCATAGTAGCCTACTATCAATACATCAACAGTAATACCGCGACGAATCGTTTCAGTTATTTAGAACGGGGGGCGACAGAATTCTTTAACCATACACTCTGTACTGCTTTGCACTAACATGCCATTATGGACGCTGACTCTATAGTTTATAGGTGATCACATAAAAAATGACTCTCAGTCAGTTGCCAATTAAGACATTAATTGTCTCAGAAGGCAATCAATCGATTTCACTACACACTTTTGCTGAAATTTTTCCATTCACTACGTGCTTATATTTTGCTTTCCCTAGAAAATCACACCATAGAAAATCAAGTATAAACCACCAATAATAATAAAGTAAATTTAAATTCAAATTTTAAATTTTTCAGTAACAAAATATTAGTGGGAAAAATATTCCATCAATATAAATAATGGATTTTGAGAAAGAATTCTTATTTACACAAATATTACTATCATGTAATTTGTGCCTACTTAAATTAACTTTACACGTTTGTATGTTTCAATTCATAAACACCTCGACAAATTTATTAAAATAGGAGTGAGTCTCATAAAAAACAGTTTGGCGCTACAACAGTCTAACTGTACTTAACGATGGGAGGGAAATGTTATTTCCGAGCAATCTAGCCTCCCCTGTTCTTCAGAGAGGAACACGAACATTTTAGGCTGTTCTATACCAACAGTGTCAGGTCACCTCCGTTTGTTTGACAGGTTCTTCTTTGACTAGTAAACATCTGGCTCTCTGCAAATTACTTCTGCAACAAAAAGGGCCCCTTATGTTACTATACAAAATGATCATGATAATGTTAACAGAGCATAATATATTGTGCAAAATTTATTATTACTATTAAACAGAGAGTAAGGAAAAGTATACTTCATTCAAAGAAATAATATACTTTATCCAATCAGTAAATAGACCGGTACTGTATTAGTAACAATACACTAGGCCATATATTGCAGATAATTTGTTTTTAATTATAAAATGATGAACGCATTGTGAAGTAAATCAGCAAAAATCCCACACTGGAAAAATTAAAACAATACATAAATACATAGAACAGATTTACCACACTGATGCAAAGTAGCTATTAAAAAATTGAATAGTACAGTTTGAATGCTACCAATGACTTTTTGTGTGAAATAGTTAGTTCAATGAAAAATAATGTCAGTAGAATTAACAACACAAGTCAGAATTATGTAATTATAACGTGCCAAAATTTACAAAAGTATAAAACTTTATGCATCAACCGATATAAATTAATATACTTCATAATTCTTCTATAATTACGGAGATTACAAGTATACACTGCATGAAATGAAATTGGGAAGAAAAAGAAACACCTGTAGAAACTATCATTAGGCAAACTAACAATTAAGACTGGAAATAAAAGCTTTTTACAAATAATTTATCCTAACACCAGCTACAAAGCACAAAATTCGTGTATATCAACTCTTTGGAAAAAATCATATAACGGCATGGAAACGGAACCTATCTAAGGTAAATATTAGAGTCTACTTACATCTGAATCACTCTTAGAAGCAATAACCATCTTCGAAGAATGCTTTATGCCAACGGTTGTAAGTAATTACTTGATCGAAACAATAACTGAGTTGTTACATTTTTACGTAGACACAGTGTTGTTAATGCTGTGGCAATAAACTTACACAATAAGCAATAAACTTTTATAAGCTTTATTGAACACATTTCTCTAGATCTTTTCTGAAAATATACCCTACTATAACCAATCACGTACTCTCCACAGTAAACAATAATAATAATAACTGTATTTTTATGTATAATAAATTGCATTTAAAAAACATTCAATCAATGAAAATATAATTTTACTTTGATTATCAAGAATCACACGGCATAAATAATTACTCTAAAACAAAGTACATGGCCCTTATCTCTGTCTATACTTATATACAGCTATCAAAACTTAACCTTCCATTGACTAGTAAAGAAAACGAAAACAGAGAAAAATATTTATTACATACAAAAGATAAATAAAAACCTGTTATTTTCCTATAGATTGGATTTACAATGCGAGGTAGCCAGTCCGACTTTGACTCGATAGCACGTTTAGCCAGATGCATTCCGGCGGTATGCTTGGTTCGACTGGCCGCTGACAGCACACTCGTATGACGTCCGCTATTCCCGTGGGTGAAATCTGTCCTACGCAACATTTTGGCCCTTGACGGCAAACGTAGTCGACAGTTGATAAAGAAGTTACATCCACGTCTCTCTAACCCATACTACGTTTAATTCTATGGTGACTGGTCGAGATAACCGCTGTACACAATGGGTCTCACAGGGTCCCGGCAGAGGCTGGACGGTTTGGTTCTCGACTTTCTATCGACTCAGAGGGTCGTCAACCGACCCGGACCAAACGTACCCATCAGACGGGGGGGGCCATTTAAACGAAATCATCACACGGCTTATAGCTGGCAAAAGAGGTAACGATTATTAAGCCACCACAGATTTCATATTCCATCGATCAATATTCGAATTTAAACAAACAAAATCGGCTGCGGGTTCGCAAGTAACTATGTAAAAGGATGCTGGTCGCTACTGCGCCCGCGTTATGGCTGACAACCAGTTTCTCTATATCACTCAATCGGATGTTAATTTGTGGATAGACTTTGTAGGTTGTTATCATGATCACAAATTACACACGAATAATTATTATAGTACCAGTGTTTTATCGATTCTCTCGATATGACCTTTTGGAATGTGCTACTTCCAGCTTTTAACGCAAAAGTTATTTGATGCTTTATTAATTTTAATAAGTAGTCTATATCACGGTACCGTTACTTATTTTATAATATACATATTATGTACGTACACATGAAAATTTTATGACTAAAGAGAAATAAAATTACAGATACAGAAAATTTTAAATAAATTAAAGGAATATCTTATTCTATTTGCTCAGATATAGGTCTTTGTTAATTATTTACAAATAAATAATTAAATAATATGGTACCGTCTATACTTTTATCGTTTGAATCATTCCGACTTTAATAGGATTGGACCATCCTTTCCATGGCGTACACCAAGTTCTTTTACTGAATAACCATGTAGGTTACATTTCTTGTGAAGTAATCGAAACATTTCATATTAGGTATTATGTTTGACATGAAACGATTGTCACCGCTCGTACAGTCTCTATATATTCAGGGCCACGGGATTTTATTCGTTCATACACTAGTCCTACTAAAACTGGTTTTACATTGGTTATACGTTCCCTCATCCCATTAACAAATGAGAAATAAAAAAAATAAAAAAAGTTAAAGAACGTTTACTTATATGTATAGATTTCTCTTATTGTCGCCATTCGTAACGTCATCCGAAACTAGCATGATAGGAAAAGTTAAACAGGTAAGCACAAGCAAGTGAAAGCAATGAAGTCTAAACAGATAGGCCTGAGTTGTACAAAAAAAGCGATTAAGAGGACTAAGGAAGGCGATTTCAATGGTACATGCCGCTTGGCAATTAAGACGGCCACCTCTTCCACATTCTTCCTGTTCTTGTTATTATCATAACAGTTCTTGTCTTTTCCCATTTTCATTTATATCCCTTTTCTTAGTCTTGCCAATTACCTGTTATGTGTTCTCCACTTGTTTCATTCATCCTGATCACTTTCTCTCTTTGCTTATTTCATTCTCGGCTTCCTCTTAAATTTTCTTTTTGTAATTCCACATGGGGAAAGAATCCTAAAATTGTAAGCTCAGATATTTAACCGCAATAAATAGATGCCTATTTTAGAGGACGCCTTACATTAAAGTAAACCAAAGTAAAGGCTGTATTATTTACCACAATGAAGGATGAATATTGAAATCCGATCCGGCGAAGCCCGGTTACATGAAGTTAACTCAGTTGTAACGGTACTCCATCTAAACATATTGAAGAAATGGTGTTAATGATACATCTTTTAAAAAGGTCTAATACTTAATCATCAAATAAACATGCATTGTATAAACTCTCATGTTCATATGTAAAGATTTAGCCAGCGATCTTTGTGCATATAAGTGAACTGGAACAAAGACGAGTCCAAAAAAACAAAACAACTACGTACAAAGAAATGAAAACGATAAATTGTTTCCAGAAGTTTAAATTACTGTAAATAGTAAATGGTCAATTGTATACAATGAATGGTGAAATATAATTGTAAAATTGTGAAGGACAAATGAAGGACGTGTGACATTGATACAGAGTTGTCCGCCCCGCTGTTAAACTGACACACCACTCGTGAGCGCCCCACTTGTTGCCGTCCCCTCCCCTAACCGGGGAATTTATACACCACATAACCTCTTCGACTTTTATTCTTTCCCTTTTCTTTTCCAACACCAATTTTTTAGCGATTCATTAAAGTTAACATGCAACACAAATTATAATGTAATTTATTTTAAATCGTTTCGTACTGACAAGCATTGAACTTCGTTCATAACGTATAGGCTATCATCATTAGTTTATGAGGTGTAACAGTTAAGAACGGCCACTTTATGTCATGAAAGGGTTGCAGTCAATGACATAAGCGATTTTAATAACAATGCTGTGTTTCTTCTTCTCTTTAACACACATTTATTTTTCTCAGCACTAACATTTGGCGTTTCGCCGTAGTTAACCGCTGATTTATTCTCCTAATCTGTTAAAAATAATCAAATGATAGTGTCGTGAATATTAGTTCGTATCAAATCGACTGGAAAAGGGAGTAGTGTTACCTTTGGTCAGCTGTTGATTATGTTATGAATAGCAAATATATCAAAGGTTTTTGAGGGACATAAGCAATTTTATTATAAATCTCTGCTGGAAACTCTAGTGCCAAAAAGCAGGAAAACTGGCAACTTTCTTGTCTCTAAGATGTTTACACATAAACACGCGAGGAATGATTCTAGGCCCACTTACCCCGAGAGCACTTATACCGATTTTGTTTCCGTGTAATTTCCGTGTCTCTCTCTCCCTCCCTCTCTCTCCCTCCCCCCCCTCCCTCTCTCTCTCTCTCTCTCTCTCTCTCTCTCTGGACTGAATTATGTATTCTCAAAATGTTTTTGTAAAATTTGACAAGTAACTAGTCAGGTCCAAGTAATTTGTTCTAAGTAAGGTCCAACATGACATCGACTGGAGCAAGAGCTACATTTAAAATATCACTGAATGGTTGCTTCGGTTATTGAACTGCTTTCCAGTTCTTAAATTTTTCTCTACGAACTCCGTAAAATGCAGCGATGAATATGGGAGCTTGATAATTTGGCTGACCTGCGTGAAAATTTAATTATGGTATGAATAATACAAGACTAATTACTCTGAACGACGGACTGTCCTGAAAGTCTTCTTTGAGTTAAACGCCCCTGGGGGAAATGGGAAGGATGTCACGAGTACGTCTCTGAGTGTACCTATTGTTGTACGTTATGGGGAAATGAAATTAAGATAAAAGCAAAGAAGTGGAATTGTTTGAATTAACAATATTTTTAAGGGAAACTATATATCAGAGGAGTACTCATTTTGGGGATATCAATAAAATAAAAGACATAAATAAAAATGTTCTAATGCTTTCATTTACACGGTAATAATATTCGGAGACGATTATTATTCAAACATTTGTCTATTACAAAAATCAGGAATGATCATACCTGAAGACATTCAGAAGACAGTTTACAAACATAAATGAAAAGTCATATATAATGACAGGTATCCATTTTTTTATATTTTACTTTTTTCCAGACGAAGATAAAATCCCACGACATATTAAAACAAACACATTGTATGAGTCTTGTGTATAAAAAATTTTTACCACCCGATACCAGAAAACAAGAGCTTGAACACGTGCTGAAGTACGTAGACAGAAATATCAAATATTATTTTCAAATTGATAAGAGACATTCAACCGTCAGAGCTTTCCGCATTTTGTAAAAATATTTTCCTGGTTTCATATATTCTACCTGTTTTATTACTAGTCGTTAGTTGTCTTTCGTCTGTAGCTGTTTTTTCAACATTTGACTGCGCGTTCGATTTTTAAAATTCTTTGGATTCTTAGGAACCAAATCGTTGTCCATTTCATATCTTAATCTGAAAATTAAAATATTTGTTACTGTATGTTCTTTTTTTCCGTCCACATAACCAAACAATAATTTTACTTTTCCGTATTACTGATAACTGAATTGAACGCCACAGGAGTGACAGTACCTTAGTCCTTAATTTGATATGTGTATTCCGTGGATGAAGTGGAAAAGGTATTAGGTTTATCCATCAATTTAGTCTTATGTGAGCTTGGGCCGGTAAAACTCGTGAGCTTTTATGTGAGCTTGGGCCGGTAAAACCAAAATTTTCATCACTTTGTACGTTGAAACTGGGTACGTTTTGCAACTGAGTGAAGCGATCTTCAAAGTGAGCTGTAACATCCGCTTTTTAAACTGATGCTGCATTGCGTTTATTCTTCATGTTTCTAGAAAAAGCAAATTAAACTAATTCGATTGACATCTAGGTTTGCACATCCATTTACTTATTACTTTACCCAAAATAGTATCTACTTTACGCAAGCGCGCGTGCAACACACACGCCCGCGCGCGCGCACTCACGCATATTACAATATAAAGTGTAAAACGTTTATTCTGTGGAACTGTAAAGAAGAAGAAAAAACGATTTCGATACAAACGCTAAATCCAAGAGTCAAAGAAAAATGTTAGCGTTATTTTCATTTTTGACGTTAAAAAGAACATCTCTTAAAGTAAAGGACAAATAAAAGTAATTAAGAACAGTAGAAATTATCGTCTACACTGAAAACAGTGAAACCCTTGTTTGTCGAAAAAATACGAATTACAAATACACAAGTGAATGGAAGTTGAAACAATTGATAATCCTAATAAGAAAAATATAATATTTAAATTTCCTTACTAGATAACGCTTATATTATATATATACCAAATACAAGCCTGTGTGCTGGTGAAATAACCTCAAAATACTCAAGACTTCTGTTGAACCAAATTTAAAAAAAAAACACAAGACTTCTGTTGAATCAAATAAAACCACGATACACAGGCTAAACAACATTCTAGTAGATGAAAAAGACTACAAAGACGAACTAAACACGATAAAATATCTAGCAGAAACCAACGGATACAACAGAACAATTGTTAATAAACTCCTACACAAAACAAAACAAACAACGGACAAAGACAGAAAACAACAAGTTCATAACACTGACATACATCAGTAACCACACTGAAAAAATAGCCCACAAATTAAAAAAAGCAGGATACAGAATCGCATACAAAACTACAAACAAAACACCACACACACTATAAAAAACACACAAAAACAAAACAAATTTGATCTACCTGGTGTTCACTAAACTGCTCAGATTGCAACAAATTCCTCACCTTGCAAATTGCAACACCTTTGCAAATCACCTCATTGAAGCAAACGACACATACGCAAACATCAAAAGCAACATGGATATTCTACATGTACACACAAAAGGCCGAAAACTACACACACTTGAACAACTAGAAATATAAAAACGACATCGTAAACGAACAGACACAATTCAGATCACACATTCTATTCAAACATTACACCGCACACACACACACACACAACATCGATCTTTCAAACGACGGCGCCGTCACCAAGAACAAGACGGGCAGCGCTCCTAGTCGCAGCCTTTGACGAAGCTTATAATAAGCGAAAACTGTTTCAGGCTACGAAGTAAAAAATTTTACGTTTTTACCTATAAAAACTTTGTGTTCTGAGTCAGTAGTATTATTCTTAGTTCAAAAAAAAGTAACACAGTGATCTATTTTGTGGAAGAAGCACATAAAATTACAATTAACTTTTGAATACTAAGTAAAAAGCAATTATACAAAGGAAATATTTTTTAAACATCACATATGATATTACACACTAAATTGGCGTTTTAAAGAAAATAGAAGTCATGTTATTTTACGCAGAAGAGTTAGTTGTAACGACATCCGCTAGGCACCGCTATCATGTCTTCACAAAATTTTAAACGAACAAAGAGTTTATTGGAACAAGGAGTTGTATGTACAAACAAATTACTACCAATCCTGAAACAAAGAGTGCTTATCCTATTAAGTAAATTGTTGAATTTATAAATACTGGCGAACAAAACGGTGATGAAATTCGATGTTGAACTGCTGCGATATTTAACAACGTATTTTACAAAAAGTAGTTACACAACAAACACTTAAATAGGCCTATAATAAAAATACTGATTATACTTGAGTGAGTTTAAGTGTGTGTGTGTGTGTATGTGTGTGTGTGTGTGTTAATTGTATACCAACCCAAAGACATACACAAATTCTGTTATTAGCTATTGCTCCATCATGTTCACAGCTTAATTCAATATTCACATTACTTGTGTTTTCAAATATTTATTACGTATTAAACTTACACATAGGTACCGCCATCTATAACATCATCAGTAGTTTTAATAAAAAAAACTCGTCTACTGAAATAGGTTATTTTTATTTTAAAATGTATTTAATTTAATAGACTCACACAGGCATCAACGAATCTTAACAATAAACAGCGTTTCTATGACACTGAATATTTTCTGCTACAATTTATTTTTCAGTACAACGATAAACACTGTTTCGTTTATTTTTCTGCCTGGTAAATGTTTTACGTATACGTATATATTCTATCCTTACTGTGGGTATATGATAATAATAAAACGGTTCAAAGTATATCATCAAAGGCTATATAGTCTTATTAGAATCTGATTTGTTTTAAATTAAGATAACGTATGTTTATGACAAAACATTTTCAAGATTGAATGTATTTTAATGTTTATAGATTAAAGTTAGTTTACTATATAGGAAAACACTAATGAATAGATTTTTATTTGTTTTTTAAGTTCGAATACAAATAATGTTAACGTAAAAACAACAATTACTTGTGTCCTTGAGTTCTTTTGTTCTTTTATTGAAATGATAATTCTATCTCAGTACAATATTTTCTTCTTTCGTACAATAATTTAAACTATTTCGATACGAAGTGTTTTACACGATTCTTATGGGGCTAAACTTATAAAAACTGGTGATAATTAATTATTACTACCAAAAGTTTACATGAAAACCTTACTTGAGTAATACGTGAAAGATCTTGCTTGCTTCCTTGCGTTATTTTCTGTGTAAAAGAACATAATCGAGCGACCAATGTTTATGCCAGAGAACGTTAAATAATAAAAATAGTTTATCATTGTAAAAATGTGATTAAGTAAATAAATCATATCAAAATATATACAATTTCCATCTTTAGCGGCATCCTGGACGTGATGGCTGAAGACACCGATCACAGAAAATTGGTGAAGACTGTCCAAGGAGAACGTCACTTCCGTTTTGTCAGTTAACCACCTGATAGAGGTAAACTTACACGAGCCTAAGCCTGTGTAAGTACTTTTCAGTACGTAATGAGAATTAACACGTAGTTTGGGAATAACTCTTAACATCTATTGTAGGAATGTTACATTCTATCTGTAGTAGTGTGTTTAACTAATGTAGTCAAACAAAGTTATATAAACTATAATATTAAAACGTTATTTTAGATTAATGTTATCTAACTGTAATATTATTTAATTTCCTGTTATTAACACTGTTCACTAGTTATGTTTTTGATTCTTGTATTTATTAGGTTTACATGTTTATTAGTATGCTTATTTATTTCATTATTGTTTTCATGTTCGTCAAGTTTACAGATTTTTATTATGGTTAACAATATTTATTACGGTTTCATAGTAATTATTCTCATTGTGTTTGTATTATATTATTTATTATATCTATAAAGTTAATTATGTTCATTATCATCATTATGTTTATTATACCTGTTATGCTTACCAAGTACACTACGATAATATATTAATTGATTTTACAGTACTAATTATGCTAATTTTGTTTAATCTTATTTTTTTTAATATTAATCTTAACTGATCTATTATGTTGGTTATGTCTAATATTATTGTACATATAATACGTTTAACAAGTTCACTGTGCACACTGTGTTTATGATGTTTTTATTTTACAGTGTTTTTTATTATTGTATCATAAACTTTACGATTACTTATTTATATTTATTGTGCCATTATTCTGTTGTATTCGTTGTGATTATTATAGTCACTATGACAATTATTTTTATTATGTTCAGTTATACATCATATATGTTCACTAGTTATGTTTTCGATTATTGTGTTCATTATGTTTATCATGTTTATTATTATGCTCATTCATTTCAGTATACTTTTTGCGTTCATTGAGTCATTATAGTTCTTATATTATCACTAATTTTAGAATAATTATTCTCATTGTGTTTATACTATATTATTTATTATATCTATAAAATTTATTATGCCCACTATTATCAGTATGTTTATTATACCTGTTATGCTTATTAAGTACACTATGGTAGTATATTAACTATTAATTTAATAATTAATTTAAATTTTCCTAAACCTCCCTAACATTGTAACTGGAATTGAATCGGTTGGGCTCTATCGGCTTACCAAATACCGTCGTCCATTACATACTTTCTGAGATCAGAGGAACATCATCTCTGCCCAGTTAAATGATTGCTGGAATATTCTACAGTCAATCTTCATTAATAAACCTCGTAAAGTAGTCATCATGTGACCTTCAATACAAATAATTAATAATAATAATACTCTAGGGATTATTCACTGTACTTTAACTCACATCATATTATTTCTTCATATTAATTCTTCCTTCTTATTATACACCTCTCATCTCCAATTCTTGGCTATTTTATTGACAAATATTAATTGGCTTTCTTACTGACAATTCTTAAATATTTGTTTTTTATTTCTTCTTTTCTTGTGATTCTTTTGACGGTTCTATTTTGGCTTCTTCATTCTCTTATTTTCCTTGGTTCATCTTCTTTTATTAATAATACAGCTAGTTATGAGATTTTGGTTAGTGTTATACATTACATCATTTAATTATATTCTTCTGACAAAATCATTATTATTCTTTTTACATTTTAAATTATATTTCTCACTATGATATTACATCAGATACACTCATTTTATTTATTTTTTTTTGTTTTTATGAGTTTTATTAGGTTTAATCATTGTTATTTTTCTCCTTGCTAAATTATTTTTCTCATTTATCTTCAATAAGTTTTTCATTCTATTTTCTGAATTTTGGGGTATCAATTTTAATTACTTCATAAAGTACCTTCATGGAACTTCTTTATTGATGCTTGGTTATAAACTCCTTTGGTCTTCTTATTAATAGGATTAACAATTTCATAGGTGTTGTTGCCGTTGTCTTTGGTAATGATATACGGCCCCACATACAATAATAATAATTTTTTAGTTATACCTTCTATGGTACTAGGCAATTATCGGTTTTTTATCAACACCTTCTCTCCCACTTAGTACTTGATAGGCTTGGGTTGTTGTTTCAAATATTTGGCTCTCTGTTTTTCTATCTTTTCCATTATTCTGTTGTAACACTTTTTTGCTTCAAATTGATATTCTGGATTTGTGGGGAAATCGATTATATCTTGGATCTCTGTGTGTGGAGCTCTCTCAAACATCATGGCGTATGAGCTACTTTCTATAAAATTATGGTATGAACAATTTAAAAACTCTTCTGCGGATTCTAAATATTTTGGCCATTCTCTCAAAGTTTTTAGAATACGACCTACCTCTCTTAACTGTCTTTCCGCAGGATTACTGCTGGGATGGTATACGGATATTTTATAAGTTCTTGTTAGATCTAACAGCTTCTCCTTCCATAGCCGGCCCTTGAACTGGGTACCATGGTCTGTAATTATTGTTGATGGTTTCCATACTTCTGGCATACACTGGTCGATAATTATTTCAATGATTTGCTTTGTAGTAGCCCGGTTGATTGCGTACAGTTTTGTATATTTTGTAAAATGGTCTAACATTATGATAATAAATTTGTATTTTCGTCTTCCTGCGCTCCTTGGGAATGGTCCGCATATGTCTTGGAAGATTTTTTCCAATTTATAGGTTGACATTATGGGTATCATGGTTCCTTCTTTTTTGTCATTGTTGTTTTTTACCATCGGGCAAATGTTACATGATCGAATACTATTTTGGACCTTCCGGTATATGTTCTTTATGTAAACCTTCTCTTCTAGTGCCTTTACTATTTTCAGTGTGTCCATATGACCGTAACGTATATGGTAGTCTTTTATTATTTGATCTTTCACATTTACTGGGACAATCAACCTCCAATTTGCAATTTTTATATTGTTCTTAATAAATAATATATCATTATGAATACAATAGAATTTCATAATGGTTTCTTCTCCTTCATTAATTCTTTTCCGAATGTCCAATAGTTTAGTATCAGTTTTTTGTTTTTGTATTATTTTTTGTAGGATATCTTCCAGGTCTTTTCTGCTCGTTAGTATGTGGTATACTTTGGATATTTGCTCTTTTTCCCCTTCAAACGTCTGATCTTGTATGTTTATTCGAGATAGGATATCAGCTGCAATATTTTTTCTTCCAGGTATGTATTCCAACGTGATTTGATACTCTTGGAGGGCAAGTAGCTACCTGGTCAGTCGACCGTGTCTCAATTTACACTGCTTTAAAAATGATATTGACCTATGATCACTACGAACTGTGATGGGATACCCAAGTATGTAGGTTCTAAACCTGCCGCATGCGAAGACGATACTGAGTAACTCCTTCTCAGTAACGCTGTAGTTGCGTTCACAGCTATTTAAGATTCTGCTGGCAAAACTTATTATTCTGTGGTTCCCTTCTTTGTCTTCTTGATATAAGGCAGCCCCCAGACTGACATTGCTTGCATCACAGTTTAGATTAGAGGGTTTATTAAAGTCCGGATGATGTAACATCACAGTTTCTAAAAATCGTTGTTTGATTATTCCGAACACTTCATCCTGTTCCTTCCCCCAGGTCTACTACTTGTCTTTGGCCGAAAGTTGTTTTTGGAATTTTGGAGTTAAGTTAGAGTAATTATTTTGAAACTTGCGATGATAATTGCAGATCCCAAGAAACGACTGTAATTGTTTCTTGTTCTGCGGGGTGAGGAAACGCTGAATCGCCTCTACTTTCTCTTGAGATGGGGATATTCCGTCTTCAGTTAGGTTAAACCCTAAAAATTTTACTTGATTTCCTATAAATTGTGATTTATCTAATTTTAGTGTTACATTGTTATCCGAAAGTTTCTCCAACACTTGTTCAACTCGAACGCAATGCTCGTCCCAATTTGATGATGTGATTAATAAATCATCCACGTACACGGTGGTGAATCGTAGTACTTCTTGGCCCAACACCTGATCCATACATTTTACAAATACAGCAACGGAGTTTATCAAGCCAAACGGTAACCTCTTGAACTGGTAGTTTCTCCCGTTGAAGATAAAGGCCATTTACTGCCTACTGTTGGGATACAGTTCCACCTGCCAGTAACCACATACCGTGTCCCAGGTGCTTATGTATTTTGTCCCGTGGAATTTTCGAGAATTTCTTCAATTTCTCCCTGTGAAGTTCGGTCGTTTATAATTCTCTTATTGATTTCTCTTGCGCCCAAGCATATCCTCACCTTACCATTCTTTTTGGGTATAGCCACAATAGGACTTATATAAGGAGACTGACTATATTCAATGATATCCTCTTCCATCACGTGATTGATTTCAGCTCTCACTTCTTCCTTTAGGGGATATGCTATCGGATAAGATTTCCGGTCGAAGTCGACAGGTTCTCTAAACTTGATTTCACATTGATATCCTTTAACTTTGCCTGGAGTGTTAGAAAAAACATGTTTGTATCTATTATATATCTTGACTAAATGCTCAGCTTGTTTTTCACTGATCTTGATGTTCCTTTCTCTCTCTTTGATATTCGAATTTCTTCTAGCTTGTTGTACCATAGTTCTTTATTATCTTCTTCACAGGTATTTATTCCAGATAATGTGGGTTTATGACAATAATAACTGTTTAAGATAGGACCTTGGTTGTTGGTTGTTGTGGGTTTGTTAGTGTCCATAATTTTTGTTGACCATAATTCCTTCTTTTCCGATGTCAATGATACTAATCCTTTATGCAGATCCATAATTGCTGAGTGTTGTCTCAACATATCGCATCAAATTAAAATTGTAAATGGAAGCCCAGTTGCCACTAAAAATGTCATGGGTATTGTTATATCCCCACTTGTTATGTCTAATGACACTTGTTTCTTGATAGTTTTATTCTGTTTACCTGTAGCCCCAATAATGATGATATTGTTTATTGGCAAAGTAGGTATTTGTATTTGGTTTCCTTGTTGTATTCTTTGTAACTCATTATTGCCTATGAGTGAAACATTAGAGCCGGTGTCTATCATTACCGTGGACATGATTCCATTTAATCTGATATTGATGTGAATGATGTCGTTGTTTCTTTTCACTGGTGATATGTCATCTTCTTCTAAAAGTTCTTCTCGGATATCTTTTAAATAGTGATTTTTAATAATGGTTATTGTATTATTGTTCATATGTCTAGTCAACTGTCTGTGTACCCCAAGGGATTGGTCATGTGATGGGCGATTTACTGTTCTCACTGACCCTGGGAATTTAAATGAGGTGTTTCCTCATTAATCCTGCTTTCTGTTGCATTGATTTGTTAGTTAGATTCAGTATCTGATCTGTTATTCCGATCGTTCTCTTCTGGTTCAGGCATCCTTTCATTTTGGTATCGGTTGTCACTTGATGATTGATTATAATAGCTATTATTCAGAGGTGATCTTGTATAATACCGCCTCTGTCCGCCCTGGTTCCTAGTTTGGATATAATTCACATGTTGTCTATTATCCCGGTTTCTATTGTCACCGTTCCCTCTCTCGTGCCGATACTCCTGGTTATTTCGGTTGAAATTATTTCCTCGATAGTTACTTCCTTGGTACCCATTCTGATAGCGTTCTGGTTCCTTCCCCTACAATAGTTATTACTCTGGTAGTTATTTCCATTACTTGGCCTGTTCCCATTATGATTGTTATGATTTGGGTTATTGTTCATATTGTTTCTGGGATAATCAACAAAATTATTGTTATTGGTGTTATTATTATTACTGAAATTGCGATTCGGGTAGTTGTTGTTATTGGCTTGATTATTATTATTATTATTATTATTATTATTATTATTATTATTTGTTATATCTATAAAATTTATTATGCCCACTATTATCAGGATGTTTATTATACCTGTTATGCTTATTAAGTACACTATGCTAGTATATTAACTAATTTTATTTTATTTGTTAAGCTAATTTTGCCTGTTATTTTTTGTCTAATATTATTGCTATATAGATTACGTTCAACATATTCTTTCTGCACATTGTGTTTACGATGTTTTTATTTTACAATGTATTTAATAATATAATATTGATTGTGGTTATTTAATTTTATACTGAACACATTCATTGTCCACATCATACAACTTATGTATGATGTATTCATTATGATTAATATAGTCCCTATGATAATTATTTTTATTAAATTCCATTGTACAATATATTTGTTATTATGGTAATGTGTGTGTCTATTATGTTTGTTTTGTTTTTTAGATTATTATATCATTACTTGCATTTTCATCGTATTGTTTAAATTTATCATGTTTATTATTGTATCTTGCAATTATATTTATTTCTACAACGTGTTTAATGTTTTTGTTTGTTATATGCAGAATTATCGTTATAATGACAATGATAATTACTTTAACTATATTCATTGTTATCACTACGTTTACTGTGCTCATTATGTTTATTGTATATATAATTTATTATATCTATTAAGTTCATTATTAACATTACATTTAGTACGTGACGACTATTTTGTTTATTATATTCATTGTGTTCATTACATTACTTTAATTGTATACTTTATGTTCAATTTGTCTATAATATTCATTACCTCTATTATAATAATCGTATATGTCCATTATGTTTATTATTTTCCACATGTTAATTATTTTAATATATCTCTAACGTTTACTGTGTTAGTTATATTCTATACGATTATTATAAACATTAAAATAATTATTCTTCATTATTTTTAAAATGTTCACTAATTTTATTATGTTAGTATTTTTATTATGGTTTTTTGCGTTAATTCAGATTATTATAATCGAGTTATCTATTACTATACACATTATTTTTACCTTGTTTATTGTGTTTATTATTTACAGTATTCTCTTATATTTTTTGTGTATCATTGTCTACAAAAATATAATGACTATTAAGTTTACATTATATTTGTTAAATTTGTTTTCCTTATTATGTAGATTATGGTAATTATGTTGTTCATTTTAATTAATTTCATGTTATTATTTACATTTAATCTGTTACTAACTCTATCTTGCTTAAGACCTTATAATTTTTTTACGGTCTTTATATTATGATTAATATTTTGATCTTTTTCATAATCAGGATGTTCATTACCATTGTGTTCTTATATGTTTTTATGATTTTATATGTTTATTATTCTATTATACTTATCGTCTTTATTAAGTTGACTACATATCTTATACTTGAATTTTACCTATGTATTTATTAATTTTAACGTCGTAATTATTGTAATTATATCATTATTTACATTATATTCATTATCCTTAAATTCTTTACTTTTTTGATTTGTCTATTATTATTATTATTTTGAGTTATTATGCAGATTACTTTTATTATGTTTAAACGTTTACTGTGTTTATTATTTTATGATGACAATTTTTTTATTATTCTTAAGTATGTTTATGTACCACATGTTATTTCCTTATGTAACCTAACCTAATCTATTCTTGACAGAACATTAGAATTCGCTGCTTTAATTTAATTTTTTTTTCAAAGTAATATACTGATTTGGTAGTTACAAGGGGAAGTGTAACAGGTATGATTTTGTATTTCCGATATTACCGATATTACTAAAGTAGATAAGTAACAAAGTGTTATAAAATAGATAGGAAAGAGGTTTACAGAAAACAAAGAAAGTATATGACTAGGATTAAACGTTTTAGTGAGAAAACGGTCAACAGAATATAAAGACATCATAAGTTTCGTAGATGACCTAGCGATGGTAGTAGTTGCAAACGATTAGGATACCCTACGAAAGGATAGTTATTGCACAATTGTATGGATACTGGATAACAAACTAAAGGTAGTATGTTGAAAAACTGAGTCTTTTATCCTTTGGTAACTACGAAATAGTCCGGTATCCCAAACTCGCAATGGCGTATTGCGGAGTAATTCTGGATGGACGAGAAAGCCACAGCGCCACATAGAAGTGTTGTGAATAAAGCACAGAGCAGAGCTGTGAACATAATAGGATGATGCCAAATGAAAAGAAAAAGTGGTTAAGTGTAGCAGTACGCTCGATTATTTTATGTGTTAGCAAATCGTGCAAAATTAGCAAACATAATAAAGTACTTGCTGAGATAGAAAGGGTAGGGTGGCTTAGATAACCGAATGTGACTGCTATAGGTCAGATGTAATGCCTGTTTATCTCTTGTAAAGTGACAGTAAGGAGAAATACAGCTAGAAACACAAAACAGGAATACCGGAACACAAGAAACAGTTAGTTGGAAGATACCACTACAGAAACACACTGAGCCAAGTGTATAATCCCCAATAAGGCGAATTTTTGGACTGTACACTCAGGCATTTGGATAGTATCTTAGCCAAATTTTAATTAGGCTCGGAGCTTTGTAGCTCAAGCAAAAAAGGTTATAAGGAAGGAAACTTATATAAGAATATATTCCGGAAAGAACGATAATGTGTAGAATAAAATGGTTCAGTGCATTGGGTAGAAATGAATACGTCAAAGCTGGGAGATGATCCAGTAAGAAAAGAGTGCACCCCACAGAAAAGTAATTGCAAAATAATAAGAACATGGCTAAATTGATATTCAGAACGAGATTACTTCTGAAAAACAGACAAGCTGCTACATACAGCAGTATGTGACAACACAATAAAGGATAAATGAGTACAGAAGTAAGGAATAAGAAAAGTGAAGATGAAATAGATGACTGAAAGAAAAGAACGATATAGATGACGGAAAGAACGATAATGTGTAAAATACAATAGTTTAGGGCACTCGGTAGAAATGAATACATTAAAGCGGGGAGATGATCCAGAAAGAAAAGAGTATATGCCACCGAAAAGTAATTGCAAACTAATACACAAGATGAAAGATTGAGACTGATACGGTGAACGAGGTCAAGAAAGGAAACGGAAGCAAAGAGCAAGCTAGAACAGAAGGCAACACAGAATGAATGAGTAAATAAATAAATGGAAAAGGAAAAGTGAGGATGAAATAGAGGTGACTATGAGCTCAGGAAGGCCCATGCGTGGCGAAGAAGAGAGGTGAGAGTTTAGTGGGTGAGAGTCCCACACGCCCAGTGTACACGGGTGCACTGGTGTCCATAATGGATTTCCCCTCTAAAAAAAAAAAAAAAAAAAAAAAAAAAAAAAAAATCTGTATTACTCTAGTGTAGTGTAAAACTCACTAACGTAATAATATCTCGAAAGGCAATTACACTGTTCGTAAAGCTTCCGGCCTTTTTGGACTTTATGTTGGGTATAAAATGTGCGACATTAAAAGCCACTCTGGATGTTTGACGAACGTACTTCACTGCGGTACGTGTCAAGTTTTGTTGTGTTGGCACTACAGTTTCTGCATGTACTGTAGTACAAAAGGTTAAAATACGAAACCTTACCTCTCACAGCGTGTAACTCCACCGAGAATCACTCGATTCAAGTTTACATGTGCACTGAATTCATTATTTTCAGTGCTTACAGAAAATAAGGACAAAAATTAACTTCCCTGTTATTTACTAGAACCAATATTCTGTAGGTAACATTATCTTAATTCCGAATGTTTATCTAATATTATCGTTAATGGCCCAAATTTATCTAAATCTTTGTACAAACAAGATGTAACTTTAACTGTTTTATTTAGTAAATTAAAATCACTAATTAAAATTCTTTTAACTCAGACTCATTGACAATATGTAGTAAATATGTAGAGTGCGTCATTTACTAAAGTTTTTAAAATTTATTTTGTTGATAATGAATGTTTAATATTACAAGCAAAAATTGTTTAAGAGAGACAGCTCATGAAGTGACAAAGTATATAAGACAGGTAACTAACCAAATGGGAATTTTAACGAATACATTTTTAGAATTTTAACAATCTATAGCTTTTATTGCTTCTAGAAAGCTTTTGATTGTGTTGGCACATAAGTTGCATGAAAAAACGTTAAAAAGGGAAGTCTGTCTGTCTGTCTGTGTCCCCCTTTCTCCCCCCCCCACACACACACACAAACATGCATGTTTATGTACATATGAACATAAGTAAAGGTCAAGAAATATACTATTACGACGGTCTCACTATAGTACAGTGGAAAACAAAATACAAGACCAATGGAAACCACTAATCACCAGCTTTAATTAATCACTAATACAGTTTATAACCAACTAGTACGTTAATTCGAGCAAAATTTGTCAACTCGCAATAATAATGTCACTAACAGAGTCCCGCACAATTATAAAATAATAACACTTCGCCACAATACTTCGAACCTCACTTGAATAAATCGCCACTTAAACCGCACTGAACGTCGCTGTATGCCTATATTTATACCCCCCCCCCAAGATGCCAGAATAATCGGTAACTTTGGACGACATGTTAAACAAACAGGCGCTCTCGAATCCACTAAAAGTAGTGTCCTTGAACACTGTGCGCTGACCGGTACGGTCTATACGTTGTTAACGCATGATAAGTGTCACGTAATTGTCTTTCATTTCAAAGTAGCAGTAATATATACGTACACACACAATACAGCTGGGTTCTGCCGGCATAGGAGAGATACTTGTAGAACTTTCCGTATTACGTAACACTACTCTAAAATTACCGATTCGGTCACCACAAACCCCAATTCGGTCAGCTTATTTCCCAATTTGTTCATCAATTTTTAATAATTCTAGGCAACAGAACGAGAAGATAGACACATACGTTCAGTCAGTTTGAGAAACTCTGGATTCAAACTTTTGAAATTCACTTGTATAAAGTCTATTTTCTTTGCTTAAGTCCTGGTATATAAAACCACGAACATACAGCAGATTAAAACAAACAGGTCAAAAATTAAATTTTACGTGAAGTGTATTGGGTTAGGATAGCCATGTCTACGATTAAGTTGAAGACAGTATAAACCAATTAAATTAAACAACCCTAATTAAGAAAAATAATAATTACTTGAGTTAGAATATAATATATAAGTATTACATACAAAGAAAATTTTTTTTTTCAATTTATTGGAGATTTGTAATCTGTTCGACTAACCGAACATCGAACAAATTGGCTGGCAACACACATACAGGATTATGAAGAGCTGTTCATTGACAGCTCTTCTTGTTTTAGTTAATAGATTAAAGAGATGCACAAATTACAAAACTTAATGACAAAAACATGTAAACAAATGAACAAAAAAATCAGTTCCACTTGCTGCTGGCATGATACAATAAGTCCAAATGTTAAACACTGGGCCCATAAGGCACATATACAGGTTGACATTAACCATTAATGTTGACACGAATACAAAACATACAGAACAGAACAGAACAGATAGCACAGACATTACGATACAGATAATAAAGAGAATATATTATTAGTTAAACGTGAATGGTAAGTCTAACAGTTTGTGCCTTTTCAATCTATGAATATCTTGACTGTTATCTAACAAATTAATTGCCAGGTGGTTTGGATGCTTTTCTAATTTGGAGATATGAGTCCTGCAGAGGCGCATGATTTCTTCTCTCACGGTTTGAACTTTGAGTTCGCAGTGTATAGAGTTGTTGGAGACAAACCATGGAGCGTCGACTATTGATCTTAAAATTTTGTGCTGAAAGCGCTGGATAATCTCAATATTACTCGTACTAGCAGTACCCCAATGTTGAATACCATAAGTCCATACCGGTTTAAGAACTGATTTATAAATTAACAGTTTGCTGACGAGACTTAACCGTGATTTTCTGCCTATCAGCCAGTGGATATTTCTGACCTTGTCAATCTTCTTAGATGTTATATGTTTTTTCCAAGTTAGTCTCCTGTCCAGATGCATCCCAAGGTACTTAGCACTTTCAGCTTGCGGTATTGGTTGACCGTTAACTGTTACTGGAGGGCAGTTTGCCTTACGTGTGGTGAAGGTAATGTGTACTGACTTGGACGAATTGATTTTTATGCGCCATTTATCAAGCCATAACTGAACGCTGTTTAATGATTCTTGTAGTATAAGAGATCCTATTGAGGGGTCTGAGTGTGTCGCTAGGATTGCTGTGTCACCGGCGTAGGTAGCAACAGTGGTTTCACTTGCTGACGGTAAGTCCGAGGTAAACAGGAGGTAGAGCAGATGATCCAGGACACTACCCTGTGGAACACCCGACCCCACTGGTAATAGAGGAGAAGTAGCATCCGAGTACTTGACTTGAAACACTCTGCCTACTATTTAGGAATGAGTATAGAATACAGCAACAATTATGTGGCAGATTTTTCTTTATTTTGTATAAGAATCCAAGATGCCAGACTTTGTCAAATGCCTGGGAAACGTCGAGAAACACACCTGAGCAGAATATCTTCTATTCCAACGATTTATTGATAACATTTGTTATTCTGTGTATTTGATCTACCGTAGAGTGCTTTTTTCGAAAGCCAAATTGATGATCCGGAATTAGGTTGTTTTCTACAAATGTTGGCATAAGTCGTTTTACAATCAGCTTCTCAAAGATCTTACCAAGTATCAGTAGAAGGCTTATGGGTCGATACGAAGAGGGTTCTTGAGGGTTTTTACCAGGTTTTAAGACCATGATTACTTGAGCCGATTTCCAGAGAAGAGGAAAATATTCAAGTCTGAGTATGGCGTTGAAAATGTATGTTATTAGTTCAACGCCTTTGTGAGGCAGCTCCTTTAGAATTTTTCCCGATAACAAATCAATGCCCGGGAGCCTTTTTACTTTTCAAATTATACAGGATTATTTCCTTGATTTCGTTAACCTTAAAAGGCTTAATTGGTAGTTTCATTTGGAGAAGGGAGTGTAAATATCTTTGTACTTCTTTATCGAAAGAGACGTTCTTGCTGGTTTCAGGATGAAAAACGTTGACCAAATGTTCGCCAAAAGTCTGGGATTTCTCTGTATTGCTTTGCGCCTAGCTACCATCTGGTTTATCGATTGGTGGTATTTGTAGTAGTGGCCTTTTTAATCGTTTTGTAGCCTTCCACAAGGAATAATCAGTACTTTCATTAGGTGACAGATTTTCTAGATAATCCTGAATGCCTTCATACTTTAAATTTTCTAACAATCGTTTTAGTTTTCTGGCCACTGAATTCCACTTTCATTTATCATCCGGATGATGAGTATGATCCCAAATTCGTCGCAATCTACGCTTTTCAGCTAATTTCTTTCGGACAACCAGAGGAAGGTTTAAGTGCTTACTCTTCGCTGTATTGCAATGTGTAGCTTCCCAGGCTGATTTTTGAAAAATACTGATAAGATAATTTACAGCCGCATCCAATTCAGCAGACGTGTGGAGTGGAAGTTCTAGCGAGATATTATCATTTATAAGCTCTCTAAAGTAGTCCCAGTCAATATTACGATTTGTGAGTGTTGCTAGACTGTCAGACTCAATTACAGTACTGCTAATAGTGGCAATAATTGGAGTGTGGTCAGAGGACAAATCAAGGCAAGATTCAACTTTGTAGTATTTATGAGACAGCCTCGTATTAAAAAGAAATCAATGAGGTCAGGTATTTTATTTGTATCAGAAGGCCAATAGGTTGGTTGACCAGTGGACAGAAAGGACAGGGATTCTTTTCTAATGACATTATATAAATTCTACCTCTTGAGTTAGCTAATCACGAACCCAATTGCGGGTGTTTTGCATTGAAGTCACCTCCCACCATAAAACGTGCACTAAGAGTTCTAAGATAAGGAGTTGAAGTCAGTTTCATTGATTCTGTGTTTTGGAGGACAGTAGACTGCAGAAACTTTTAAGAGGGCTTCTTTGATCTTCAATTAAAACGTTTGTCGCCTGTAGGTGAGCAGTTCTGAGTTTAGAGAAGAGATAATTTTTTATATTGTTTCGAATTAACAGAGCGGTTAATTAATAGTGCTGGCTGAAAGATACTCTTACAAGTCGTAATAGTTGACAGGGTCTTTCATCCGCCAGTCACCAGCTTCTGAATACGACCCCGTGGTAGTTCTAGGAGTTGAAACCCTGACAATATTACGAAGGGGAAGGTCAAAAAGGGAATTCGCACGCACGCGCACTTCCACTCTTTTTCACACTTAAATTATAGTAAACCTCTTTGCGGACTGCCTGCATTATAATATTTTCACGGTTTTGGCCGCTCAGAGTCCGATGTCGTCTTCAGATGTTTCGAGTGCCGGCTCGAAGATACTATTACAAGATCTAGTGTTACCAAAGAATAATTAAATTGCCTATTTGCGCCTTCTAAGTAAAAAACCGACAGGGTCTTGCGACCGCCACTCACGGATTGTGAAGATGTCCCCGGATTCTATGGGGTCCAAAAATTCTATATTTTTCATTTTAATTTAAATCACGTATGAGTGAAAATATATCGTTCCTGGCAGGCAAGCATATCTCAATTATGTAATGTTTACATTTCCAAAGTTTTATTATTGTGATTACCGCAATAAAAAGGCCGGCAGGACACACACACACACACACACACACACACACACACACACAAAATTCGCGTTGTTTCTGGCAAGAGTTGATTGTTAGACATAAAGACGAGCGGGTCAGCTCTGTACAGAAAAAACTAAAATGTCAAATCATCAGATCTAAGTGAAATAAATAAAAATATGTGTTGAGAAGAAACCAGCCGAAAAAATAAGAAATAATAATACTAATATGAATTTGAAGATATAATAATTCCTTAAATCAAGAACACGTAAAGTATGATTTGAAAGTGAACATGCACATACATTTGGTAAGCAGAACTATCTAACTTAAAGCACTGGTAACCTAAAACCACACTATAATAAACTCACAACACCATTTCAATTACAATACAACGAAGAAAAAGTGATTAACAACTATTATAACTGTAGACACTCAATTTAAGAACCATTTATTTAAGGGAAAGTGACAAAAAACTATTAACATAAAATTTGAGGTGTGACATGACCGCCATTTTCTCAAACTGATCCATGTTCCAATGAAGACGGACAGACGCCATCTTTAAGCTTTGGTCACATAAACGTATAATTAATGTTGTATATCTCCTAACAAAAAAATCAAATATTTATGTGTTAATAACTAAGAATTTATTTGTAAGTATTGTACTTTTTAGAAAAATTTCCTTTCTGACTGTTTAGTAACAGTTCAAAGAACCCGAATCAATTATATTAATTTTATTTAAATTACATTTGTTTGCAATCGACCTGAGATTGAGGTGTCGAGCCGGGAATCACAAAATCGACCCGAGACTCGATTAATTGCTCAATTTGCATTAAATGAGATTAATTATCAATTAATTGCGTTTTATTTATAAATATCGGTATGGAGAACCATACATGACTTCCATATTCTAAGATTTATATTTAAAATCATTTTCGAAATGAAATATTACCATAGAAACTACTTCTTTCTACTTACTGCTTCAGCCTTAACCACAGTACTGTGGTCACTAACATATACCACCTCACGTTATCGCACTCGATTTTCACTGATGGTGGAAGTCGATGGCATTGCCGAAACGTCTGGTTTTGTAGAAAACATTGGACTACGGCCAAATATCCCGGGAAGGAATTTTAACAAAAACTACTTCTTTGTTGCCGATAACGTTGTACACACATATATATATATATATATATATATATATATATATATAAAATTAATGCATTATGCATAAAATTAATGGCTTGTATAAGTTAATGATTAATCTCCATTAAGTAGTGCTCAAGTTTCCAAAGATTTAATATTATGATGTCCGTAATTAAAACATCAGAGCAGGTTTAGTGTGTATGAGGGTACACCGTGGACAAAAATTTTCAACATTTCCTATTGAGCGTCGCTTAGAAAAAAACTGCGAATCTACAGTGTACGTTTCACAGAACAAACAGGTGGAAAAGAAGGAGCGCTCCGAAGTCACTCATGGACCCTCAGCATCTTGCAGAGGGTTCATTCCCTAAAGACGAAAAGTCTGTCTATGAATCGTTCCTCTGTAAACACTTTTTCGGCTTGTATGCGTTATGTTGGTATGGGTTCGGCACTT
The DNA here is from genome assembly GCA_034769895.1 of Magicicada septendecula. Taxonomy (NCBI): domain Eukaryota; kingdom Metazoa; phylum Arthropoda; class Insecta; order Hemiptera; family Cicadidae; genus Magicicada; species Magicicada septendecula. Next base: position 1,318,691,528 of record CM068367.1, on the reverse strand, counting down.
TCCATTTAAAAACCGTGCAAATGTAAGAAAATAAACATGAATGAGGCCAGAATGTGTGTGTGTGTGTGTGTGTGTGTGTGTGTGTGTGTGTGTGTGTGTGTGTGTGTGTGTGTGTGTGTGTGTGTGTGTGTGTGTGTGTGTGTGTGTGTGTGTGTCTTCCCTGCGTTTTACTTGCGGTAGTCATAATAATAAAATGGAAACGTAAACAGTACATAACTGAGAAAAAAATACATAAATGAAAAAATTATAATTTTATTGCCTGGCAACAAAATTATTTTATTTTTAACAATTACCATTGTTTGAAAAAGTTTAAATGAATTTTCAAGTACTTTACCCTTGTTATAACGTAAAAGGTTGCCGGTAAACTACCCCTTCCCCTTAACCGATCTTCACCAAACTCTAAAGGCCTTGCGTCCTCTACAATTCACTGACGTATGCAAAAAATTATTTGATTCTGTTTGAATTTGCGGCAGTTATCGTTTGCCATAGAATATACGCTTGATACAAAACGGTGCAGGTAAACTACCCCTTCCCCTCAACCGATCTTCACCAAAAATAATAGGTCTTGAGTACTCTACAAATCAGGGCTCCATGCAGAAAAGTATTTGATTCAGTTTGAATTTGCGGCTGTTATCGTTTGCCATAGAAAATACCCTTGTTAAAAAAACGTTGTAGGTAAACTACCCCTTTCCCTTAACCGATCTTCACCAAAAACAATAGGTCTTGAGAACTCTACAATGTAGGGCTGTATGCAAATAATCTTTTGATTCTGTTTGAATTTGCGGCTGTTATCGTTTGCCATAGGAAATACCCTTGTTAAAACATAAAACGTTACAGGTAAACTACCCCTTTCCCTTAACCGATCTTTACCAAAAACAACAGGTCTTGAGAACTCTACAATTCAGGGCTGTATGCGAAACATTATTTGATTCTGTTTGAATTTGCGGCTGTTATCGTTTGCCAAAAAAAAAAAAATTTCCCTTGATAAAAAAAAACCGTTGCAGGTAAACTACCCCTTTCCCTCAACCGATCTTCACCAAAAACAATAGGTCGTGAGTACTCTAGAAATCAGGGCACTATGCAAAAAATTATTTGATTCTGTTTGAATTTGCGGCAGTTATCGTTTGCCATAGAAAAAAAATCTACAGACACACAGACACACAGACAGACACACACACAGACACTTTTCAGAAAACGACTTTTTTTCATGTTTTGAGTGTAGTACAATCAGAATCTGCAATAATCTCGAACACGATTTTTTTTGCCATCACCATACTTCCATTCCTTAAGGAATATGGAAGTAAAAATAAGTAAGTTAGTAGAAGAATTTCAGGTATATATGAAGGAACACTTGCGAAGAATAACATCAGCTGGGCGAAACGAAGAAGTAGGTAATTCTTATATTACGAATCGATTGTCAAATCGAATCAGCTAACGCAAAACATTTCTTCAAATTAAATTATACGACACGAATGAGATTAAGAGGAGAGTAAGAAATAATTAAATGTGGATGGTTATAAATTTGTAACCCGAACCCTAATTAAAATTAAATAAACAAAAATAAAAATAAAAAAATAAAATTTTAAATATAAAATAATCCAATAAAGAAAAAAGTAATTAACGGTAATACATTCGTCTGGTTACAATATTAATTACATTTAATATTTTTATCTTTTTCATGTTCAGTATGTTTATTACCATTGTGTGTATTATACTTTACAGTGCTTTAAATTATGTTTATTATTCTATTAGGTTTATTGTGTCTATTAAGTTGACCATACTTCTTTTACCTGTATATTTATTAATTTCGTTATGATCATTATCTTAATTATATCAATATTTACGTTATATACATTATCTTTGTTTTGTTTAATTTATGTTTTAATTTAATTTATTGTTTTTACTTCCATATTCCTTAAGGAATGGACGTATGGTGATGGCAAAAAAAAATCGTGTTCGAGATTATTGCAGATTCTGATTGTACTACACTCAAAACATGAAAAAAAGTCGTTTTCCGAAAAGTGTCTGTGTGTGTGTCTGTCTGTCTCTCTGTGTGTCTGTGTGTCTGTGTGTAGATTTTTTTTCTATGGCAAACGATAACTGCCGCAAATTCAAACAGAATCAAATAATTTTTTGCATACAGCCCTGATTTGTAGAGTATTCACGACCTATTGTTTTTGGTGAAGATCGGTTGAGGGAAAGGGGTAGTTTACCGGCAACGGTTTTTTTTTATCCAGGGAATTTTTACTTCCACATTCCTTAAGGAATGGAAGTATGGTGATGGCAAAAAAAAATCGTGTTCGAGATTACTGCAGGTTCTGATTGTACTACACTCAAAACATGAAAAAAAGTCGTTTTCCGAAAAGTGTCTGTGTGTGTGTCTGTGTGTCTATGTGTAGATTTTTTTTTATGGCAAACGATAACTGCCGCAAACTCAAACAGAATCAAATAATTTTTTGCATACAGCCCTGATTTGTAGAGTACTCACGACCTGTTTTTTTTTTGGTGAAGATCGGTTGAGGAAAAGGGGTAGTTTACCTGCAACGGTTTTTTTTTATCAAGGGAAATTTTTTTTTGCTAACGATAACAGCCGCAAATTCAAACAGAATTAAATAATGTTTCGTATACAGCCCTGAATTGTAGAGTTCTCAAGACCTATTGTTTTTGGTGAAGATCGGTTGAGGGAAAGGGGTAGTTTACCTGCGACGTTTTTTTATCAAGCGTATTTTCTATGGCAAACGATAACAGCCGCAAATTCAAACAGAATCAAATAATGTTTTGCATACGTCCCTGAATTGTGGAGGTCTCAAGGACATTCGATTTTGGTGAAGATCGGTTAAGGGGAAGGGGTAGTTTACCTGCAACCTTTTACGTTTTAACAAGAGTAAAGTACTTGAAAATTAATTTAAACTTTTTGAAACAATGGTAATTGTTAAAAATATAATAATTTTGTTGCCAGGCAATAAAATTATAATTTTTTCATTATAATGTAATACAATATTTTTCATTTAATACAGCAATAAAAAGGCAGGTAAGACACACACACACACACACACACACACACACACACACACAGTTCACGTTATTTCTGGCCTCACTCATGTTTATTTTCTTACATTTGCACGCTTTTTAAATGGAAAGTGCCGAAACCCACACCAACATAACGCGTGCAAGCCGAAAAAATGCACATCAATTTGCTTACTGGCGAAGCTAGTAGTTAATGAATGGGTAGGCAAAAATCTTACCTTAAATTTTTTTTAAGGAATCACTAAAAGGACGGTGGTTCAAATCGGACGCTGAGGTAGAGTTTGCTGTAACCGAATGGTTCCACAAACAGCCGTAAGAATTTTACTAGCAGGGAATCTACAGGTTAGCGCAACAGTGGAACTCATGTCTTAATGTTATTGGAGACTTCTTTTAAAATCGTTGAATAAAAATGCTTTACAGCTCTATACGTGTTTCTATTGAACAATCCTTGTATTAGTCATACACAATAATACAACTGATTGAACTTCAAATTTTTAAACTTGATTAGTTTCTATATATATGTTTAATGTTACAAATAATTCAAATAACAATCTTGTTCATCTGTTAGTTCAGCGGAATAACAGTGACACTTTTAATAACCGCATAAAATAAACACTTAGAAACAACACAGGCGCTTTAACTTAACTTTTTTAAAGTCATTGTACTGGTATCCGCGTCACAATTATTATAATTAAAATTATTTTACCTTAATCCGTCACTGTGACCGCTTGGTTTCTGTCTTCTTACGCGTTTCGGATTAAACTTAATCCATCATCAGAGTAAAAAATCCGTCAGTTATGACTTCGTTAAAACATTAAAAGGAGACACTAAAGTACATCTATGTATACATTATACAAACACAGCGACGTACGCGGATGTGAGTGCGCACTCACATCCGCGTACGTCGCTGTGTTTGTGTAATATATACATAGATGTACTTTAGTGTCTCCTTTTAATGTTTTAACGAAGTCATAACTGACGGATTTTTTACTCTGATGATGGATTAAGTTTAATCCGAAACGCGTAAGAAGACAGAAACCAAGCGGTCACAGTGACGGATTAAGGTAAAATAATTTAATTATTTAACTTAACTGTTTGGACCACAGAAGTGAGGCATGCCTCAACGCTCTATGTGTACAGCGCGGGACAATCCCCCCTCCCTTCACTTCCCTATCACACCACTACATTGCTTACATACGATGTATACAAAAAACCCTGAGGCAAGTTCAGGTTGCCTCATTCGCTTTAAACGAACTATGCCGAATCTCACCAGTCACCATCTAGCGGTCGCTCAATAAAGCACGTTTCGGTTTAACAAATTTGACAGTCGCAGTAACAATGTATAATCTTTACGTTATGTAGTTCATACGTATTTATAATTTTTATTCTACAGAATTTTTTAGGGTAGGCATTGCCTCAATTGCCTCCATGTAACTTCGCCACTGATATATATGTGTACAACGTTATCGGCAACAAAGAAGTAGTTTTTGTTAAAATTCCTTCCCGTGATATTTAGCCGTAGTCCAATGTTTTCTACAAAACCAGACATTTCGGCAATGCCATCGACTTCCATCATCAGTGAAAATCGAGTGCGATAACGTGAGGTGGTATACGTTAGTGACCACAGTATTGTGGTTAAGGCTGAAGCAGTAAGTAGAAAGAAGTAGTTTCTATGGGAATATTTCATTTCGAAAAAGATTTTAAATATAAATCTTAGAATATGGAAGTCATGTATGGTTCTCCATACCGATTTTTTTTTTGGCAAACGATAACTGCCGCAAATTCAAACAGAATTAAATAATGTTTCGCATACAGCCCTGAATTGTAGAGTTCTCAAGACCTATTGTTTTTGGTGAAGATCGGTTAAGGGAAAGGGGTAGTTTACCTGCAACCTTTTTTATCAAGCGTATTTTCTATGGCAAACGATAACAGCCGCAAATTCAAACAGAATCAAATAATGTTTTGCATACGTCCCTGAATTGTAGAGGTCTCAAGGACTTTCGATTTTTGTGAAGATCAGTTAAGGGGAAGGGGTAGTTTAACTGCAACGTTTTACGTTTTAACAAAAGTAAAGTACTTGAAAATTCATTTAAACTTTTTCAAACAATGGTAATTGTTAAAAATAAAATAATTTTGTTGCCAGGCAATAAAATTATAATTTGTTCATTTTAATGTAAATTATGTATGAGTTAATATCTTTATATATATAATTCTTCTGTACGTGTGTATGTCACTGAACTCCTCCATGTATAAAATAATATATCGTTCATGGCAGGTAAGCATATCTCAGTTATGTAATGTTTACGTTTCCATTTTATTATTATGCCTACAGCAATAAAAAGGCAGGTAAGTCACACACACACACACACACACACACACACACACACACAAAATTCGCGTTATTTCTGCCCTCACTCATATTTATTTTCTTAAATTTGCACGCTTTTTAAATGGAAAGTGCCGAAACCCATACCAACATAACGCGTGTAAGCCGAAAAAATGTCCAGCGTGGATACCAATTTGCTTCCTGTGGATCGCTGGGCAGTGTAACTGCACGTGTTTACAGAGGAACGATTCATAGACAGACTTTTCGTCTTTAGGGAATGAACCCTCTGCAAGATGCTGAGGGTCCATGAGTGACTTCGGAGCGCTCCTTCTTTTCCACCTGTTTGTTCTGTGAAACGCACACTGTAGATTCGCAGCTTTATTCTAAGCAACGCTCAATAGGAAATGTTGAAAATTTTTCTCCACGGTGTACCCTCATACACACTAAACCTGCTCTGATGTTTTAATTACGGACATCATAATATTAAAACTTTGGAAACTTGAGCACTACTTAATGGAGATCAATCATTAACTTATACAAGCCATTAATTTTATGCATATTTTTTATATATATGTGTACAACGTTATCGGCAACAAAGAAGTAGTTTTTGTTAAAATTCCTTCCCGGGATATTTGGCCGTAGTCCAATGTTTTCTACAAAACCAGACGTTTCGGCAATGCCATCGAATTCCATCATCAGTGAAAATCGAGTGCGATAACGTGAGGTGGTATACGTTAGTGACCACAGTACTGTGGTTAAGGCTGAAGCAGTAAGTAGAAAGAAGTAGTTTCTATGGTAATATTTCATTTCGAAAATGATTTTAAATATAACTCTTAGAATATGGAAGTCATGTATGGTTCTCCATACCGATTTTTTTTTTGGCAAACGATAACTGCCGCAAATTCAAACAGAATTAAATAATGTTTCGCATACAGCCCTGAATTGTAGAGTTCTCAAGACCTATTGTTTTTGGTGAAGATCGGTTAAGGGAAAGGGGTAGTTTAACGATATTTATTATATTTAATACGTTTATTACATTAATTAGGTTTATTATACCCATTTTGTTTATTATGTTTAAGGTTGTGTCTTTGCGATATGTTACGTGTTTATGAAATCTAATCTAACCTATTCTTGACAGAAAATTATATTTTGCTGACTGAAATGAATATTTTGCAAATTCCGAATTGGTAGTTACAAGCAAAAGTGTAACACAATATCTATGGCTTTGTATTTTCAGTATTATTACGTCGAATGTGTCATAAAGTAGATAGGAAAGAGATTTAGATAAGACAATGAAAGTACATGACTAGGAGTAAACGTTTTAGTGAGGGAAAACTAGCAGCTACAATGGTTACAGTTAACAAGATATATCGATACCATTAGTTTCGTAGATGACATAATGGTAGAGATAGCTACAGACAACAAGAGGATTCTAGGAAAGATTAAATTATTGTACAATTGTATGGATAGTGGGTGGCAGACTAAAGCTAGTACTTGGAGAAACGAGCCCTTTACTCTTAAACAGAAGAGAAAACACGAGCTTTTCTACGGCATAACAAAATAGTCCTCTAGGTCGGCAAATTGGCAGTGACGTATTACCGCGTATAAAAGAGAAAGTTACCTGAAGATAACAATACAGAAACACAGTGGGCCAAACGTGTAATCCTAAATGCAAGGAATGTTTGGATTGTACACACAGGCATTTAGATACTATCTTAAGCAATTTCTAACTAGGCACGGAGAGTTTGTAGCGCAAGCAAGAAAGGATACAAAGAAGGAAAATTGTATGAGAACCTATTGTGGGAAGAACGCTAATGTGTAGAATACAATAGTTTAGTGCATTGGGTAGAAATGAATACATCAAATCTGGGAGATGAGCCTGTAAGAAAAGAGGGCATGCCACAGAAAAGTAATTGCAAAAAAATAACAACATGGTTAAATTGATGTTCATAACGAGATCGCGTTTGAAAAACAGACAAGCTGCTACATACAGCAGTATGTGACAAGACAAATGAGTACAGAAATGAGGAATAGGAAAAGTTAAGATGAAATAGATGTCTGTGCGATAACAAAGATGTGTTCAAACGGTTCAAGGGTAGTTTACTTGATCATATACGCGTACATAATTGACAGTAAAGTTTTGTTACTATTACTATTATTCCGGCTGTACAATGTTATTGTCAACACAAGAGCAGCCCTTTCTTAATTCCTCTTATTATTCTATGTCGTGCGGGCCAGTATTGTAACGTGTAGTGTCATTTTTTTATAAATATTATAAATAAGTAAACTGTTACAACAAGTATAGTAGGTTAGTCACAAGAGTTTACACGTGGGAATCGGTGACGCCGAGGATTCACGCACTCTCTCTCTCTCTTTCTTCTTTATACCATACTAACTACTGGCTAGACTACCAACATTAGTTTATCTTAACATTGTGTTACCCATGAGAACAAGATACGTTCACTTCTCGAATTCTCTCTGTCGTCATCTGAAGAAACCAGTTGGTGCGTACGTAGAAAATGCGCTATTGTTCTTTTGCCTACAAAGTCGTAAAAGCTCTTATGAATAAAGTTATGTACAGTATAAAGAATAAAGAGGAAGGAAAATGTTCAACAAAACACTGGTGGAGATAGAGTTACATTGAGTTTACATTACAGTAAGTCTTTGTACGAGAAGGTAATAAACATGCCCGTAACGCGTTTTTTGATGTGAGGAAGATAATATTTTTTAATATACACTAATGTACAGTAGGCAGATGAGAATGGAAGGCTCTTGTGGCATAAACGTAAATACGACTCTAGAGAATCTAACACACTTGAAACGTGCTTCTAGTACCTTAATAATCGTTCGTGACTGTACGTTAGGTTTGAACAGCTCTGATAGTTGTAATCGTAAAGAAATCTTTACAAAAGTCTTATCAAAATTATAATCAACGTGTCAGCATCTTAGTTTATTAAATGAAAATAATTACATTCCGATTTTGTCGGACAACGCAAATAATAAATTTTTACTACACTGAACATTTTTAACCTCATATTGAAAAGTAATTTTCAACAGTCTCTTCTGCTGTTACTGTACGTTTTTGTTTACTAAACACATAATAAAAAAGAAATTTGAGTACAATATTTGTAACGCACTTCTGACACCAGTAAACATACTTAAAGATAAAGCATAAATTATTCAATTAATTATTCAATAATTGAAATAAAATCAACACTGCCTACGGTGTCAGTAAAATTGTTGCCAGTATCAATAACAAAAGATATGAACACGAGAGAGTAAGAAAAATAGGGAACTTATACAATTTATGCGCAGTAATGATATAAAACAATTTATGAAACCATACAACGGAGTCACTAATTATTATGCTAATGTATTTCTGACGTAGTTTAAAGTATTTTAAAAAATGCGAACAATTATATGAATGAGTACTATGAGTTGGAGTACTGGACAGAATGGAGGATGGACGACTACCTAAGGTTGCGTTTCAATATAGACCCTTTGGTACAAGAGATGTAGGAAGGCCGTGAGTGAGATGAAGAGATACTCTGTGAAGACGGAACAGGCAAAGTGCTTACTCCGTTAAGAAGAAGAAGAAGAAGAAGAAGAAGAAGAAGAAGAAGAAGAAGAAGAAGAAGAAGAAGAGGAAGATTTCTCAATGAAAGTATCTGATAGTACGAAATATGCCGTTTATTTCCAGTTTAAAAGTAAAACACATGTTTGTAGTATTTGTAAATAAAACACAGTCAGCTGTATTTGTAAATAAACATTTTTAGTAATGTTGTACTCCAAATATAGTTTATTTATTAAATATCGTTATTTTTTTAATTTCATTTAAACATTTCTTTCATCAATATTAACACCTACATGATAACTTCTAATACGTGTAGGTTGCAAACTTTGTGGATACCTAATAATAATTAAGGTCTCTACTGCAGTTAAGCGCCTACGATATACATTTGAAATAATGCTGGAGCAGACGTCAACACTGCTCGAGACCTTTCGTCTCTGGGATATGTTTCGAAATCTCTGAGTTTATTTTAATCCTGGAAAAACATTCACTGGAAACAACAGATTTAATCTTAGAAAACAACGAACGTATAAAAACATTCAACAGCTACAGATGCTCAGGAATAAACTTTAATAAAGTAGGAACAGATTGTTGTTGAAGTAAAATCAATAATAAACAAAGCAAAACAAATAATTAGATCATTGAATGGGATTTTATGGAGCACAGAAATTGGAAAAGAAAGGAAGAAAAGAATACGATAGTATGATTACAAGCACGTTGATGTACGGATCCGAAACACGGAGAATAAAAGAACAGGTAAAAATTGAATTAGAAGCTACAGAAATTGATGCTTTGAGACGAGCTGCTAGAACTTCAAGGCTAGAGCGAATACGAAATAAAATGATAAAAAAAAGAAATGGGCGTACAAAAGACAATCATCGACAAAGTATCTAGTTCTAAAGAGTGGTGTTGGTGAGCTTCCTCCCTCCTCGACAATTGTTGAGGGTGTACTACGTAGTAATAAGTGTTTACTAGCAAGGGGTTTATGGGCGACAGTAATAGGTCTATACAACAACTAATATCACCAATTTGTACTGCACGTCTTCAAACATATGTGGGCCGACATCCAAATAGTTTCTCACACATAAGGACGTTTCAGCATTTTTAATATTCATTAATGAATAAATCAAAATTTCTAACGTTTACGTTATAATTCCCTTAAGGTGTAAGGTATATGATACGCTATATATAGCCTTTCATGTACAAATGCCAACCTCACCTTCTCGAACTACAGCCACGGTTGATTTGTGCACTCTGTTTTAACTGACGAGGAAATGGCCACCGAGTGACTACCGGAATAAATAGTCTCCCGCTTGCTAGTCAACAGCTTCGAGTGGTTGAACTGACAAGCGGTAGGGCACCTCATTGTCCTGGGGTTGCAAAATCGGCTCCGAAGGCGGATGAACTAGTTACTAGTCAACGACGTTGGGATGCAGAAGGGAAAAAAAATCACTACATTAAAGATCGTTTAGATATCTCTAATAATATCATCATGGCTATGTTCAAGCCAATGTTTATCCGGAGGTTCAAGTTCCCCAATCGGATCTCCGGGGGAGACAGTTTTGAAGAGTTATGAAGTAAAAGCAAAGTTAAAATAGTCTGTATGAAATCCAACATCCGAAACGGATAGGGACTGTCAGACAGAAGAAGATGTTATAATGTTTTAGACAAGAAGAAACCAAATGTAGGTATACAATTATATTTTAAAGCATTCGGGTTCTATACAAAAAACTGAACAGTAAATTATCATAACGTGCTATTCTCTTTTATCTCTTGGGCACACACGACTCCCACGAGCATACACGGCATTGCTCGCCTCCATCCTGTTATATTTTTACTGCACTTTTCGTAACCCGATTTCAGACAAAAGCGATGAAGTGGCGAATACTTTCTAAGAGGCGACAAACCAATAGCAAAATATAAGGGAAACGGTAAAATCAAGACAGTGAGAAATGGACCGCATTTAGGCAGACAATTTGAAAGCTACAGTAGTTTTATAGTATAAGAGAAAGTTTCACTTGCGTACAAATATCGCAAGCAGATTGGATTTATTTTATCACAAAGTGATTACGTTTACATAAAGCACCAACATGTTTTGTAATATAAATTTATATCAACGCGCAAACGTTTTAGTCCTTTTTAGAAATGGTGTAAATCTTGATTTACAAATACTGTCGTAGTCCTTCAGTCTTTCGACTGGTTTGTACCCTCCCCGCATATACCCGTGGTGCGTGTGGTACTGAGCCTCTCACAGGTATATGGGACCTACAGTTTAACGCCGGATCCGAACGGCATACAAATACTGTAACAGACAAAAATTCGGCGTCTTCCTGCATTATGTAACTTTTACCGAAACACTTAGTATCTATACTTCGTGGTCGAGGGAATAAAACCAATAATGCCATGTAAATAACGTCGACAGAGAAAAAAGGGAAAACTTTCCATTAGTGAACAAATATTTTTCACTAGTTTAGTGAATTCGTGATTTTTCTTAAACTTTTTAAATGAATTTTCTGATTACTATGTATAATGAGATCCAAAAATAAGTGCGTGATTTTAAAAATTTTAATATCGAAGCAGACATAATTTGAATCGTTGTATTTAAAACTTACACCTGATCTGCTTAACACTTTGCACGATACACAAAACGAAACCGGTAATAACACGTTAAAAACGTAGACAGTGCAAATGAAATAATGTAAATTAGTGGCAAATTTTTACTAAAAATTCATACTTACAGATGCTGTGAGAATCCGCAAAATGTTGTTTGCCTTATTATGACTGATAAACTATCGAAGTCGCTCTTGAAAAAGTCGAATTCAAAGAATGTTTTAACCAAGGGTGGTGAGACGAGTTTCTTCACTAACGAGAAAGCTGATTGACAAAGCAAAGCCTCTTTCCTTTTGTACGGGACAGTTGTGAAATGCACTTACTTTACTTAGGGCAAAGTTTCTCGCAGCGTGGCTGTAAATCTTCTGCGGTCGAAAGTACATTGCATCAAAGTGCGACAAAAACAAAGTACGGAGTAACAGCGTGTAGAACATTGGCTTCTTGTGTTTCCATTAATAACTAAAAATTCAAATCGCGTTTGTATGTGTGGATATTGATTGCATACCACACGCGCACCCTCTCTCACACACACACACACACACATGCGCACACACATAATTCGATAATAAGATAAAACGCATGCTCCCACTTGTAATACGATATGTGTACATGTATTTATTCATCTATACATTTATTTTTCTATTCTCTTTTTAATTAATACAATATAGTGTTACGCCTTTGCAGAACATGCTACGTGTTTCTCGGCTATTCCAGCGGAGCCCGGCTGTAATGTGTGTGTGTGCGTACATTTTCCTGCTACTTTGAGATGAAGGACAACTACGTGACACTTGTCACGCGTTCCTAGCCGAGACTGTTCCAGCGTTCACCTGTCCGCGCGCACTGTGTTCAAGGAGGTAACCAATTACGCTCTAGTGTTTTCTAGTAGCGTTGACGCGTATTATGGATTATTCTGGAATCTCCATATAAACATAAGCATTCAGCGACGCTTAGTGGCAGTTTAAGGGGCAATTTGTTCCAGTGAGGTTCGAAGTATTGTGGCAAAGTGTTTTATAATAATTGTGCGTGACATTATTGTTAGTTGACATTATTATTGCTTGTGGACAGATTAACCTAAATTATTGTACGAGTATAATCTTGTTAACTAACTTGCTGATTACAAACTGTTAACTGTGATAATTAAAACTGGTTATTAGTGATTTAATTGGTGTCTTGTACTTTGTTTCCACTGTACCATACGACGATCAGTGGACCGTCATAACAACAGCATATAGTTATTTGCAGGAAAGGTATGTAATTTGCTTTAATAAAATAATTGTACGTATTTCGTTGGTTATGACGCATCGACCCAGAAACAGAACACTGAAATTAACAAGTTTCTATATAAACTTGTATTGTTAAAACGCGTTGTACACTTCTGTAGAAATAATATATTTGTATCATTATTCTATTATATTTAAAATTTTAATATCTAATTATAATTATTTAACAACAATGAAATTTATGGTATTCAAAATGTTATTATTTTTAATTAAAATTCATAGTAAAAGCGATTTAAAAGTAAAAATCATACAACATTTATTAACGATAAAACGATAAGACAAAAAGAGTGTAATTTTTCTTATAATGTTTGTGGGTAAAATGATAAAAGTTTAATTAGCATGTAAAATAAAAACTTAAAGAGATACAACAAAAACTGGAAAAATTATAGAATTTGAGAAATTAAAAAATAATATGCAAAAATAATAATAAATTATAATATGATAAAACTGTACTACTTTGTTGTTGATAAAGAATTGTTATAATTTTATCACTAATAACATTTTCTGTGATTAAAGAAAACAAAAGTTTATAATAGCTACATATACCAAAACTTTTTGTATCAATCGTCAAACGTAAACTTTAAATATACATCATTCATTTCAACAATGTATCGTATAACTCTCTCCATACACGCAGACACGCATTGAGACATAATGCTGTAAATGTTGTAACGTACCAAATTGGCAGTTACATAAAATAGCTGTCTATTGCGTCAAGTAAAGGGAGATCATGAAAATATTTCAAAGTGCATAAAATAAGGAACAGGAGAATATCAACAAAGTGTGTATATACGAACGAATATTATTGAAACAACCCAACAAAGAAGAAGGAAGTTTAATAAGGATATCATCGAGTACAAAAGAGAGAGAAAATGACAACGAGCCAATATAATATGTTAGAATCCAGGCCCAATAGGTCCAAAATAGTGAGGGGACATGACAAAAATAAGCATTAAAATGAAGAGGAGACAATAGGTCCAAAATAGTGAGGGGACATGACAAAAATGAAATATAATGATTAAAATGAAAAGGATACGAATCAAGTACAACCACAATGATGATAAAACAAACAAATTTGTTTATTAGTATAAAATACTATGGAACAATGACTACCACGAATAAAAATATTGAAGAATATGACAAGACTAAGGGAACATTGATTATCACAAATAATGTATAACCCAGGAGAACACCGATAGTGAGCAACAATTAACCAGAAGAAGAAAAGAAGAAGAAGAGGAAAGGAAACATACCACGAAGAATGAAGATAATGTATGGACAGTACAAGAAATCAACATTCACAAGGTATACAAGGAACTAAAATTAATATAGTGACCGGAAGAAGTGTAATGATTATTCGAAGATCAACTACAAAGAAACCAGTGTTTAGCATCATTGAGTGATCACAAACAATAACAGTGAAAACTTAATATAAGTGTGACAACCTGTGATATGATAACCATTTTACCCCAAATAAACACCACAGACAATACAAGTGAAAGTGTTTATAACAGAGGAAAATGATTAACCATTATAAGTGAAAGAATCCAAGATTAACTAGTTAAAATGCACAGACAATTAGTGTGACAAGTTTAATCAAGATTGTAATATCATATAAATAATCATTAAGACCACCAAAAGAAATATGAGACAGAACAGTAAAATAATTGTTCATAGGGACTAATAATAAAAGCTTTGTAAGCCTTGAAATGAAATGTGCCTGAATGCCATAGCAAGACAGGACAAAATACAAATGAATTCCAGAACAAACAGTAGCAAATAAGCTAGTTTGTTAGGTATAAAACAATCAATGTACCAAAAAACTAGGTGCAACACACCAAGAAATGTAATATTATTAGACTAAGAATACCTGTGTTATTGTTTCAACAAATAGTGTAAACATGTGTATAACTTAATAATTAAACCATTGTAGTAGAATGCCATAATGAAATGGAAATAGTAGAGTCAAATACTGCATGAGAATATGTTGCACATTGTTGTCAGATAACTGACACATAACCTCATAGAAGGTGAACCTATAACATAAATTCATGTATAGTAGTTAGACCAAGCAACTATCCACAATTGTTTCAAACAAAGACTAATTATGAATAATAATGCAAACCATTAAAATACCATGTGTACTGAAATACACAGCAAATGAATCAGATTGAAGATGATATCATAAAGCCAAATGAACAGAACCCCAATGTGACAAGATAGTTAGTAAAAAAGCAATATCAAAACTTATCAAAGGATTATGAAAAATGTTATCAGTAGCTAGAGAAATGTCTAATACTGCTATGAGAACACATCTCAAATGTAATAGTAGTAGTTTAATAATTGAATTATTATAAACTAACTAACTGCACTTGTAAAACCAGATGTAAATAAACACTATACTATGAATTGAAGAGCTTTCAGATAACGAAAAGTTAATAAATACATTAAACCAACAAGGTACAAATTTTAATTAATAACATTATATACTTTGTGTAATAAAATAATTAAAAAAGTGACAAATTAGAGAAATGAGAACAGAAGGTATTTTTGATAATACTACAAGTATATAAAAAATAACATTTTTGCAAAATAAAATGTGAACAAATGTAAATAAATGTACATATTAGTGTTAGGATATCAAACATATGTAATAAGATAAGGAATAAACAAGATAAGGCGTTACATGTAATTATAAACAATCGAACATGGTCGCTATGGACGCCATACCAGATATTGTTTAAATTGTAATTATGACTATTTATGTACTAAAATGAAAGAGAAATGGACTCGAGACGTTTAGTAGTAGTAAGTATTACAGCATAATTGTAACAAAATATGGTGAAACAAACTTATTTATATTAAGAATCACCATATGAGTTTTTGAGATGGCTAAGTGAATTAATAATGAACGGATTTAATGCTTGTTTAGACTTAAAATAAAGCCACAAGTGTCCGCGATTTAATGCCACTACCCGATCGACGATACGACAAAAGATAAGAAAGTTATGACAAATATAAACTTTTCATTCATTTTGAGTATCCATGCATACGTCACTCATAGCCTCGAACCCACGCTAAGAATTGTAAAAAATTAAAAGTTTTATTTGACCAAAGTGTTTTGGGGTTGAGAGTTTGACCTTTTGAACCAATCAAATAGCTTAAAATGACCAGACGAGAAGGAGACGCTTCGGTGAAGGAATGATTCGTTCTGCATCACTCACGACGGAAGGTCCGCACAAGAAGTCAGCAAGATTATTTCAAAATGTGCGCGTCACACACAGTAATAAGTAAACATACGCTAACCTATACACCACAATATATTATCGAGTGTCCAGTGTATTAAGTGTACAGTGATATAACACGACCAGTGTACAATAAAGGTCATGTTTTGTGTTTTAAATCAGGGAGTACTATATTTTAATTACTTTAAAAGAAATTGATGAAAAATAATAATTTTCGTTAATAAACGAAAGATATTGTTTTGGACTGCACTAGTCAAAAATACTCAAGTGCTTAAACTATGATGAAAAATTATCAGTACCTAACAAATAAGTTGTAGCACAATGATTAATTTAAAAATAAATATTTTACAATTGAATAATAATTGAAAAAGTCAGAATTAATTTAGATACCGCTCATCAGTATATGGTATATAGTCGCTTACTTGACTAAACTTTTTGAATTAACAAATAATTGTTTTATTGTGCAAATATTTTAAATAACTGATAATTATACGTCAAATGACTTATAAATAGAATGTTTATTATCATATCATTAAGAATTTAATAAGTAATATACTTATTCTAAATAATGACTTACGTATACTAGGTGAACTAACCTAGAACTGATGATTATAATTTTGTCACCAAGAAATAATTCTGTTCTTAAATAATTTTACTTAAATAAAAGCTATAACAAGAGTTTTTTATTCTAGATTTTTTCTCCTGCCAATACATGATTTTACTAATTAATGAATAAATAATAATAATATTTTTAACAGTGCAAAGCTCAGAGCACGCTGTTGACCACAAAGGCTATATACGTTAGCATAGCGTACGATAGTACGATATATCGGTTATGGTATCGAGTTTCATAATTTTCAATTTTGTTCTTTTGTATAATAATATATAATTAAATATTGTTAATTAAAGTCACGTCTTGTAATCTGGTATCATATATCTTCAAAGAACTCACTAATTTGGTAATATAACTGAATAAAGTGAACATAACCTCGTTCACCAAAACCATTGTACCACACAACAGTGTTACCAGCCTTGAGGTACAGAGATATCAGGATTTGTTTAAATTATTATTGTTTGTAAAGATATTATTGATTGTTTTTAAAAGAGTTCATTGAATTTCATAATTGTGAATAAATCCCCAGTTTATTTACCATTGAACAGAGTTTTGATTTCTACATAATAGAAAGTAGTTTAATTTTTCATGGACAGTTCTCTCATAAGGTGGCGGAGGTATTTGAATGACTGATATCATTCGAATTGCAATTGAACTTTTAATTTTTTTTATAGTGTATGTGCATTCTTTATGATATTCAAACAGAATATCTATGTGTGTATATCCAGTGTTTTTACAGTAGAAGAAGTCACCATCGGGAACATTGAAGACATCCACATATGGTAAGTGGGGAGGTTGACACCGTGAAGTGATAAATACTCTTTTAAACCACAACGTTTAAACGCGAACAATCATTCAATTTTATTAATAATAACATTCTAATAATAATAAACGATAACATCACGTACTCGATTTGAGTATCTACACACATCTATATCAATATCTATAATCTATTATAATGTATCAGCACAATAAAGTTATTACAAAGAGAATATTGATATTTAATGAATTTAATTAAACTTAAACAACATTAACAATGATAATAATACGCAGGACTGCATATGTTATCATCATTGTTGAGTTTTGAGATCTATGAAAAGCAAAATATTTTAACAAAATAATGTTTTCAGATAAATTCATTTACTCACAAATGTAACGGTCTTCTAATGTTTTACCTGTCAAGTTTTTTCTAAAAACTTGTAGTTTGCAAATTGATTAAACTTTCACTGTGGTTTCACGAGTGATAGAACTCTAGAGAATTCAGATAAACTATGTCTGCTGTAATTGTCAGGTAATCACGTAAGTCTACTATGATTGGTGGAAGGCATTCTTATGATTTTTAAAAAGAGAACATGATTTTGTGGACAATGGAAGTATTAAATGTTATTTATTTTTCCAAGTCTATTCTTGTAACATTTAGTCAAGATTTTTTACAGCTTTAAGTACAATATTTAAAATCAGTGTAGGCTAGTAGCAGACTATATACAAAAATAAAGTAGTCTCATCGCATGACATGAGTTTCAGATGAGCGTGGTAGAAAAGTGTAATGACATATCAGTTATTGATCCCGCAGTTAAACAAATTCGAGTCGGTGGTTTCCACATTTACGCAATCGCTTAACAGCGCGAAGTGTAATTTAAAACAATGAGGACGATCTTCTATTTTCAACTACCCGTGTGTGAATTGAAAACGGTACGCTGATCACTAGGAAACCATCCAATTCTGGCACATTGTTCCCTTCACTATTATAACGCACTTTGTGGTTGCCTCATAATAGTAGAATGTGGAACAATGCCTAAAGTCGAGTTCAGTAATCGTTTAATATTCATGATAAGATGCCAACTAGACATAGTGATGGAGCGTACACAAAGTCTATAACAATTGGATAAATTAGCCAGGATAAATGTATATTATACAACATGAAAGCGAGAAGGTGGTAAATAAGGAAAAGCATATAGGCCTACTGATTGTGTTATGGATGCAAAAAAAAAAAACATTTGAGAGGATTGGATGAAAATAATACTTATAACATTTCTTCTTGTTCTTTAGCACGACAGCCCGCCGTGAGCTTGGCTTCCAACACCAATCTTCTACAATGTATCTTATCCATTGTCTCTCACATTCACTCTTCTTAGATCTTCCAGCACATTATGCAACCATCTTATCCTACCTCGGCTCCTGTTTCTGCTTTTATAGACTTGCGCTCTCAGGATTTTCTTTGGCATACGCTGATCATCCATCAACCATTGTATTCGTTGAGCCTTTAGGAAATTTACAAAGTCCTTATGCTTCAGTAGCTCACCTGTCTCCTGGTTATTTCTTATTCTCTATTCATCGTCTTCTTTAACCGGGCCACAAACACGTCTTACAATCTTTCTTTCAAACCTTTCTTGTTTATTTTTTATTAATGTCCATTTTTCACCCCCATAAGTAACAGCCGGTCTGATAAGTGTTTTACATATTTTTATTTTTGTGTTACGACTAACGGGTTTGCTTCTCAATAGTCTACTGTTAGCATAATATGCCCTATTTCCTATTTGTATCCTCTCATGTATCATCGTGTTTATGGTATACCTTCATTATCTATCATATTGCTCTGGTATCTGAACATATCAACTCCGTCAAATGGATTATCTTCTTTGCATAAACTATAAAGATTTTTTCTCATTCCTGATTCAGAAATTAGCATGTTTTTAGTTTTACTGATATTTACATTCAGTCCTTTTCCAGCGGACTTTTGATTCAGCTCCTTGTATACCTCAACTAACCGTTGTCTTAATCTGGATATTATCGTCAGCGTAAGCACATACTTGCTTTGTCTTATTTAATATAGGTCCTTGCTCTTTGCCGAATGGCAGAGTGTAGCAGAATAATAAAGAGGATTGTCGATAACCCATCATCTTGTTACATGGCTTATAATATTTAGACGTTGTAATTTAGATTTATAAATCAAAAGTTATATAAAAGTAAAAATACGTGAAAATGTGTCTAATTATCGTAAGTTCCGGTTACGTTACTCGAGTGTGTATGGTCATGTGTCGCGTCCTTATAGCGCCCTTATTGATTAAGATATTAAGGACAATATTATAACAGACAATGTGCCTCATTTAAATATATTACTCACGGGGTGTGAATATGTCTTCTTATTAAACTCTATGTCTATCTCTTGCTTGTAAAGCTATAAAAAACAATTTAAAATCGTAGATGATTTTTCTGCAGGTTCAGAAGGATCCATGACTTTTATAAACAGTTCATGAGAAGAATAAGCCTTTTACATGACATGCTTGTTGCTTTTTGAGTTTTTGGTTCCAAACTCTTAAAATTCTCAGTCTAATTGAGTAGACAAAGATATAACTAATATTTGACTACAGACTCTTACGGAAAAACTTTACTAAACTCAAATGACGTCGGAGTCTGATGGTACATTTAAAATCAAGTCATACCAAACCCGCGCCCTTCTCTCATTTAAAAGAATTATAGTAAAAGATAAAACAACAAAATAGTTTTAGTGATTTTCACTCGTCAATTTATTAAAATTATAAATCCATTAAGTATTTATTATGAATAATTCTTTGAACATCATTTCGCACTTTAAGGTCTAGCAAGTCAAATTCTATATTATGCAATCTACGTAATAATTCTGTATGTATAAACTTAAGGTAAATATTACAAACGTCTCTTTTATTGTATTCAATCTTCATGTCGTATAACAGCCATCTTCTAATGCCAGCTTCAACCGCTTTTATCGCTGATGAACTTTTGTTGTTCGTCTTCAATCTCATGTAATGTGGTGTTAAGTTGTCCGTTAAGCACTTTTTGAAGAACCAAATATTCTGCGATGTAATTTTTATACGGAGTAACACTTTAAAATACCACAAGGCCAACATGCTAGTTGTAGCATCTTTCAAATAATTAATGCTTGATGCCTTTACTTGGATTGTAATTTTAATAAATTGACGAGCGAAAATCACTAAAACTATTTTATTGTTTTATCTTTTACTACAATTTACAAAATGGATTTTCACCAAGTAAAGGCATCAAGCATTAATTATTTAAAAGAATAATTATATTTTTATGTACATAGTTTAGCCATTGAAATTCACTGCAGATATTTAGCATATGCTTGACACAATGTGTTACCAGGACGAATCTTGGTAAATGTGTTACAATTAAACGAAATAATAAATGGAGAAAGAAATATCAAAGGAAATTACACAATATAGATTGTCGGAAAAGGTAAAATGATATATACTTGTTACACCGATTTGGTGTAGATGTAGTATAAATGTAGTATGGATTTCCTACTGTCAATGGCAAATATAGGCTGAATAATGTTACAAGTCCGAGAGTGAACATTGTTACACCATTTCAGAACGTTCTACTTGTTTCTCGGCAATCGAGCAGAGCCCAGCTGTGATGTTGTGTGCGTACGTGACACTTAACATGCGTCAACAAACGAGGTCGTTCCATATCATACCGGTCGGCGCACTGTGTTCAACGCTGCAATCAATTACACCCTAGTGTTTTCGAGTAGTGTTGACAACTATTATAGATTATTCTGGAACACTTGTGCTAACTGTTTCGAAAACAACAGTTGGCGATTTATTCAAATGGTGTATTAGTGAGAAGTGATTATAGTGCGGAATTCTTTATAGTCGGCATTATTATTATGTGGACAGATTTGCTCGAATTATTGTACGAGTAAAATCTTGTTGAACAACTTGTTGATTTCAAACTGTTAATTGTCGTAATTAAAGTTGGTTTTTAGTGATTTCATTGGTGTCTTGTATTTTGTTTTCCACTGTACCATACGACGATCAAGGAGACGTCGTAACAATATGTTCATGAACGATGACGTATACACGTTTAAATACCGAAACAATTATGCAACTTTTGTTAAAGTAATAATCGAATCAGTCATGTAGTAAGTATGGCATTATAATCATATAAAAAATTATAGGTAAGGAGTGACGTCACATGATAAATGAAGGACGTGTTGAAGTTGTCCGCCCGCTGTTAAACTGACACA
The DNA here is from genome assembly GCA_034769895.1 of Magicicada septendecula. Lineage (NCBI taxonomy): Eukaryota > Metazoa > Arthropoda > Insecta > Hemiptera > Cicadidae > Magicicada > Magicicada septendecula. Next base: position 1,318,669,827 of record CM068367.1, on the reverse strand, counting down.
GCGCTCGTGGGCGCCACTTGTTGCCGACAGATGCCTACAGACCCTGACGCACCCGCCCCCGCCCCCTCTCACGGGCCAATTTTATACACCACATAAACTTTACAATTTTCCGGCTTCTCTCCTACTACCAGCTATTACGCAATTCATTGCATTTAAGGAATTTAAGAAATAAAATCGTAATCAATTGTACAACAATATTTTTAACGATTAGTTTGTACTAAAAAGTGTTCATATTCTATTAAAATGATCAGACGTCTGTGCCACAAAAACCACCTCAGTTTTGAGAGTTATGAAAATAGAATCGTTTGATTTAAAATGACTTAAATTTAATTGTCAAATATATTTTAATGATGACTTTTGCATGCAAAGTCTTATACACGTTAAATAAATAACTCTGTCTTATAGACGCTCATGAAATGTTAAATTTGTATTAACGAATGAGAAAACTAAAAAAAAGGGATCGGTTTTACGAGTAACCTTTTGTAATTCCTAGCTATTTAATTCAGATATACTATAACTCCATACAAAATAAAAAAACAATCAGCTTTAATTTAATGTAAAATTCTATTCCTTCCGTCAAGTGGTTCAAGGTTGTAACACTGAAAACTCAGATGTTTTCTATATAAAAAGAAGATAGATAATTTTTATTGTAAACATTTTACAGTAATATGTAAATTTCACATTAAGAAGATAAGCATTAAATTATACCATGAAGTAGTAGTAGTAGTAGTAGTAGTTGTTGTAGTAATAGTAGTAGTAGTTTTTCTTTTATACGAGGCCTGGTGGAAAAATAAATTTGCTGAACAAATGTTCAGAAGGGTCACACTTCCGAGGTCTGTGGATTTGGGTACCCGATCCACTGAAAAACCACCTCCCTTTGCTCTTCTAGGACACTAACCAGGAACTGTTTGACAAACTACTTCGGGTTAGACCTATTGTTTTTCAGCCTTAGGACTCCAATCTGACTTGTTATCCTTCTATATTGTATTGTCCAAATCTATCTTCTTCGCCCGAAGAATCTCTTCTGCAAAGCGTACCACACAGTTCCCTTTGAGGGAGTAGTAGTAGTAGTAGTAGTAGTATTAGTAGTAATAGTAGTAGTAGTAGTAGTAGTAGTAGTAGTAGTAGTAGTAGTAGTAGTAGTAGTAGTAGTAGTAGGTAATCTATAAGTATTAATAATTAACATAAATACATTATATATTAATATTAACATACTAATACAGTATTACTTAAATATTAAGGCTAAAATAATTAAACATATCTGCTTCAAAACTAAGAAGAGAATGTTTTCCGAAATTAGAGTAGGAGTCAATGGAACTATCCACCATACTGTGTCAATGGAACGTCCCGCCGCTATTGTGAAAACCGAAGTAATCGAACACGCACGGATCATTGTGCAGGTAAGAACTGGGAACTTTTTTTGCCGTCTTCCTCAAAAATAATTCTCCATTTTTTTACAGACGTCCATTAAACATTAAATTCAACAAATACTAAGCAAATAAATTGATAAATAACAATATCGCAAAAGAAGCTGCAAGCAATCCTTAGAACTGGTTGACTAGATGACTTTGGCATCAATGCTCATTTAGGTCGAGCCAAGATCCCCCTGTGGCCAATTTAGAATAGGAGCTACGGTATACGTATACACTAATCCGCCAGGGATGATTCGAGATGTGCCAACGCATGCTCGATTTTACTAGAAAACGTTAGAATATATGTCGTCTGCTTGATGACTAACCATCAAGCAGCAACGTTGATCTGATGATTCAGCAGCGACAGGCTGCACATACGTACTATGTTTTCAATTCAGTGCTGTAACAATAGTATTAGACTGAATTCCACTGGTATCAAGAATAGTAATATAGCTATTGATAAGTAGAAGCAGATCAATATCAATACACTAATTGATAAGATAATTCTCCCTACTTGTGTTCTTTAGTTTGCGCAAGACGCTATACAGATCTGAAGGGCGGATACTTACAACGTCCTACCTGTGTCCTATAAACGTACTCAATACACATCTATACTCTTTCCGTTCTTAGTTCAATCCTAATGTAAACAAACCCACATGACAAATCTGAAATGCTATTGGTCAGGGGCGTTGATGCTGTTCACACAATACTCTATTACGTGCCTGTGCAGAACGTCTGTATAGTCATGTGAGAGTTATCTTACCACTTAAATTGGGGCACGTCGTTTTAAGATTTCCTCCGTATCATTGTATTCTGAATCGTATTGAATTAATATGGAGCCATTTGGAAGAATATATGTTACCCCTCACGACACAACATTACCTGCTTGATATAAAACAATTTATTAAGAAGGCGGTAAATGAAACAAGCGTCATTGTTTGCAGCGTATAATCAAGGAAGATGATAAGCTACGGCAACTGGCCCACATTACCGACGTTGTTGTGGACAATGAACAATCTTATCAATAATAACGCTGACTCAAGTGACATGTAAGGTTCATACACAGATATGGAAGGCATTCGCTGACAGCGACTGATAATAGTCAGTACACTGGTAATTATCACAGCTTCTATTTTCGTTTTAAATAAGCTTTACTTTTTTGTTTGTTGCGATATTTAAACGGTTATTAAAAAAGAAGCCATTAACTAGTGTTATAAAATGTTTCACTGTCGGTCTGACACTGTCACAAATTTTATTTTGGTCAGAACAAATTACTACAATTTACGTGTGTTTATACAGTATCAATATTATATGTACCCTGTCGGTACTCCTTCTGTCAGAGTGACACGCCTCTAATTCAAGCAGCAAATAGCGTTTCAGATGTACCACGACTGTTTGTTTACATCAGTATTAAGCTCAGAACAGGAACAGTGTACATAGTGACGAGCAGCACAAAAGTAATGAGTTATGCCAAGAGTTAACAATTAGGCTTGTCTAATCAATACACTCGTCTCCTTCTAATCTTAAAGAGTGACAACAATGTAATAGCATTCTATAATAAAAATCTCTAAAGAAATATAAAAATATTTTAACTTTACACGCATTTGATATTTATTTTTGCCCGAAGGATAGAGAATAAATATTTTTTAATTTATTTGTTTGTATCCTAATTGACGCCTTAAGAGAATTTGTTTGCGTAACAGCGTTGTGTATTTTGTTAACGAATAGCAATGAAAGCGTAAGCGGAGAGCTTTTGCTGAAACTTGTTGCTTTCAGCCTGATTCAATTCGTGAAGCAATTTTAAGTCCTGTGACGTATTAAAACAGACTAGTTGAATGAGTCTCGTGTGACATCAATTTTACATAGAATTTATTCAATGATACGTCACTTGGCATGGAAAAGTATGTAGACAAATAACATGGTAGTTAGCCAATGTATTATCAGAATTGGAAATACAGTATGAACGATTACAAAATGCCTTTTCATAATTAGTTAATAATTATTAATTACTATTGTAGAGTATCTTAAAATGTTAAAATGTTTAATAGTGACCTTTTAACGTGTCTTCTTTTCAAAATAAATACATAGTTATTTAAAAATACTTTACTGTTACCATATTTGTCTTAAAAATTGTGTACTAATTTTAAAGCAAATACTTTGTTGTGAGAATATTACAAACAAATATTGTTAGTAAGTTCTTTCACCTAACCATGTAATTTAGTGTTCCGTCCATGTGACAGGTAACACGTGTCCTGGCGTTGTGACGGTGGTCTTGTATTTCGAGATTAGCTGGATCACACTATTCGTAACATTATCGCTGTTTTTAGCTGCTTCTGTGTCTTCCAACACGTTGCTCCGTTATTTTCCCGGCGGAGACATAACTATTCAGAAAGTTACATTTTAGGAATAGTGAGAAATATATTCTGCGAATTAAAAGTTTATTTGTGTTGCACACAATTGTAATAACTTATTTAGTGACTCTTATTATTTGTTGTCACCGTATGTGAAAACTGTTCTAATAAAAGTGTTCTCTGCTTCTTCCTTTTTAGACCTGATTTTCTCATCTTGTCGTTTTTTTGCTTTCTGCTTCTCCCGCCTCCTGTGGGCGTTTTCTTCTTTCACATCTATACGCATGGATTAGTCAGTATATACATGTAACGCTTACGTTCAAAAATGCACGTTTTTGTAGTTGTAGTGTGTGTGTATATGTGTGCATAATATATAGATGCAAAAATTTACATCCAAATACTTGGTATTACGTGTACAAACACTGACATACACATATTTAGCGCTTTTTACTATACAAAAATCGGCCTAAACTCAAAAAAATGCAAGTTTTTTTTTCGTAAAAATGCCTTATACGAAAAATTGCAAAAAAAGGTCTCAACTTTGAGCGCTCATATCTCTGTCCCAGAGCGTCCGACAAAACAATTACTAAGGACCATTTTGATGGGAAATGTGGTCAGCTACAATTTTTGTATTTAACTTTTTTGATATCTTGCTTAGTTTTTGAGATATTTACAACAAACCGTTTTACCCCACCTTTTAACCCCCCAGGGGGGGGCCAGCGGTGAGCTGGAGTGTCCGATTTTTTCCCCCATTGAAGTGACCCCAAAACCTAACTTTCTACCAAATTTCGTCTTTGGAGGATTTTTGTCTAGATTTTCACAAAATCTGCCTATATTCATGTCCAGATTTTCACAAAATCTGCCTATATTCAATGGTCTAATATAACTAATTCTGACATCAATGGTACGACGGTCGCATATATCGTCGTGTCGTATTGTACAGTGTAAACAAAATAAATGACACCAAATAAAGTTGCTGATTGCAACTTTAATTAGAGTTAAAAATAAAGAAAGACACTCATATACAATTCTTCACGCTAAATAATGTTTAACACACAGTAACATAACAAACGATAAGTGACATCTTATTTACAGTGTCGCACTACAAGTAATGCACAAAAATCACTTTAACTAAATCAGTAGCTTGGCGTCCATGTAACCGCTGTTGCCGGCGGCAACAGTAGTGGAAATTAGAGAAAATAATAGTAATTATATCACACAATAAATGTAGTTATTGAATAATTTGACTTGTTAGTTGAACAACAAGTAGGGAATTTTAAATAATTGGACAATATTAGTAGGGAAACTTGAAGAAAATCGTGCCATTGCTTTCAAACTGCTGGGCACTTGCACCGTCTTGTGTTGCCGGCTCAGACATCGGCAACGTTTTACTGCGTACAGTAATTGACCTCGTAGTAGTTGTCACTGTACTAAATGCGGAGGGGGGGACACCCCTCATCCACCTAATGTATTGCCGCTGTGTAAACCGGCAAAACGCTCAGTTAGCAGCTATGTTCGTCTTCGGAACTGACGTGCAGCAGATACTACGCACTTATTTGTGTTTTGTTCGTTTAGTCGTGTGTTTCTCTGTTTGTCTTTATTATTTTTAACTCGATTATTTGTGTCCTGATTTATTCTGTGTAAGTATAATGCGAGCCAAATCCCGTTGAACCGGGACCCTCTTCTTCTGTCAACGAATGATAGAAAATGCTGTAAAAGAACACTTGCTACAAGACAAATTTCGAATTAATTTTTAGGTTAAGTTTTAGGCCTATCACAACCGGCAACAGGTGTTATGTACCCACGCCACCCCACTGCACTATACCGTAAGTCACAACAACTCCGGTAATGCACATTAACATTGCAGACCCAAAATGAAAACCCCCGTTTTGGAAGCTCTGCTTTTGTACTTTGCATGTGTACTATAATGACTTGAATACCCATAGTAGAGTATAATTGTCAGACGTCTGGAACTCGTGTCTGGAAAAACCCGAGAGTGTTGCGGAATAACAGCGCGTGTGAAGCTTCATGTAGCCACGTTTGTTATCAATCGCTTCAACGCATTATGTTATTAATATATCATTAACATTGTATTTGTAGCATACGAGGGTTTACACCTTTTATACGAGGGTTATAAGTTCCGTTTTTAAATATTGCCGCGGTATCGATGCCGTTAGCTGTTGCGTATGCGCGGCCAGTTTGTTGATTCATTGGCAAGCCATCAACGCCAATTGTAAACAACTGTGCATTGAGTAAGCTTTGTTGGACGTGTTTATAAAGTCGACAAAATTCGAGACGCCCGCCTCATGTGAAAGTAGGTATGTGATTCGGCTCTTGAATGCGAAAGGCATTAAAACAATTGAAATTAACCGTCAGATTTTCGATATTTATGGATAAGAAGCACTGAGCGATTCAATGGCACCAAGATAGATACGACTTTTTTGCTCAGTCCGATCCAGAGTAAGCGACGTAGGATACTTACCCGGGATATTGCGATGAATCATGTGACTACACACACACTCCGCGCTGCAACGCAACATCTCACAAAGATTGGCTGGCAACATTTGATCATCCGCCTTACAACCCAAACCTCACAACAAGCGAATATCACTATTTCAAGTATCAGAAAGAAATCCTGTCGTTGGTGGACAACGATATCTGTCAAGCTGTTAATACATAGTTCAAATCACAGGCGGGAAATTTCTACGACGAAGGTATACAACGCCTGGTGCCTCGCTATGAAAAGTGTTTCAAAAATGAGAAAAACGATATAGAAAAGTAGTTTAAGGTGTGTAATCCAAATAACAATAAAAATTGTTTGTAAATATATTCTTAGTTACCACTAATACCCTATTAGAACTTACTTTCTGAATAGCCCTCGTATTATTAATTTTCTTACATTCACACGCATAACTCAAACTCCTACCATGCTGATACTTTGTAGACGTATTGTTATCCATTTTTTAGTAGTTTACACTACAGCTTTTATACATCTAACACTAAATTAGAGAAGGTTCCATGATGACATTTTACCGTGTTAATTAGATCAAACTTCGTATTCTAAGACGTCGAACTTCAGGAGACATGAAATATTTAAAGCTTTTCTTCTTCTTGCACTTTAAAGATTCATGCTCAGTGCTAATCCAATGGCATATTATATTATAGCATATTATAATATAGCGTATTCCAATAGCAATAGCAAATAAATAAATCTATCTTTGAATCTATTTCTATGCGTTTCACAACACTTCTTTTTCACTTCTCTTCCTTCACATATGGCGTCAAATCCACATATGTCAGACTTTTGCAAAAGCAAAGGTGTAGAATTCTTGATAACATAAGTCTAACATAGTGCTTGATTCATTATTTTGTCTAATAGAAAAGACACATAGAAAAGTAAATGTGGGTAACAAATGGGGGACACAAAATTTCTCATTAGGCTATTAGGCCTACCCTGTGCTGAGTAGACTCTTAATTTATTTGCTAACGCTGGTAATTCGTAAGTTCTTAACTAATATAGATATGTTTTTAATATAATTTAGTCTATTTAAAACTTAATTTTACTAAGAACTAAGCCTCGAGAATTTTTATACATGTTAGGGTGTGACTACTCAGGTAAAGTTTTAATTATTTTATTATTTAATTCAGACAAAACAAAAAATTACTCATTAATTAAATATTATACAGTGTCTGAATACAATAATACAAAACATGTTTCATAGGTAAAATTCTACCCTTACACCGGATGCGCAGTCTTTCATCTGTTATGGGAAGGGCTTGTACGTTACGAAAGGGCCAATAAACGTTTTATCAAGTTTTTCCAACTTTACGATAATTGTCTCATCTGGTGGTGGATCCTGTCATCCAATAAAAAAATATAAATGTATTTCTAGCAATATTTATTATACATAACGCTGGATTATTCTTTTGTGGATTAACCATATAGCTATAAAATTCTGGAAGAAAATAGAACAGGAACGCTACTCATTACTATATGTTCTGTTCCATGTCAATTTATAGATCTCAGCAGTGCTGGTAAAACCAAGCTACGATTCAAGACTTGTACTGGTACATTTGTGTACTGGTATTTTGTGGGCACCATAGCCTATCTCATAACGTAATTTGACAGGTACGGGTAGTTGCGTGACGGGACAGCTATGTTCCAGCAGTGTAAATATATTGCAATAGAAGTCAGATAAGAGAACTGATTGTTTCCATTTGTTCAATCTAAACGAGACTTTGAATATGCATGCCTGTCATGGTAGCAGCACATTACTGAAGGCAGATAATGAAGATGAAGTGAGATGAGAATAGGTTTCAAGGGAAGGATTATGAAATGTACGGTGTAGAGCCATTGCGGGAACATTATGAAAGCATTTGTGTCTGCAAACGTGCAAATTAAATGTACTGTGCAGTATCAGTCCGCATTACCGTACATAACCGCTATATCCTTTGTTAAAGAACTGTTACTATGAAAATGGCTTCCAGTGATTAAGCAATTGTGTTTATTCTTCCTGTCAGTAGTAGAGATCCTCGACATTGTGTCTGTCAGTTTGTCTATTTATAGTATTTGTCTGCACATAAAAATTTGTTAACGGATAATGTTCTTAATTGAAAGCACCTTTCAGCTACTCAGCTACGAAAAAGTAATTTCTAAAATTGACACTTTTAAAAATTATTCTTTTTGTCAGTGGCGTGGCGTGGGTACATAACAGCTGTTGCCGGTTGTGATAGGCCTAATCTTAGCATAAAAATTAATACGAATTCTTCCTTGTACCAAGTGTTCTTTTGGACCCAAAATATTTTTTTAGAGTATTTTCTATCATTCGCTGGCAGAAGAGAGACCCGGTTCAACGGGATCTGACACCAATATACTTACACATAACAGAATAAATCAGGGCACAAATAATCGAATTAAAAATAATGAAGACAAACATAAAAACGCATGACTAAACAAACAAAACATAAATAGGAATGTAGTAACTGCTGCACGTTGGTTCCGAAACGAACATAGCTGCCAACTGAGTGTTTTGCCGGTTTATACAGCAGCAACACATTAGATGACGAATGAGTCCCCCACTGTGTATTTTCTGCAGTGATAACTACTACGAGGTCAAATACCGTACGCAGTATTCATTCTGTGATATAATTAATATTATTATTTCCCCCGGCAACAGGAGTTACATGGCCGCCACGCTACTGATTTTTTCTATAAAACTAATACAACTAATTGCTGAAATCTTATAGCACGTTAAGATAAGAGATTCGGAGTACCAATATCATACCTCTAATTCATCTACACATCCCTACTGACAAGATGAATATTTTGTGTGACTTTTGACCACCCATTATATATATTAATTTATATTATAAATCCGTGTAATCATCTACAGTAATTAAATTTTATTTCAAATATACCGCGATGAGTAAAAATATATAATGCTTATATAATTTTTATGATTATGTTTATATAAGTTTGATTTTGTTTAATACCTGTATCTCTCATATCCTGTTCTCTCCTCTTGACACACTTGTACTATTCTCACACGCACACCTTGATAAATGTTATTCGGTTATTTTTATATCCTATATATAACAACTGTGAATTAGGGTAAGTCTTCCATAATGATTTAATCTAAATTCTGATTAGTCGACAAATCTCGCACAGATGTAAAAAAGAAATTCTCTAAGCGACAATATATTCTCTTAATGAAAGGAAATATTGTACTGTTTCCAATGTAATTTAAATCTATTAAGAGATTAACAGTGTATTAATAATTCTATTTAACACTTATTAAGCGAGTGTACCTGCTAGATTCTAGATGCTAGGAAAGTTTGGTTACATTAGCAATGACAGTGGAGTGTAACATATGCGATTGTGCACGTGAGTGCACTTGTGAGTGTTGTATCGCACACTAAGATAAATATCCCTCGTGATATCATGACACAGCATAAATCTGCGAGTATATTTATGGCATTTAGAAAACATTAAAGGCGGAGTAACACAATAAATAAAGTCTGGCGATCAAATCACAGGATGCATTAGCAGCGAGAAGTACTTGCTAGTCATAAAACTTCCGTCCTTTGCTATCGGCCCCAGTACGTTGATATTACATAATCAGCAATAACAATCGCTATAAATGTCTGATAAACGTAATAGGTTTTGTTGAATTGACACCGCAGTCCGCGTGTTGTAGTGTACAAGATCGTAACGTCTCATCTCATCAAAGATGATAACATGCACGTCTGTTAACATCCGTCAAGGTCATCGACGGTTCAGACAAACAAGGAAATGACTACGGCATTTTCAATAGTTGATACGTATTAGAATAACTGTAATACTTACAGTTTGTTGCACTATGTTTATGACTTTAGTAGCCTCCTAGTCAAATAGCCTAATTTTCATGTGCATCATGTATACAGTGAGCTGTAAGTTGCTTGTCACTGGATATTGTCTCCAGTTTACTAGTACGTGTGTGTGTGTGTGTGTGTGTGTGTGTGTCTTATACATTTTTCATCATCATCAAGCTCAAGCATTAAGCCCATGTCCTGTTTCACCTTGTGGCGTGGAACAGTCCACCACACAACTGACAGAGAGAATCTTTCTGCATTTCATCACGTGACGAGATGCTGAATGGAAAGGGAAGTTTGTGTGTTCTCGCGTGTATACTTCGAGTTGTTACTGACTGAGGTCCGCCCATCTAAGACAAACATTTGTGTCGCCCCAGTACTCGAGATTGGATTGACTGGATCTTAAGAGAAACCATAGTACACGACAACAAAAGTCATGCAAACTAATCTCGTTTTTCACTGAATTACCCGTCTTTAGAACATAATGGAAGATATTCTTCACAAATTACTTTTCTAAGGGTACGGTTACACAAGCGTTTTTTTCAGCTATGCACCCGCGTGGAGTTTGGAAAAACACACAGTGGTCACACGTGCGTTTTATTCTCTTACGTGCACGGACGGAAGTGCAGTCACACAGGCGGTTTATAATCGGACGTCAGCGTTGAGACGTCTCGGACGCGCATCCCTACAACTCATGGTTATACAGGTTAAATGTGTGTATAATGGTTAAAACACAACTCCAGAGAAACGTCCGTGTTTAGATGAAAGAAAACATTCATTATCAATAATAAATAAATCTTTATTAAGAAAATTTTTTACATTACATATTATTTTTTTATAAAGATGTCAACAATACTATGAAGACCAAAATTAATTACCATAGTAACAAGTAAATAAACAAATGCTATTTTAGCGGCATCTTTGAACAGTCCGTGGGACGACCCTCGTGCGTGTTAAAAACTTACTATAAACGCAGCAGGTTGCGTTTCTATGCGGGAGACCATGAAAAAGCAGCAGAATTTATTGACAACCCGTGCGTCTTTTCTAAGTCCGTGTGACCAATTTCATTGCCCTATGTATGTTAAATTCAACCTCAACCGCACGTACACGGCCGGGGAAAAAACGCTCATCTAGTCATAACCTAAAGGACGCTGTGATAAAACACACAGTGGATATTTGATAGAACATACAATTAAAAAAAAATAGCCAGGTTGTACAACAGCTTAATTTCATGATCATTTGCCTTGACACTCAACTCGACATCGAGTCCCTAGTAGCTTCATTGTATGGAAAATTTCTTTGAAGTCGAGGCGCGGTTTAGATAAATAACACCACTTGTATATTTATAGTTCAAAATAATGTAACTGATTTACCAGATTTGTAAACAGTAATCAAGAGATAACGCTGAAATACAGGGTGGCGCAGGGAAACGGGAAAATTTGAAATAATTAGAAAAAAATGAAGGAAAATTACAAATCTTTATTTGAGGCTCAAAATATATTTTACACGACTGGAAATTACATTAGACATCACGTTTTAAAAATTACATCAGTTAAATGCTGCCCATTTTTCCGTACACATTCAGTAATTCGTTTCTGTAGGTTTTGCATAGCGCGGCGCAATGTGTCACCTGGGATTTTGGCGATTTCCTCTTCAATCTGTGTCTTGAGCTGAGCAAAGGTAATTGGTCTAGTTTGGTATACGATGCTCTTCAGATGTCCCCATAAAAAGAAGTCACAGACTGAAAGGTCTGGAGATCGGGGCGGCCAAGCGATGTTAGCATTCCTTGAAATTATGCGATCCCCAAACAAACGTTTCACTGCTGCCATAGACTGTCTGGCAGTGTGTGAGGTGGCTCCATCCTGTTGAAACCAGGTGTGCTGAATGTCAAGATTTGGAAAAGTATGGAGTCTTGGAGCCAAAAATGTTTCTAGCATGTTGACATAACAATCAGACGTCACAGTGACAGCAGTGCCTCGTTCATCTTCAAAAAAGTAAGGGCCTATCACCCCATGACACGACACTGCACACCATACGGTAACTTTGGTACTGTGTAATGGACGCTGGTGAAGCTGATCAGGGTTTCCTTGAGCCCAGTAACGGAAGTTCTGCTTATTCACGTATCCACTTAAGTGAATATGGGCTTCATCAGACATCCAAAGATTTTGAATGTCTTCATTGATTTTAGCCAACAATTGTTCACAAATTTGCAGGCGCAATACACAATCATTAGGATTCAGTTGTTGCACAATCTGAAGTTTGTACGGATGAAATTGAAGTTCATGGAGTATTCTTTGAACGGTCCGACGTCCGAGCTGCAATGACGAGCCAATTTTTCGCACCGAACGACGATGACTCCTTAAGATGGCAGCTCGCACGGCATCAATGTTTTCTGGGGTACGTACAGACCGTACACCCCCACTAGGCTTTTTCTTCAAAGCTGAACCAGTCTCTTCAAAATTACGAACCCACGTTTCGATTGCGTGTAACGAAGGAACTTGACCGCGGGGCGGGATCTGATAGTGGCGCCGAAACTCTCGTTGTGCAGCTGTCAAACTGTCACCATGTCGGTAAAACGCCCTTACGGCGACCGCTCTCTGCACCGCTCCACTGCTCCATGGTAACTAAATGTCCGTTACTGCTAGACAGACAGTTTCACTTCTGCTACATCTACAGGGCTGCCAATATCAACTTCAAATTTTCCCGTTTCCCTGCGCCACCCTGTATTTATTTAATAAATTTTTCTAAAGTACGTAAATTATTAATATGCTTAAAATATTATTCGTAATAGTGATTTAATATAAATTAGTACATTGGCATATGCTCAAGTTTCACCTGTGTATTTAAATTAAGAGAAACCCTTTCATAAAAAATCAAAAAGAATTTAATTTTTTTTTCTGATATAATAAAATGTCCCCTTTAAAATGGCACATAAATCGTTTTGATACCGTAGTGGAAGCTGACTCAAAAACGTTTTGAGGGCTATAGAGATTGGAGTAGCAGTGAAGATAGCTGAACGATCCATACCAACCTACAGCATACGGTGCAAATATTACTTCGACATAAAGACACTACAGCTTATTTGAGTGTGTGTGAAAGTAAACCATATGTATCTGATGTAAAAATTACAAAAAGTGAGTGTCCAGACCACATAAAAAAAGGATGGGCACAAGATTAAGAACTCTAAAAGCAAAGACTAAAAGAAATCCTAATGGTACTCCAGAGTGTTATGGCATCTAACGAAACACCACAAAATCATGCGTTGTGTCCAAGAGATGAAACAACTTGGTCCGAGTTCAACTTAGCAAAGCTTCAAAACAAACGTATGACCATACAGAACACTTTCGTCCGCCTGAAAATATCATTTTATAAAACCTAGTCTTTCAAGACCTTGTCAAGCCAGAATTACTTAAAAAATGTTTTCAGGGCAGGGCTCAGAATTTAAACAATGCCTAAAATAATGTTATTTGAACAGACGTACCAAAAAACACGTTTTTGTTAGAATGAATACCTTAAAAGCTGGTGTTTATGAGGCTGCCACAACATTTAATGATGGCCACATTGGTAAGAGGCTATTCAAAGAAATTGGCCTGAGACCTGGGAAACACTCTACGAACTTGATGAAAGTTTATATGGAGGCACACATATATACGCTAAAATGAATATTAGGCCATCATTTTGAGGACGAAGAAGGCCAAGAACCATCATATGGTCCAGGAAGATACTACGGTGTAAAAACAATTGTATGTAGGTACATATTTATATGTAGTTTTTTTATTTGTCTTCGTTTTCCGAAAATAAGTTTTTTCTCAGGAATTATAAAAGATATTACCTTGAAATTTTTATTTATTGTAAAATTAATTCTCCTGAATACACGGAACTAAAATAATGAATATATCTTAAGAATTCTGGAAGTAAAGAACTATAAACCTTTTAAAAAAATATTTTTTTTTTGTAGAGAGAATTTCAAGAAAATGTTTAGTATATCACAAATTGTCAAAAACTAAAACTTCGAGTTTTACTTATGTAAAAAGTTATAAGCTTATTTAAAAAAATTAACTTGATATCTCCTACAATTTCTGACAAAAAGGCACAATAGTTAACATGGTCGCGTATAGGGAAAAGTGCTCCCCTAAGGAAATTTCACTTAGTTTCCTCTATTACGAGTTATATAGAGTTATAAGGTAACTAAAATAGGTAATTATATTGTACTAGCAAAATAGTAAAAGTTCCTTTTGCAAGTAAATGTGTTATATTATTTTATATTTTTACTATAATATTTTCTATTTTTTGTATTATTGTCTCTGACGATGTAGGTGCGAAATACACGTCAGACGTACATGCAGAAGATGTACAAGATATAGAAGATGTTTACTTACAGAAGAAGCTTTATTACTTTGCTAATACGATGCAGTATTCAATTATTGCAAAATACTAAGAGACTATCAGAATTACTACAAAGGAAAACATAAATACGGGTAACATATTCAAAGAAGTACACGTAATAGACAAAAGAAAGGCCTTTAGACTGTAAATGAATATCACAACATGCTTTCATTTGACCTGTAGAAAGTTTTGCGTCTTAATTTGGTTATCAAAGTGTACAAAATATGTTTACTTTTTATAGCCATTTGTAAATAAAATGTGTAGAATTTAAGCATACTTAAATGCTTGTGTGTCTTTAAATCGATTCATGATTTAAATGACAAAAACTGATAATACGTATTGTTACGACGGTCCCACTGAACATCGTATGGTACAGTGGAAAACAAAATACAAGACACCAATGTAGTAACTAAAAATCAGCTTTAATTATCACAATTAATAAAATTGTAATCAACAAGATAGTCTGTTACAGCAATTCAAGTAAAATTTATCCGCACTCAATAATAATGTCAACTGTAAAGAATTCCACACTAATTATTACAAAACAACACTTCGCTACAAAACTTTTATAAACATTCGATCCGCGATAAAGAAATCGCTCACTGTCCGCCGATTCACAAAGCCAGCCTCGACCCCTTATATACGTAGCGCACATGTTCTAGAATCTTTCCATCCTGATGAAGATAATGCGTAGTTCAAGTGTGCTCTTAAAGAATCTAGAAGACACTTATACGCGGCCTTTACTGACGCAACACCTGCTTGACTAGGGGCGGGACGTGTGGAAGGATGCACTCGGTTGTTCGACAGGGTTCTCGTTACAATATATATGATACTCCGAAAAATAGGATAAAATTTATCGTGCTAAGAAATAATATAGAGATCTGATTATTACATTCCTCATAAACATCACTTGCAGTGAAATAAAACTGAAGAGTCGATGGTACTGATTGAGTTTATCTTGCTCTGTCAAAAAATAGCTTATTCAGGCTCACGTAACACATGAAAGTTAGTAAAATCTATCCGCTCACGCGTCATTCCGCATCTGCTATCATCCACCCTGTTAGCAGATACAGGATAGACACACGATATAACCGCTACCACTTGGATCCTAGGACCAGTTTATTGACTTAATGCATTTCAACATATACATTTCATCCTGATGGGGTCCATTCAATAACTCTCTTTGGCAACCGTTCCTGTGCCATTATTTTCGTGTGTCCATACCATTGAAATTTTTTTGTTAGGATAAAATCGACAATTGAATGTTTCACACTCATTCTGTCCTTAATGACTTCATTTATAATTTTCTCATGTCTGGATATATTTGCCGAACGTATACAAAAGTCCATCTCTGCTGTAATTAATTTTGTTCTTGTGTATTTATTGTGATGAGTTCTCTGTTAAAAACGTTTTAGCGCCAATGGAGAATCAAAACAAAATTATAAAGGTGTTAAAAAATGCTGTGCCTTTAGAAACAACGGTAAGTGGGGCACGCTCGAGTTTAAACGTGGTCGTAGAAGCACTGAAGACTATCCCAGCAGTGGCCGTCCAAAAGTGCAACAAAAAACTGCATTATTGAAAAAATTTTGTAGGGTGTTGGAAGACCGCAGATAGAGGAGTGGATGACGTTGCTGAAATCATAGGTATCTCGTATGTACATCGTACTTTAACTCAAGAACTTGGTGTGAAAAAGCGTTGTGCAAGATGGCTGCCGCATCTGGAGTTATTTTATTATTAGGGCGTCCAGTGCGACCATGTTTTCAATGCTCATTCGACCACGTTTAAACTAAAGTGTCTACTGACAAACCGTTGGTTTGAAGTCGCAGCATCTCCTGACACATTCACAATTTTTTTTGAATTTCTGTTGGCGCTCAACAACTTTTAACAAAGAATCACACCTCGATGTCTGATTTTGTCCGTTTTTCAAAACACCCATAACATGTCAATTTTAAACAGCTTCTAAACAGTGAATAAATTGATAGGTATATTTGGAAATTAACAGGACTTTACATAAAATACAAATCTTGCAGTACACGAAAAAGTTTAGTTTACCGCTAAGCTACAGATGTCGCTCCGCGAACTTTTCAACTGACCCTCGTAAACAACGGGCAAGTAATTTCCGTCCTCTCCTTAAGTTGACTTATACTGCTGCACACAGTTATATCAAGTTTTCACTGTTTATCTCCCTCTTCTCCTATCTCTACATTAAGGCTACCTCTAATCTGGGTATTCCATCTATTTTCCGTTATGTTTATAATTTTGGCAATAAAATCACATATTAATCTTAACGGCAGATCTCGTACACATTACAAGAACTGTAAACTAATGGGGGTGTAAGGAAATGGCGTAACTGACGGGGGCTTCGAAACTTAGGTATCAAGTTTCGAAGTTTAATAAACCTTTTAGTTTTTGTCTTTGAAAGAAGAATTCTGAAAAAATTTCAGAACTCTGGGCCAGTGAAGGAACGTACGGAACAATAAGGAATTGGAGAGGACATAGTGATAGATGCCGAGGAATTGGAGAGATAGATGCCAAGGACATAGTGAGGTTCATCAAGTCTATGAGGATCAGGTGGTTGGGACATGTGATGCGCATGGAGGGCGACAGGATGCCCAAAGAAATTCTTAGAGGTACAATAGATGGGCAAAGAAGGAAAGGAATACTTAGAAAAAGCTGGCTACAGGACATAGAAGATGAACTCAGGAGAGTGGGTGTCGGGGGTTGGATTGGCTGGAGGCTGGAGGACCCAGGTGTTTGGAGGCGACTAGTCGAGGAGGTCAAGGTTCATCGTGGGCTGTAGCGCCAGAGAATCAGTCAGTCAGGCTATTTAGCTTTTGTATTATTTGAAACTCGCTTAATAAGTTGTTTCGTATAAGTTTATTTGCTACAAATTATTGTAGATTTTCACTTTCCTCCAAACATGTTCTCTTCTTATTTATTCTTCTTGTGATCATTCTTAGACTCGCCTTAAGAATCTCATTTTAAAATCCTTAGTTTCCTACCTGAACCTGCTAGTTAGTACTCAACGTTTGCCGCCGCACAATAGTATCGCTACTTTGTAAAATTGTCCACAGTTTGTTACAAACCGCAATACACACTCAAAACTATATGTACATTATTAGTGATTTAATAAACAAGCGTGGTTTTGACTGGTTGTGTTACAGTTTCAGTAAGCAAGATAATTATGAAACACCCCAAAATACACTGTACGTGCAATGAATTGTTATTAAACAAACACTCAATTTTACAGCAGTACAGCAAGCTAACGCTAGTCAAAATATTCACAGTTAACACCGAGTTAATTAAATTTATGAAAATAGTACAAAATCAATTTCATCGTTGAGTTCTGTTGAAAGCAGTTATAAGTTATATGTATCAACACGTGTACAATTTAAAATATTCTAACGGTTTCGAACAGTTTAGAGTGTCTTTCTACACGTTTCTCGGCTAACCGAGCAGATGCGCGTCTGAATCAAGGCCGTTCACTCACGTAGCACAAAAGTACCTTCCAAACTGTTCAAGAGCACTTATAAATACGCATTATGCTGACACGCCGCAGTAAGAATGGAAAGTTATTCTGGAACACCTGCGCTATCTGTATAAGGGACAGCGACAGGCTTTGTCAGTCAATTACTGTGTATATAGAAAATATCTATGTCTTCTTTAAGATTGTATATAAATCATTTTGATACCATAATGGGAATTGCCTAGAAAAGGTTTTGAGAGCTATAGAGGTTGGATCGAGCGGATCGAGCGGATCGAGCCGTTGTTGAGGATTAGTGAAAAGTGATTATTGTGTCATAATTAGTATGGTAGTCTATTAGTTGACTTTATTATTTAAAAAAATTAACTAGAATTACTGTATGAGAGTAGCTTGTTGATTTCAAATTATTATTTGTGACCTATTAAAGCTGGTTATTAGTGACTTCGTTGGTGTCCGTATTTTGTTTCCACTGCACTATACGACGATCATTGAGACCGTCGTAACAAAATAATTATTAATTATGTTTATTTATCATAATAGTAATATAAAATGTTTTATTACTTTAAATAAAATGAAGTAAACAAATTAATTTAAATTAATAGATATTTAAGTAATACACACAGACCAAATAAATAACAGTAAAAACGTACATTAAAAATACAAATAAATTACTAAGTTACCTTAATGATAAACTTAAGTAAAAACTTCTAGAAAGATTGTAAACCAGTAATAGTCATGTTACCATCTCGATGTGAATTTGGAAAAGCTGAATTACCGAGAAAATGCGTAATTTCACTACAATATTAAATTAATTTAATATATTCTGTAGGTAAAAAGTTAAATTAAATTCAAAACAATAATATTTGAAAAAATAAAAAATATTTGTACAAAAACTAAGCAAATTAAGGAAACGAATTAAGGACAATTATTTGAAGATAATTTGTAAGGTACAGGAAGGTATAATATTCCTTGTAATATTGTAAGTTTTACGTGTCTGACTAAGAAGATAACATCAATAACTAAAAGGGAAATTGTTCATAGCAGAAGATAGTAAAGGTTTACTATGTTAATAACGACTCTTAAGTGACCGTCACTTTCTAGGGGCCCCCAAAGAGGATAAAAGGAACACAAGGAAAAATTCTGGCCAAGATCTTAAGCCTCCTTGGCTTAAGTGTTTTATAATTTTATTAAATATTGAATTTTTATATTTCCACTTTTATGGGGCCTCCTTTCCCTGAGGTGAACGGTAACGATGCAATGAACCCCGTAGGAACGGCTAAAAATATATACTGTATTCTACCCCACAGAGGTTAGTTAATATCAATTTCTTCCTTTTCGGAAGAGAATATTGTCTGATTCATCTGAATATCGTGTGCTTAATTTTTCTCTAATTTTCCTTCCTGACGGGTGAATGTGTGGCGTCATCATGGATTTTGATGGTGGATTGGGCGGCGGTACATGCCTGACCGGGGGGCCCTCGAAAGAGTTTTTTCCCTATGCCCCAAATGTCTCTGGACGGCCCTGAAGTGACAATCAAAAACACGAGTAGACTGTTTCGATGCATTTCTGGGCATACGACTTCCAAGTCATCTTCCACGGATATCCGTCCACATCAGATAACGTCTATAACTTGTTTCCACGAGTCACGTAACAATACTGTAACACCTCCATACCTACGGTTATGATAGATCTGTTTTTTCAGTTTTTCAAAGAGGTTTGACAATTTCTAATTTGTTATAAATACATTTGATAGTTCAAATCTTGTAAATTGTCACAGAATTTTTCCCCAAAACTCTATTTTATTTATATTTGGTTACAAAACTTACCTAAAAATAAACACACATTTGGTTAGAAAAAAAAACACATATAGACCAAAACCGTGTGTATAATTGGCAATTCCTGAACTTAAGAGGTAATTTCTTTTGGTAGTATACTATGTCCAAGAAGGTATCTAAGAATATTAATTAATTTAGTTATAGTTGAGAGTTATAGTTTACATTGACGACATGTTCAGAGCATGGAAATCCAGAGTGACTTCGGGAATACAGCTTAACAAATCAATTTGTATGGGTTCCCTGCTGTATGCGGATGACATAGTTCTTATACAAGAAAATGAGGACGATTTACAAAGAGCTATGTTTCAATTACAAGAAGTGGCAAGAGAATACTCACCGACAATTTCAGTAAGAAAGACCAAAACCATGCATGACCTTTAAAGGTAAATTTCCAGTGAGAACTAAGATAGTTATAAACAACACCACTTTAGAACAAGTAAGATGTTTCAAATATCTCGGCTGTGGAGTAAGCTATGAATCTGAGTATAAGAGAGAAGATAAATAAATTTAGGAATATTTGTAGTATGATTCATAGAAATCTTAGAAAGGAAACAAGGCACAGCACAAGGATTACATTTTATAGGACAACTGCAATACCCACATTGATTTATGCAAGTGAGGCGTGTGTCATGACAAAAAAGGAGTACGGCAAGATTCAGAGTGTTGAAATGCAGTTTCTTAGAAATACTTTAAATTATACATTGCAAGATAGAATAAGGAATGAGGATATCAGAGCAGAACTCGAAGTAAAGGACATAAATGAAATTATTTCCATTTACAGAAGACAATGGTGGGATCACCTTCAAAGGATGAAGAGGATCGAAAGCGGCACTTAACAATAAAGCCACTTGTAGAAGAGACGTGGGTCGTCCGAGGATGAGATGGGTGCCGGAACAGGTTTATATAACCTAATCCGTGAAGAGGAGAAGGAAAAGAAATTCTTCCATCCAATATAACAAATTTTATATTTGTAGCTGTGGAGCAGTAAAATGTTTCAAAACGAAAGAAAAATTCAAAATTCACGTAGCATACTGTACATATACTGAGTATTGTACGCGGCAACCTTTATTAAGAATTGTTAATTGGGCACACTGATCACTATACTGAATTTTTTAATAAATGTTAAAAAAGCTTTAAAAAATAGACGCGAGTCCCACAATAGTTGTGTTAATTAGTTTCAAT
Source organism: Magicicada septendecula (assembly GCA_034769895.1). Lineage (NCBI taxonomy): Eukaryota > Metazoa > Arthropoda > Insecta > Hemiptera > Cicadidae > Magicicada > Magicicada septendecula. Next base: position 1,318,648,829 of record CM068367.1, on the reverse strand, counting down.
AATTTTCGCAAGGCAATAATTTACAAACTAGCAAGTGTCTGTTTACACTTTCACCTTAGCGAAGACAAATTTATATCAGTCAATACAAACTGAACTACCAGAAACGTTCTTTCTCTGCCACTTTTGTATCCAATTACAATTATTTTCCAAACCAGTTACTCTTCTACCAACAATTTTGAAAATATAAAAGTAACAATTAAAGTTAAAAAGTATTTTAACATAGTTAATGATAAATAAATATAATTAATGTAATGTTTTATGACGAATTTAGAATAGGAAGAGGTTATCGATAAAAATTAAATAAAATTTTAAGAGTTAATTCCTGCAAATCAATGCAGTCAATAATTTTATAAAATGAATTTAATTATATATATTTGTAGTTATGTTAATTATTAAATGGTTGATAATTATATTGGTTGTTTATTAACTACTTATTCATCACAAATTACGTAGAAGGGATTAAGGGGAGAGTAGCACTTTTTTGGTCAAAAAACTTTTTTTTATTATCCTAAACGAATTGCCAATTCTTTCTGAATAAGAAAATATATACTTTTATATACTTTTGGGGCCTGAAATGGTTAAAAAAAATTAAATATAAGCTAGTGTTGCGCTTTTGAAGCATATTTTGTGAAAAGGCTCACCAACGATTTTGTGAATCGTATTATGACACATATTGTATGTTGTATATTGATTATTATATTTCTTAAGTTGGCAAGGTCAGTTGTTCATCTAATTTGAACATTTCTCAAATTATGGGAGTGATGTGGATATTACAAAACTGAAATGTGTAGGCCACGTCCAGAAGCGACTCGGTACACGTCTTCAAAAAACTAAAAAATGAACAGAAAGGAGTAAAATTAAGTGATGGAAAAAGCATTGAGGCTAAAGGAAGGTTAACAGATACTGAAATTGATCAGTTACAAAGATATTATGGCTTGGCCATAAGGAGAAATTGAGCTTGTGTAAAGGATATGCAGCAAGCTATATGGCTTCTTACTTACACAAACTTCAACGGATGACAATCCGCAGAATTTCCTATGTCCCAATAGTGAAGACACCTGTTGCAAATATAATAAAGCACAATCTACAAACACACATTACACACATGTGAACTCTTTACCAGAAGCAATCATGAAAGCCATAAAGCCTATATATAGGGAGTTGTCAAAAGAGGAAGCGGTGTCTGCATGGAAAGACGCAATATCCGAAAGAAAGTTTTAATAGCTGCATATGGCAAAAGGTACGAAAACTGTGTTTGTAGGGCTACAAACATTAAAACTGGGTGTTACAGATGCAGTTATATGCTTCAATGAAGGCTTCATAGCCAAAGAAAATGTCCTAGAAAGGATGAAAATTAAACCCAGTAAATTTATGATCGAGGGTTTAAAAAATATAGACTGCGTCAGGGTTCTTAAAGCTGAAAAAGAGGCTCAAGAACAAACTAAGAAGCAAATGGTCTAAAGGAGATTGTCTAAGAGAAAACAAGAAGACACTGAAGATGAAGATTACTACTGCCCTGGAGGATTTTAGTGCAGAAAAAGTAAGTTTTACTTTCAATTGCGTTTTTCCGAAAATGTTTTTTTTTTTTTGTAATTAGGTACACTTTTTTCAAGACTGAGTGGACATATTGACTTGCAACTTTTTGTGGATATGTAATACCATTATGTTTATAAAGTGTACTAGAATGATCATTATTAATCTTAAACTGCCAATAAGAATGGAAAATAAAATTTGTTTTTTCATTTATCCAGAAAACTAGAAATAAACAAAAAACTTTTTAATAGAAATGTTTGTTTCACAAAGATAGTTCTAATATTAGTACATCTTATTCATTGCTGTTTTAGTGTGATTTTGTAAAAATTTCAATGACCTAGCTTTAATAGTTTTCAAAATAATGGTACCTAAGTGTAGCTAAAACTGCCATTTAAATTACATAGGAATGAAAAAGTGCTACTCTCCCCTTAAAAGTTAATTATACTGTAGAATAATTGTGTAGAAACCCCAAGAAACATGAAGTGAAGGAAACTGCCACAAGAATGTAGTGTTACTGCTGTAAGAATATGAAAGGTCTGAGACGTATAACATCGGACTAATATCTTGACAGATGACAAACCACGTAGTTTTAGAAGTAGTGGTACATCTTGTCACTTACAAGCGTAATTTGTTACTAATTATTGACGCCAATTAAAATTATTACATGAATACATAATATACACACACATTACAGCACATTCTATTATATTACAGATATTTCTACTAGTAAATACGCGTATCACTTGGTAATCGGTAATCTTTGTAAAATTTAAAAAAGTTTATAGTGTGTTAATTATACGGTCAATATTTTAGCCTAGCCAGACATTTTAAAATACAGTGGCCATTAGCCGTTTGTAAATTTTTGCATTTTTCCATAATCGCAATAATATTTTATTACACGGCTACGCAATTTTGCACGTTTAATGTGATCATGCATTAGGTCGAGACACTGGTGTTCATATATGCCACCCGAAACGTCGTAACATAGAATTGCCTAATACGGATAATATATAATGATGTTAAGAAAACAGTGAAGATGATGAAGACGATGAAACTTTCATTCCATAGTCAACATACACAAATTATTATTGGTACTGTTTGTATTGTTAAATGTTATTATTATTTATGTACATATTAATTCTAGTCTCGACAAGAGGAACTCACTTTGGCCTATTTTTTTTTTACGAGTTCTTTGTAGACCTAGTGGATTACCCATGTCATCGATTTAAGAATTCCCAGCTACGTGTTCTTATATATGAACATCTACGCGTTCTTATGGTGAACATATAAGTGCGTGTAATCCAGTTGATAGGTATACTGAGTTTGGCAACCTGTACATTAACAGCCTCGACTTGTTTGTTGATAACACATTTTGCAGTCAAGTGTGATACAGCGAGGTTGGAAACGCGTTCTATCACACTCGCCTTTTATGAAGCAGTGTTGGATTGGAAGGATGTAGGAATAATTGGAAGACCCGTTTAATAATAATAATAATAATAATAATACTTTTTTATTTTATCACGAAGTAGGAATATTTAATTATATGAATTACTTTGTGTCAGATCTCAAAAATATTTAATTTTTAAGTTATATGATAAAACGGAAGTATCGAGTAGAAGTGGGTTATTAAATCTGTTGAACAGGTTCTATGTCAATTAACCTTTATTAATTTTTTTTATTGGACAAATAACTTCATTGCCTTTCGATTGAAGAGTGTTCTTCGTTTTCGTCGTGATCTATAAACTATGCAGCAGCGTGTATTCGTAATGACCGGTGCAACGCAAATCGGTGTCCCAATAACTCCTCGAAAACACTGAAGTCCTATCCACAGTCAGTACTGTTGGTTCAGACAGTGAAAATATTTAATTAATGTTCACGTATCGTACACTAGTGTTCACATATTTTTAAAGGATTTTAGTAAGCGATGGAATTCACGAAATTGTCATAAAAATATCAAAAACAATACTTTCATAAAATATTAGTTTTTAATACAAATAAAAAGTACAAAATTTATTAATTTTCAATACATATATGTCTTTACTGCTTGAAACCTGCAAACGAGTATTTATGCAAAGAAATGTCTACCATACTGACTACATTAGTCATTACAAATTTACTTTAATAAAAAAAAATTCGTAAGGTTAAGGTAAAACTTTATAATGCTTTTGTCTAAGTACTAATTATTAATGGTATCAAAATATGTTCGTATTCGCATTTGGTAATTGTCTTGCATTGGGAAACATGTTCAATCGTTTGTGCTTTACTACGAGCCGCATAGCTTTGCAGTAAGCGAAACAAACGAAATCGTTGTCTATTCAATAATACCGTAGCTCCATCCAGCCAAAAACAAGTAACGCTAAATCAACGCTTACTTAATTTATAAAGTGAAACTCATAAATTTTTTTACAAGTAATGCTAGTTTTTAATGAAATTTTACCAGGCTTGAATTTTATAGTCACCATAATTTCTCAAATGGATTTATATTATTTGCATCTGTAATATAATAAACAATGAAATCGCTTAGATTAGTCTAAGTGCTCCAGGACTGTTTATACTTACTCCAAGCCTATTTAACCCAAACTGTAGGTGCCAATAACATAAGCTATTAACAGTACTACATGTATTACAGAGGCAAAATAAATGAACATGGGTATTGGACTTGCTCGATTTCCAGTTATTGTGCACTTTTTATACATTACAAAACGTTACGTATTTGTTTACTGTAATCTATTTCAAAATATGTATATATTTGTGTATAAATCTGTCACTGATGGAAACGACGTGCCTCTAAGATAAATAGTGGCTAGGATAGAAACAATATATTTTTTTAATAAGAACTCGTCGTTCATTACGAATACATAATATGAAGAGGACAGAGACGAATAACCAAATTGTTAAGCCATTAACAAGTCTATATGACGACAGGACAAGTGAAAACCTTGATACACATAATTTTTCAGGTGATCGTGGAAGAGTACTATTTTTGCCTTAGATAACTAAGATAAATGTAGTCTCTGATACCTTGAAGCAAAGTAAATCGTACCAGAGATTTTGTTTGGATCTAGAAACCGTAAACACGAAGGAGTAACATCAATACTATCTGCCGTTCGGAGTACAGCCTGCTGATACATTAACAGAGGAAAGGGGTGTCGGTTATAGTCGTAAAAATTCGGTTCTTTCCCGGTTTCGCTTACGAATCTCTGTGGGTGTTTAGTTTGACGAACCCACTGTTCAGTTGCTGTGACCGCACGCACCACCGGCCTTGCTTATAAACTGAGATCTGTAGCTGCAAAGCAACTCAGAGCTTTTAACATACAGCTTTGTAACAGCGCTTAACATAAATTAAAATAATACTAAACATTTTTGTGGCAGAAAAATAAAACGTTGTTTACGATAATCGAATGGATTGTGATCTAAAAACTGTGGATCAAATTATTTTACACCAGAGAAATCAACACTCAAAATTTGTAATAAAACTTTTCAATATAATAATGACACTCATGTTTTAGTCATTGTTATTCTAGTTTTGGTGTCTACTAGTTCCAGTTAAACGAATGCCTAATATGAAGTATACACAAACAATAGGGGTCACCAAAGTTAATTAATCACGATAGTTCGCGCAGGATATGATTTAACATTATATACCGCTACGTAATATCACCCGCTACTGTCATCAAATACAGTTATATCGAATGTGCACCTATTTCGCAGCACTCCCAAACTCAACTAACGCGGACGTCAACTGGTTGACAGTTATCACACCACCGCTATATGTAGTCATCCAAACTCACCTGAATATGTGACGTAATGTTGACGAGAAGTATCAGTATTATTATGTTATATGTCAGTTTTCTAACCATGTGCCAAACCGTCCTGCGGGATTTACTCATGTTGTCTAAATAGCAACGGAATTCATTTATCGTTAAACAAATAGTAGTCCAGGTCGCGTAATGGTCAGGACTCTATTCAATAACACGTATCAGATTCACCTGAAGGCGTTCGGGCTAATCACACCTACGGTTTTCCTGAATGTGACTGACCTACGTTGACATTAAACCTAAAGGAAATATTATGAAGTTTCATTTAATAATTTCTTATTTACAAAGGTAACCTAATAAAATTCTTTGTGAATTACTTTCCGGCTACATAAAAGTCAAACGATAAGGTATAATTTGAATAATTTAATTTTTATTAAAATCTTTTGTTTATATTTAGCGAGAAAAATATTGATAGTAACTTGTACGTGATTGAAAAAACGTAATGAAAAACTTCATTGAGTCTTTAGAATGTAATTAAAAAACGGAGTAAAAAAGACAATAAACATTATTTTTTCTCCCCCAGCGCTGTGAAACCACGAATCAAATTTCCAGTATGGAATAACATTAATCGATATGGATTAAAGTCGCTTAAAAATAAAATCATTTAAGTGACTTGAATTCTAATTTTTATTGTTTACTTGTAGCTCACCTCTATTTAATTAGCATCTTACTATACCTTTTGTATGACATCAATGATTGTTTGATGAGAATACATTCAGGCAAGACGGTTCGTAGGGGCAGTAAGGAGTGCTCTGCTCTGCCTCCTCACAAACGGTGTGTCGAATTCAAATCCATCGAACTCATCGTCTTGAACGAATTGATTTCATGTCCACCAAACTGGGCTCTGCGCGCTCTCAGAACCCTAAAGGATATCCACCCATGAGGCGGAAGTATCATGGGCGCTTTAGACGTAGCACCCTAAAAGATACAGCAGCAAAAACAACAATATAATCTGATATACGTTGATTCTAAAATCCTGTCAGGGACGAGTTTTACTGTATGTGAAAACTACAGTAAAATAGTGAAATATACCTCTCTTATAGTACAAAGAATAATATACAATCTACACGAAAAAAATTAGAGTGATTGAAATTGAGATTGACGTTGACGGGAACTGATAAGAACTGACAAAATACAATGTACGCGGGCAGTCTGAAAAGTTCTCGGCCTCGACCATAGGCGGCAGCACTATAGCAAATTTTTTTCATATATTGGTACTACATCTATTGTTAGCATGTGTGTAATTTCTGGTCATTCTACGAAACAATTTGTATTATACAGCCGTTTGAAACAGAAGTGTTCTGTATTCCTTAAAATGGAGCAAAATTGAGTATCGTGCGGTCACAAAATTCTTTACGAAAAAAGGTTTAACAGCAAGTGAAATTTATTCAAAGTGTGTTAAAGTGTATAGGGGCTCTTCTCCTTTATCTTCAACAGTAAAAAATGGGCTGCCGAGTTTAAACTTAGTCGTACCAGCCTGGAAGAAGATCCGCATAAGGACGTCCGAAAACGGCAACAACTCCGGAATCCGTCAAAAAAGTGCATAACATGGTTTTAAACGATTGCCAAATTAAAGTGCACGGAATTGCTGAGACTATAGGCATTTTAAGAGAACGTGTCGGACACATTTTACATGAGGAATTCCATATGAAAAAGCTTTGTGCTAGGTGGGTGCCGTTCTTGCTTACAGCAGATCAAACGCATGCGCATGAAAATATTTGAACAGTGCTTGGAACGTTTTAATAAGAACAAAGCAGATTTTTGATGGATGACACCTGTGATTTGGGACGCTAAATATGTTTTGTACATCGATTACCTTGAAAAGGGTGTAACAATAACCGGGAAATATAACTCAAACTTCTTACTGAAATTAGACGAAACATTTCGTAAAAAAAGGTTTGCAGACGAAAATACTCGTTTTCACCAAGACAGTGTACCTGCCAAGAAAAGTGTTTTGGCAGTGGGAAAATTAAGAGATCTCCGCTATGAATTGTTGGAACATCCCCCCAGATTGGTTCTACTATTCCCCAGATTTGGCTCCCTCAGACTTCCATCTTTTCCCAAAACTCAAACTCTTTTTCGCTGGTCAGCGTTTTTTATCGGATCAAGAGTTGATTTCAACTGTAGACGAGTATTTTTTGCACACCTTACAGAAAACCACTTTAGGGACGGCATAGTGGTAATGGAACATCGCTGGAATAAACGTGTTATGCTAAAAGGAGATTGTGTTGGAAAATAAAAATATTTTTGAAATTATAAATTTGTTCTTTTATTGTTAGTTGAGAACTTTTCAGACAGCCTCGCAATGTAACTGGACCAAAATTTCAAATGATAGATAGATACAGGCAAGGTCAATTCGAGCAAATACAGATCCGATCAAAATTGTACAGTGTTTAGTTTGATAAGAATAATGTTAGACTACACTGCAAAGGTTAAAATGTTGAGCGAATTGTTTTTAAAAGTTGTAGGCGTAAACCTGGTAGGTTGAAAGTTTTGACATGTTAGCATACTAGCTCGAGCTAACGCAAATTAATTACACAAATCACATAAATTAGAGTACTTCAAAACTCCTAAGCGATGAATGATTTCTATCAGCTCTATTTGGACCGCCTCAATCGTAATACTGACTCCATGACGCTGTCCGGCCGTTGTTAGATCTTTCAACAGGGACTGTCAAGCGCCACTCACAAGTAAAGATTCATTTTATTTTACTTTCTTTTGTAATTTATTCTTATATGTTTTTCCTAATATTTTTAAGACTTTCGTTATTATGCTAATATTTTAATAATAATTTTTTATATATTACCAGTATTTTGTTCTATATAATTTTTTTTATTGAGCTTTAGCTTCTGATTATAGCTTTATGATTTTAGCTTCTGAGGACGGTCACAGATTCTAGGGCAAACAGCATGAAGTAAATAATATTATTATGGAGGGAGTCTGAATAGAGGGGTTAACTGATAAATTAGGGTGATAAAGCCTTCTTAACATCAAAAGTTTACACCGCTCAGTGTTTTATTACTTCCATATTCCTTAAGGAAATGGAAGTATGGTGATGGCAAAAAAAATCGTGTTCGAGATTATTGCAGATTCTGATTGTACTACACTCAAAACATGAAAAAAAAGTCGTTTTCCGAAAAGTGTCTGTGTGTGTGTGTGTGTGTGTGTGTGTCTGTGTGTCTGTGTGTCTATCTGTGTGTAGATTTTCTATTTTTTTTTTGGAAAACGATAACTGCCGCAAATTCAAACAGAATCAAATAATTTTTTGTATACACCCCTAATTTGCAGAGTACTCACGACCAATTGTTTTTGGTGAAGATCGGTTGAGGGAAAGGGGTAGTTTACCAGCAACGGTTTTTTTTATCAAGGGAAATGTTTTTTGGCAAACGATAACAGCCGCAAATTCAAACAGAATCAAATAATGTTTCGCATACAGCCCTGAATTGTGGAGATCTCAAGACCTATTGTTTTTGGTAAAGATCGGTTAAGGGAAAGGGGTAGTTTACCTGTAACGTTTTATGTTTTAACAAGGGTATTTCCTATGGCAAACGATAACAGCCGCAAATTCAAACAGAATCAAAAGATTATTTGCATACAGCCCTAAATTGTAGAGTTCTCAAGATCTATTGTTTTTGGTGAAGATCAGTTAAGGGAAAGGGGTAGTTTACCTGCAACGTTTTTTTAACAAGGGTATTTTCTATGGCAAACGATAACAGCCGCAAATTCAAACAGAATCAAATAATTTTTTGCATACGGCCCTGATTTGTAGAGTACTCAAGATCTATTGTTTTTGGTGAAGATCGATTGAGGGGAAGGGGTAGTTTACCTGCAACGTTTTTTATCAAGCGTATTTTCTATGGTAAACGATAACTGCTGCAAATTCAAACAGAATCAAATAATTTTTTGCATACGTCAGTGAATTGTAGAGGACTCTAGCAATTTTGATTTTGGTGAAGATCGGTTAAGGGGAAGGGGTAGTTTACCTGCAACCTTTTACGTTTTAACAAGAGTAAAGTATTTGAAAATTCATTTAAACTTTTTCAAACAATGGTAATTGTTGAAAATAAAATAGTTTTGTTGCCAGGCAATAAAATTATAATTTTTTCTTTTTAATGTAAATCATGTATAAGAGAAAATATATCGTGCTTGGCAGGCAAGCATATCTCAGTTATGTACTGTTTACGTTTCCATTTTATTATTATGACTACCGCAGTAAAAAGGCAGGGAAGACACACACACACACACACACACACACACACACACAAAATTCGCGTTATTTCTGGCCTCATTTATGTTTATTTTCTTACATTTGCACGCTTTTTAAATGGAAAGTGCTGAACCCATACCAACATAACGCATGCAAGCCGAAAAAGTGTCCAGAGTGGATAGCGATTTGCTTCCTGTGGATCGCTGGGCAGTGTAACTGCACGTGTTTACAGAGGAACGATTCATAGACAGACTTTTCGTCTTTAGGGAATGAACCCTCTGCAAGATGCTGAGGGTCCATGAGTGACTTCGGAGCGCTCCTTCTTTTCCGCGTGTTTGTTCTGTGAAACGTACACTGTAGATTCACAGCTTTATTCTAAGCAACGCTCAATAGGAAATGTTGAAAAATTTGGCCAACGTTGTACCCTCATACACACTAAACCTGCTCTGATGTTTTAATTACGGACATCATAATATTAAAACTTTGGAAACTTGAGAACTACTTAATGGAGATCAATCATTAACTTATACAAGCCATTAATTTTATGCATATTTTTTATAAATATGTGTACAACGTTATCGGCAACAAAGAAGTAGTTCTTGTTAAAATTCCTTCCCGGGATATTTGGCCGTAGTCCAATGTTTTCTACAAAACCAGACTTTTCGGCAATGCCATCGACTTCCATCATCAGTGAAAATCGAGTGCGATAACGTGAGGTGGTATATGTTAGTGACCACAGTACTGTGGTTAAGGCTGAAGCAGTAAGTAGAAAGAAGTAGTTTCTATGGTAATATTTCATTTCGAAAATTATTTTAATTATAATTCTTAGAATATGGAAGTCATGTATGGTTCTCCATACCAATATTTATACTTATAAGCTTTATATAACTTAAACGTACTTTTGAAAATTTTATTTTAGTAACGAACTCGTTATGAGAATATTACAGTAAAACTACTGTTATCATTTAAAATACAACGAATTCCGTAGTAATTGATACTAGGAAAAGAAAAACCAACGAAGAGAAAAAATTTCAAAGTGTAAGTAGGGTATAAAATTGGCCTGTGGCGAGGGGTTACAGGCATCGGTCGGCAACAAGTGGTGCCCGTGAGAGGCTTTCAAAGGGGCTTGTGAATTTAACAGCGAAAGCAGACAACTCTGTCTCACTTACTCACGTCCTTCTCTTATTTGTCTTCCATACCTCTGCTGCTGTTTTACAGATTAGTGATTGGCGTCTATACGCGTTATAGTTTTTGTGGATATTTCCTCATATATTCGCTTGTTATTTTATGCGACTTATAGTTCAGAATACGAGGGTGGGGTGAAAACTTCCGGGCCTGAATAGGAAAACAACACTTTTCTGGATTAATTTTCATTTATTTCTCAACAAAATCTCTATTTAACTCTATACACTTTTCCAAAGATGTTTTAAAGCGGTTATGCCATACTGGTAAGCCGATTTGTCGAGGACCACAAAATAGCCATTTACAGCACTGCTGACTTGATTGTCGTCAGCAAATCTTGTCCCACCCATCCATTTTTGAGGTTAGGAAAGAGGTAAAAGTCACTCGGTGCTAAATAGGGCGAGTATGTAAGGTGAGGAAGCTTACATACTTCTTTGAATTTAGCCATCGCAACAATTGCTTGAAACCTCTTTTCGACAATGTTTTGGTCAAGTGACAGCAACCGCGTTACCTGTGTGCACATCTTTGTCATACACAGACGTTCGTGTAAGATACTGCGCACAGGTTCCGCTGATATACCAGCAGTCTCAGCTATCTCGTTCACATTCATTCTACGGTCTACCAAAACGATTTTATGGAATTTTTTCAATTTTTGCTGGCGAGTCACTTCAATTTGACGTGTAACACGTGGGTCGTCAGTTGTGCTTGTTCGACCCATTTAAATACAGCAGCTCAGCGCTCAACCGTTGTATTCGATGAAGCATTTTGGAAGCCTTCGTTAGTAGTGAAATATCGGTATGAAGAACCATACATGACTACCATGTATATAAGTGAGCGAATTCTGCAGCTCAGGGAGCACCCTAGTTAATCATAATGAGGCAAATACATTTAAAAAGAGTCCGATGTATAAACACGCATAGATTATTGTAAGATAGTTGAACATGTAATGTAGCCTACACTTAAATTTTTGAGCTAAGTAGAAGTAGGCCTACTCCCTACTTCAAGGTTAGACGCTATGAGCACCCTACTAGTTAAATATCTGACGATGAGGACTATGCTTTGAGTTCCGTCATCAATTGTAAACAAGAAGTCACAAGGCGCATTGAAAAGGTTAGTTTATCTATTCATACAAGTGAATTAGCTAGCACTGAAAACATGTATGCTAAATTGCCTTTCATTACATAAATAAGATTATTGTATTTCATAGACAATAAAATAACACACAAAATCAAAATTCACATATTATCGACTACAGAAGGGGGTAAGACAGGGAACACCTAATATATTTCCAATATTACTGGTGGTTAACAGATATTAGAATGAGGAAGAATAGAAGTAGAATAACTAGAGTATAACTTTCAAATTGGAAACCTAAAGATTTGGACAGAACCGAGAAGCACCACCATTGACGCAAAGTTGTTCGTTGTGTAAACTTGCGTCAGTGTTGTGGTGCTTCCCGGTTCTATCCAGCGGACTTAGAGGGTAAGTAACGGTTCTTTTCCTATAGTTTTTTTTTGTAGTTGTACTTAACTTTGTAGAAGATGGTAGGTGTTTCTTTTTTTTGCGGTCTACGCTTGTTAGTGAACGAATCTCGAGTAGGTTTAAGTTTGTATTTAATGTACTAGTTTATCTTACACTTAAGGCAATTACAGATTATTCAAAATGTCGAAACGTTGTGTGATAAGTTCTAACGATAGTAATTGTTTGACGTACACCTTCTGATAAGATTTGGAGTTGTTTAGTAAAAATTCAATCGAGGTGGATAGCACGTTTGATGAACTCATTCTGGAAGGCATAAAGGTTTCTTCAGAATAAATGTAGAAAAAATTGTTAATAAGGCTCCACCAAGTGACATTCGGTATAAGAATGTGAATGAAATTAAATATTTTGTTAAATAGTAACACATATAATACAAATCCTCATTATTCACAGGAACTTGGAGATGATCCCTCTAATTGATATAATACAAAGCTCATTGTGGAGACTGTGGTTTAAACCTCGGCTGTAGAATAGAAAATTGAAGATACCCTAGAAGAGCGTGGGAAGCAAAACCAGAAAGTAAAAGGAGAAGAGGCAGACCCAGGTTGAAGTGGGAAGACAGTATTAAAGAAAGTACAGAAAGGAGACTTCTATGCATGCATGTAAAAAAAAACTTAAAAAAAAATCTTGATTGGTTCAACTGTGGAAATGTATAGGTTCACCTGACATGCCTCTCACTGGCCCGATCGAGGGCGTAGTGAAAGGGGAAGGCCCAGACCCAGGTAGCACTACACGGTTCGGGTAAGAAACGGAAGAAAGTATGTGGTGATCAAAAGGAAGATATTGCAAACCCACTAACCTCTGGGTTGAGTAGAAGAAGAAGAAGAAAACTAAAAACATGTAATTTAACTTTAACGTAAAGTTAACTTTCAAGTGTTAAAGTTAAGCCTTTTACAAAGTACAGCCTACATTGTACGACACCACCTTCTACGCTAGGAGCGACACCAACAACAGAAAACTAAACAAATATATCAACGAATATTTTACAAATTTATTAATGAATATGGAAACTGTTAATTACAGAAAGACATTAAATGAAGTAATAAGAAAACTCAAATTTGTAGTTTCTGTTAATATGTTAATATATTATAAGTGCAAAATGGTATACGTGTTCATCCAACAGAAATATATAAATATGTATTTTGTCGAATCATAGTCTAGAACATGTAACGTGTTTTGTATGATGTCTCTACAATAAATTCAACCCTGGCTGAATTTGCACATTGCGAACATACTCCAGTTGCAAAATTTTACTACTATGATTGCCACGATTAAAACAACGAAGCATGTGTGTACACCACTAGCGCACATGCGTGCGACGTACCAGAATGCGTGCTGGAGTCAATGCAAGCCGCGCGCTTGCATTGACCCCCAACACGCAGATTGCATCGCAAGACATGCGTCGGCTCAGCGGTGAGGTGTGAATCTGTACGCGTGGGCAACACATGCGTGCGCTTACCAGAGTGCCTGTTGAAGTAAATGCAAGGCGCGCGCTTGCACCGACTCCTAACACGCTAACTGCAACGCAGGACATGTGTCCGCCAAACGGGTGTGTGTGAGTGTGATGCCCGTATCCTAATTGTGACAATCAGGGTAGCAAAAATTCCATTACCTGGAGTATTTCACAGGGGGTAAAGGAGCCACAAGCTGAATTTATCTGCAGAGACGCTGACAGGACACATCTGTTATCGTTGCTGGTTTGAATTAAACTAAATAATTTCATTTAATTTCTATCAAGTGCTTAGAAACGAACACTTTATTGTTATTAACAATTACAACAATGAAACATTAAAAATTGTTTATTTCTAAATGCTTTACTATTATACGAATAGTGAGAATTAAGTGCTGTAATTTGGATTTTCAGGAAATATAACATACTACGATCTCCGCTATGGTCTAATTCCTTTAAACTTTTGTAAAAAATAATTCTTAAAACACAGGATCAGTCAATGATACGGGTGACTTTAAAAACTCAGCTGTGTCTTTATTTATGGATTGTAAAATTAACGTTTACACTAAACGGAAAGTTACATAACAGCATTTAACTACACGCAGAAACTACACGTTTTTGAACACTACACCCCAAAGGTGGCGACAATTTCAACTCACACACATTTGCAATAGAGTTTTTACGTTTTCCATTACACGGTGTAACATGTGAACAGAAATTACACCGACTTTGAGTGTTTCAATGTTTCATGGGGGTGGATCATTGTACACCTTACTCTCAAAATATCCCCAGTAGAATAAATGGCACGCTGACAATCTCGCGGGCCACGCAATGTTGCCACTCCTGAAGGTTCTGGTTAAACTGCATCTATTGATCGCCTAGCCCTATGGCTGGTTACTCCCCATACTGTTTGGTGTAATCTCAGACTTTTCTGCGACTTGGGGAGATAAAAATGTGTTAGTCATTTGGACATATTGCTCTGATGTGACAGTAATGGAATTCCCATTCTCATCCTTAAAGAAGCGAGGACTGATTATTCCAAAGGAAGTTATTGCACACCATAAAGAAAGTTTTACCGTACAGTGTGCAATGGTTCTCGAAGCATTTCTCGACGGTTATTTGGCTCTCAGTACCAAAAGGTTTGTTTATTTACATATCCGCTCAGATGGAAATGCGTTTCATTACTCATTAGCGTATAGTGAATAACGTCTACGTTGTTATTTATGACGTACGACAATTGACGGCAAAAGGCACACGGTTTACTTTATCACTGTCACTCAAGGTTTACGATATTTGAATTTTGTACGGCTGCATGTTTAAATCATTATGAAGATTTTTCGAACACTGGTATTCGACGAGCCACGCCAAACTGTATGGCGTCAGGCAGAATGTTTAGCATAGCGCAATGTTTTCGAGCAATGGTGGTCGCAAAAAAAATTATGTTCGAGATAAGGGCTGATTCTGATTGTACTACCCTCAAAACATGAAAAAAATTCGTTTTCAGAAAACTGTGTGTGTGTGTGCGTGCGTGTGCGTGTAGAATTTTTTCTATGACGAACGATAACTGTCGCAAATTCAAACAAAATCAAATTATTTTTTGCATATGTGCTTGAGTTGTAGAGGACTCAAGGCCTGTTGATTCTGGTGAAGATCGGTTAAAGGAAAGGGTAGTTTACCTGCATAGATTTACGTTTTAACAAGAGTAAAGTACTTAATTTTGATAAATAAGTGCCCCGAAAATGAAGTTACATTAATCCACTGTAAAATGGTAAATGATTATCTATAAATAAATAGGATAGTTGAAGGGAGAGGGGGTGATTTTTTGAAAATTTCTTTGCTGATATCAAGTAAAGTACGAGTATTTAATTTTTAAGGATAAGATACCTTAGCAATTACACATATTAAAACTATTATTCTATATAAGTGTAAATATCATTAATGGTGGTGATCGGTTGAGGAGAATGGATGATTGTCTGCAAAGTTCAGATTCCCTATGAGAATAAAGTACCTAATTTTGTAGATAAAGTGACTCGAAAATAATATTATATTAAACGACTATCATAATTACAAAAATATCTATAAATAGTGAAAATAGTTTGAGGGTCGGAAATATAGTTCTAGAAATTATCGAACCGAATTCAAGTAAATGATTTTAAATATAAATTAATTGATGACGTGTTGGGTACTTGGTGAAACATATTAATACAAAGGCTTTTTAAAAACATATAAACACTTGGTACGCTTCACAGGTTTTTTATTTAACTCTGACAGCTGTTTCGGCTTCTTAAGCAATTATCAAAGAGATGAGTAAACAGAGGATGTAAGGGTGGTTAACATCTGTTTAGGGTATGTATCGGAACATGTGTGAAGTGTGAAGATGGAGAGGAGGTTGCAGGAGCTAAGGGAAGGTCAAGTGTCTTTAAAAACTAAATATAATCTAAATGCGAAATATAAAATTATATTTAGTTTTTACAGACACTTAACCTCTCCTTAGCTCCTGTAACCCCCTCTCCATATTCACACCTCACACATGTTCCGATATATGCCCTAAACAGATGTCAACCACCCTTACATCCTCTGTTTACTCGTCTCTTTGATAATTGCTTAAGAAGCCGAAACAGCTGTCAGAAGTGAATAAAAACTGTGAAACGTAACAAGTATTTATATACAGTATTTTAAAAAAACCTTTGTATTAAATATAAATCTTAAAACATAGAAGTCATGTGTAGTTCTCCGTACCGATATTTTACTATCGAAGAAGGGTCTCCGGTGGGTGGACAAAACATTTAGAGAGAAAAACATGTTTGAATCTATAAGCAATAGACCACGGCCCAACAGCCAGGTAGTTCTGGACTCTTATAATGTTGACTCCGATTGTGATAGCCTTCGTTCTATACTTAAATATTTTGCTGTCAAACAAGTAAAACTAGTTTCTAATCGAGTGAGAAAAAATGTGATGCTGTAGGTATAGCTGAATATGTAAGACATCGTTCTGAATATTTAATAACAGTCAGCTGCTGCTTCAAGATCTGATTAACTTTATCCGCTTATCTTACAAAAAACCAAGTCAGCTTCTACCTGGCCACAAAACTAAAGCTAACGTGACTCCGTTCGCATAATACACTCCTCTATGTTTTAGTCAGGAAATCGTATTTCGCTTTTCTTACTAGAAATGAGTAAACTAGGAGGTTCATAATTTTTTAGTCACTATTGTGTTGCAAGAAAAATTAGGATGCAAAGGAGCCTAGCATTGCTTTGTAATTTTTTACATATAAAAAATTAAAACTGCGTCTTTCTGAAGCTTTTAGAAAACATTTAAAAAAATTACATGTTAATTAAATTTGTGTTAAAACAGTTTGAAATTAACTTTAGTTTGTATCACAACAATCAGATCTCATTACACATATTGTGAAATGTTAATGTTCTTCTTAATATTTTTTCAAGTATCATTAATAAAAATATCTGCTTTCCCAACTGTGAGAAAGTGAATCTAACGGAGAAACAAGACCTGTTAAATCCAGTACTAATTACCATCAAGATGTTTAAATACTGAAAAGTAGAATAGATATGTTTATGTATCTCTTTTATTAGTTTTATATTTTTATTGTTTTTTAAATTATATTTTGTATATTTTAATTTTTTTATATTCACTTTCATGTTGGAAAAAATTTAATTTTAAGCTTTTTAAAAATTACTGTCTTATGCTGGCACGCCCAGATATTTTTTTCTGACCTAAGCTTTTCCACTTGTATTTTCATAGTTGATTATTTTATGAGTATATGGTTCGTTATAATGAGTATTTAAATAAACATCACGCTTGTAGGTAAGAGCTGAATTAATAAATGATATTTGATAAGTATTTCAAATGTTATGACTTTTGAGGTTTCATTTTAATAAAATAAAATTTAACAACTACAGAAAAATTTTTAATTTTTTACTAACAAATTTTCTACATGTTGTCCATTAAGTTCAATTAATTAAATTTCGGACTAGAGCGGTGACACATTGTCGTTTTAACAGTAACAAATTTTTTTATGGATCTTAGAAATACCATACCACCGAAAATTCAATAAACTGATGGCGTTTAAACTTTTGATAAAATTCACTGAATTCAGTTTCAGTTTCATAATGTACTTTATACCGTATAATTTTCATTATTTTTAACATACAAACTTTACAATGTTGCGTTCACACATTTAATATGCACATTTTCCGTGTCGTATGTGGCATAAACGGTAATTCAAATCACGTCAAATTCCGTAAGTCTCGAAATATCTTTACTAATTTATGTTTAATTATTGTCATAGAATACCGGAGAATCGGTTGGTTGTTTAACGCATTTTCACACTAAATTTATGTGCCACAGACACAGTCTGTTTGTGTGACGACTAAAAGCCTACTACGGTGTATATTGTAGTTACCAAGGGACCAATACTCCAAAGTTGGAATAGTTCCTAGAGGACAGTATGCCACAACCCAATTAACTCTGTTCGCTGGACAGAGAAGTTTTCTCATTGTTCCTAACCGCTCTTTTTTGACGTGTGTCCTCAGTGTAATACTTAACGTAGGAAACATAGAACTGTTTTTTTTTAACTCTTAAATTTGTATAAAATTAGTATCTTAAATAACTGAAATTAGTATACAATTACCGTGAAATTAGTAACTTAAGTACTTAAGTCTTCTCCTCTGTGCTCTCGCCCGAAAATGGTGACATCTAACGTAACGTCTTGTTTATCACATACATCTCGGTCTGCAATGATTTTAATCATTGTATCAAATATAGTCCCTGGAGTCAAATATTATTTAAAATACCGGTACAGAGATTCAGTATTTTAATATCACTTAATGGACGGTAACAACAGTTTGTAATATTATCACACGAATTATTTCTTGTTTATTACCACGTAATACAATATAGTTAGAGCCGTAAACCGCTTGACAAAAATGAATGTTTTTGTATTCTTTTTCAAGAAATGTACTGTAAGCTTTGGCCGTTGACTAGACGTAATTTTAAAGTACTTGCGTTGACGTTTCGATACTTTATTAAAGAGAACAAAATTTATTATCATTATTAGGTTTTGTACACTAGCAACAGTTTTGTCGCCTACCTCCACAGAATGGAAAAGGTCCAAAGCCCAGCATGTCAATACGGTGCATGAAGATACCTTGCACGGCTTTTTCAAGTGCTACAGATTCACGAGAGAGAGTATGGTACTGGAAATGGATCTCACGGGGTAAACGTCCTAGATTGTAGTTGTGGTTATGCTTCGTGGCAAGGCGGAATGGGACCGCATCAATGCATTTAATCAGTGGGTCCTACTAGAAAAAAAAGTCATGCCCAACCCAACTTCCACCCAGCTGGCATTAGAAAAGAAGGGACAACTACAAGGAACCCGATAAGGGCGAAATAGGCTCCATCCTAAAATAATAAGCTAAGTGGTTCCAAGATGGACATGAACGCTTAAATTAGAGGTGTGTTTTTTAGTGGGTGAGAGTACCACACACCAGGGGAAATACGGTCTCTTATGACTGTGCATAAATCACTTCCCCTCTATAAAAAAAAATACTAGCAATAGCAAAATAATGTATTCATATAATAATCAGTGCATTTTTATAGATAGAAATTCAAATTATTCAAATAATAGTAATAGTTACTTAATTTTTATGTAAAAACACACACATTCACACGAAAACCAATGAATATTATTTCTGTATCGTCCGTATGCTGATTCAGTTGTTGTTAACAAATTTTTCGAAACTTCGACACAAATGTTTTAAACCGGTGTCGAATTGATGACGGAACATCATACAGTGCTTCGCCATTTAGTCGTTACTAAATTAAGGAACATCTAGTATCAAGCGACTTATGAAAGCATGTCAACACTTCCTGGTAATATAATATATAATATAATATAATATATATATATATATAGTATCGTGACAGAAAATCCACTACTTATTAATTCATATAAAATAATAAAAATTAATTACACCACATATGTTAATATAAAATCAAATGAAATTGAATGAAATCAAAGGAATAAACAACAATAAAATAAAAATTCTCATTACATTATATAAAAACCACTGTTAAAAATCAAAGAAATTATTGAAAGCAACTCATATTATAAAATCAGGAATTTACCCAGGAAGCTAGGAGCAGTAAACAAATTAGATAACACAATATCAAGTAAAGAGAATCGGTTTAAGAGTGGCGAAACACCAAAATACCCCAAAAACAAGAAGAAGGAAGAATAAGATTTATGATCAGGAAGTAAACAATACCCTGAAACCTTTAGCGAAGAGCAAAGTCAGTATCAGTAAATACATTCGATACTCCAAACTAAACATCAGTCGAGATAACACGAAGTACCTTGGTTTACCCAAGAGTGAAGAATGAAGACAAGAAGAAGGAAGACCAGAAGAAAGACAAGAGTGAAGACAAGAAAGAAGATAAGAAGAAAGACAAGAAAGAAGACAAGAAGAGAGGAAGAAATAGTATGAAAGAAACACCGTTATAAAACCTATTATTAAATACCATCAACCCCAGACCCATAGAGACAATTAAAAAGAAAGTATAACATCCCAAAATCCTATAAAAATGTAATTATTAAGAAATCAAAAGTGTTGTCTAGTATAATAAGAAGTGAACCAACTAAAGCTATTGTGTGATAAAGGAAATAAACAAGTCTTAACAGTCCATGATTACTAAAGGTCTGGTCTGAGATAATAAGACTCAAAATATCAGAACCACCAGTGAAAGTGAACTTGTGCAAGTGTTTTTGGAAATACAATAAACTTAAAGTTAGTGATACTATGACTTATCAATATGCTATATAACAACTTTTATATTCAATAATACACATCATCATAAAATAATAAAATGGAAGATTTCCAATATTTGATTATT
Source organism: Magicicada septendecula (assembly GCA_034769895.1). Classification (NCBI taxonomy): domain Eukaryota; kingdom Metazoa; phylum Arthropoda; class Insecta; order Hemiptera; family Cicadidae; genus Magicicada; species Magicicada septendecula. The sequence goes on along the minus strand of CM068367.1, from coordinate 1,318,628,190 downwards.
TTAATGTAACTCTGTTATTACAAGACATTTGTAAAAATGATAATAACTAGAGTATGGGTGGACATGTTTACTGATGAAGGGGATAATAGATAATAATGCTTTAGACCAGAAAGGACTGGCATTAATTTATATTCATAGGTTTAAATTGTTTAAAATGGCTATTTGTTCACAGCCATGAACTCAATAGGTTTATAAGAATTTTTAGTAAATAAGATTTATATGTGTTTAAAATGAATTATGTTTGCCAAATAACAGCATGCATACCATTAATAATGTTTCAGTAGGTATGCTGTATTAATTCAAAAAGGAATTAAATGTATGTTTTCAAACCATGTTAGCAACATGTTCAATCTTAGAATGCTGAATGATGTTCATTATTATTTTTTATATAACAGTAGTATTAATCAAATACTACACCTCACAATGGGTTTGTAAAACGTTTTATTTTCATGTAATAATAACTATGTAAAGTCAGAGGAGGAGTAGGATTAAATTTATTTGAGAAAGACAGAAATGTAAAATTCTAAACTCTAGGCCATGTGGTGAATTCACAGAAGCCATATAAACCATTTAATTCACTTATAATTCCTGTAAACTAGCAAGATTTAGGTAAGGTAAATCAGTTAACCACTACTGTGAATGATCCTATGAGTTAAAGTGATAATAAGGAAATATACCTTAAAATATTGTAAATTTTCAAAATATATAAATTAATTAATTTTAAAGAGCAATGTCAAATTCAGAGATTAACATAAAAAACCAGTTCAAAGGTTCAATTTATATGTATTTAAGGAAAGGAAGAGAAATATGACTAATTAAAATTTATTATAATAGTATTAATTACAATTAAAATGGCAGAAAAATTATATGAAGGCGGAAACCAATTTTTGAGCCTAGATTTCCAAAAAGAGAGAAATTTGGCAATTTCCACAAAATGTCAACAGATATGGACTATAATATATCAATTTAAAAGGAATGAGATGATTAAACCAATGATAAGGTTCATAATTCATGAAAGTGATGAATAAAATAAATAAATTCCATATATAATGTATTTTAGCATCATGTGTATGGGAAATCGAAATATGTTAACAATACTTTTTTAAAGATTAACTGGGCCAGATTTTGACTAACATGAAGGAAGTTAGTTTAGTCTTTTGTTGAATATCAAGGTGAACAGTTCATGTGATATAACGTTCCTTAAAACCGTGTAGAAAATGGTACTACGGTTACCAACTAATATCAGTAAAGCGAGAGTTAAATGAATTAAACACTTTTCTAATTAAACCTACAGAAACTTTAGCGACAATAGTGAAAACTAACACCAAACTTCATTATACTAGTGATTTAAAACAGTAAAACAATATATTTGTGATAATTAACGCTACAAATCATAACCACTTTTTGAGCAGTTAACCCACAGAAGTGAACACATATCAAATAACATAATTAATACAAGTATACACGGAACACTTCTTCAGAACACACCAAACAACCTATTAGACAGATTACACCAGTGAGGGGACATTTAAAACATTTATGAAGGTAATTTTGCTGTGAGATTTTAACACGACGACTTTCCCAATAACCTCGCCATATCTAGGAGCGGCCATCTTTGAAAAATACGAATCTCTGCCTTCCGCATCGAGTGACGTCAGAAGCTACATATGGTTTGATGATTCAACTTTTTTAAACATTATATCAGAATTATTTAAATATTGTTAAATAATAATTATTGAAATTACTTTAATTGTTAATGTTATACTTTCTCGTTGACCCTTCTCTGACTATTAATATAATCGCTCCAAGAACCTTTTTTATATAATACTTGTAATAATTTTTTCCACTGTATGAACGAATCGATTATTCCCTGAGACGGAGTCGATAATTGCTCCCAATCGATTAAAAATCGATTATTTATTAAATTTGTTAATAAATCCATTTATTTCAATTGTTTGTATCTATTATTATTTCACATGCTAATTTAAGGTTTATTTATTAATGCAACGAGACTTCAAGAAGAAGAAAATATTAATTAACAGTGAGATATTGGACCAGCACTAAACATCATAAATCGATTGCTGACCGGAGTTAATCTGATTAACTCCAGACTTGGTTCAGATCTTCCAGGAGTGCTCAATAATTAATAAATACCTTCTTAATTACTAAAATTTTTAACAGAACATTAAAACAGGATTATTTCACAATTTCAGACATTAAATAAAACATAAACAAAATTTTTTTTATTGAAAAAATGTTTTTTGTGAAATAAAATTTTTTCTCAATTATCTTTTTTTGTAAAGACCGCATACAGGGTTTAGTTACAATATATATATATATATATATTGTAACACTAACTCTTAGAAGGTCTCCCTTATAAAAGCCCCAAGTGTAGTTGTCGTCAATCTGTAATAAATCTCACGCTGACGTTGAAGATCGCGAACGCGCTAATAACCAGTACCGAATATTTCTCGTTTCTTGTGATGAGTCACAGGTATTTCTTCCAGACTGTGTTGATATATTAATTCTTCATCATTTGGTTTTCCTCTTTCTGATGGCTTCTGTTTTAATTATTCAAAGTTTTATTAATTTTAATTATTGAAATTGGTTTTATAGTGTCATCCTGGGTTTAATGGATCTAGGTTCAACTTCTTTAGTTCATATTATTTTAATCTTGAGTGTATTTTTCTTTTTTCACTTTTAATTGAGTCGAATTCAGTTTGGCATCTGTCTCTCTTGATCGTTAATAATGGACTGATACAATTTTTTAACGGTTCCTTTCTAACAAAGTTTTGTTGTTATGGTTACCAGCTACTACCATATTGGTTGACTACATTTGTACTCATTGTTATAAATCTTGAGTTTTTGCTCAAAATGAATAAATATTTTATAATAGCTATTATTCCTCGGTGTTATTACCAATGTGTGAGATATTAACATAAATGTCTCTATTTTCTTTCAAAGATTAATTTGATATCCCACAAAGCTAGGCTTGGTCATGTATTAATGTTTTAAAAAATTTGCTTATGTTATGTTATTACATATTTCACTTAGATTTTCTGTTTATTCTATTCCTGACATACTATTATGGTTAGCTAATTGTAATTAAGAAGTTACTTGGTCTTAATTTTCAAATAAAATGGTTAATTACCTACAAATTGTTTATTCTGAATTTTGACAGTTAGGCATTTTATAGGCTTAAGCTGTAACTGTCTAGATTTCTTATTTTACACAGTTTAAACATTAGTTATTACTTTCATATGTTCTGCTTACTGTCATTTAGTCCTGGTGTACTTTTGAATTACTTTGGGCTGTTTTACAATAAATGAATGTTATTATAATTTTACAAAATCTATCCTTGTCTAATATTCTTTTTCTATCTTTACAAATGATGAGTAATATTGGGATTGTTAAACTTATACAATTGCTTGCTTATACCTTCTACTATCTCTTACACACTTTTTTAGCACTTAATCCTACTATGATAACATATAACATAAAAATATGTTTATGGTCTGTTCATGATCCAGCCATATTCCTTCTTATAAAACACAAGACACCATCTATTATATTGTGATTATCATCCTTGTGATTATTTTGGTAATATAGGATGTTTTCTTCTTATTGCACTCATAACTACTTTGTTTCTTAATTGATAACACAATGAAATTGGTTGTCTATCAACATTTTGATTATTGTTTCTGCTTTATTACCATTGTTTATTTCTTTTATTAAGATTATTAATAGTTTATCTTAATTCCTTACTATCACCTCTATCACTTTCACTGCTTTTTATTATCACATCCCACCTACCTCTCACTCTTGGTTTATATGAGTTTTTAAAACATAATTTTATAGTCAGTTTTTTAACATTTTATGTTTACTTTTTTATCTCAATAAGGCTATTAAAAACATACATAATATACTAACAATTGGTCTACTTGTTTATTATTGGTAGTGTACTTCCTTTTACATAATTTTATATAATACTCATTACTAAATTTGATACACTATTTGTGTTTTTTATTTGTTTACATTTGTTTATTTTATATTGTTTATCCGGCCAATCACTGGGGTTGGGTCATAGTCATTTGTTTGTCAGTCTAGTCTATTCATTCATTTCTTATTCTTGTCTATTAGTTTTCTTTTTATTTTCTCAATACCATTTTATATTTTTGATCATTATTCTTTAAATTAGTTTACTTTTCTTCAGTTATACAGTATTTGTGGATCCCCTATAGGGACTGAGTTCTGCAACGTTATAATATAAAACTCAAAGTCTAAAGATTTATGGGTACTGAATACAAATCCACACCGTTACACCGGTTGCCACCACATTTTGCACAGGTAACCTTTGACACAAGGCGAAAAATACTGTCTAACTTGGAATTTGATATTTTGCCCCGTTTTGCACGATTTAGGCCCTTTTATGCCTTTTCGTTGACGCGTATAATGATGTACAACACCATGGAGACCAGGATTAATTCCCATAGTAACTGTACATTTATCCATTCCTGCAGTACATTTTCGATGTTTTATATAATATGCGATTGTATCGATATATTACGATGTGGAAAAGAAGAAGTGTACTAATTGTAAATTGTCCTATTACTTAATGCAAAGCGTGTTAGTTTCATAATAAAATACGTGTTATTTTCATTTGCGAGGTTAGGTGACAACGGTTTTTGGTTTTTAGTTTACTGCTGAAATAATTTAAAACCGTGGTTGAGGAAAACATAACGTTTAAGGTGTTATACAATGCTTGTAACACAATAACACTTAAAATAAAGAATTTAGCGTTTTTTATTTAACAGGTACTTTATAAATATCTCCAAAGGCTTTATAAACGGGTACTTTTAAATCTCCAAAGGCTTTTGCACCAACATAATAATTTAGTACAAGTTAAAATAGTACAAGTGTTGAAAACAGCTTTGGAGATAATTTGACTAATTAGAACGAAATTATTGTACGAGCTGACAGAACGCCGTATAGACATAGACAATAAAAATTATATTAAAATACTTATTAAAAGTCAAATATTTGCGTGCGAAGCCGCGGGTAACAGCAAGTGAGTGATAAAGTTCGAAAGTTTATTATAAATTAGTCTTTTACAACTTTATTTGTTGGCTACACAATTGTGAGACTCTTAACGGAATAAACTTTAGCACTACTCCTTAAAAACCCCTTAGCACTACCACGTCTCATATAAGACACTCTTAAAGCTTAATCGATAAAAATATATTTTACTAGAAGAATGCTCAAACTCCTAAATAGTGGGCAAGGATGGGTCATTTCTCTTTGCACGTAATTTATATTTATTATATATTTATATTTATATTAAATTATATATTCTCGATGATCGTAAATTATATATGTGCGGACGTCTGTAATTGGTGACTGATATTATTTATCGAGACAGTGTTAATTAGGTGATGTTTGTTTTTTCTTACATTAGTGTGTTCTTAAGTAACATTTTTGAAGGAAGGGTGTTGGGGAAAAACAAAGAGGACTAACATGAGCAGCGTTCTTCAAAGACACGGGAAAGAAGATAAACTTCCAAGCGTACTGTGATTTAAAGAGAACTATGCTGGAGAAAGGGAGAGGTGGCTAACTCGACAAGGTATTGCCTTTATATGATGATGATGATGATGATGATGATGATGATGATGATGATATTAGTATGTGTTATATAAACTTGAAGAATTGTTGTATATAAGAGCTTCTTGCTGTTTCTTTTCTGGAACTAAAATTAAATTGTTAAGAAACAAATTCTTTAGTGCTCAATTATTTTATTTCCGTTGTTTTAAACACAAGACATTTGTAACTATAAGATTCTTTGATAGCGCGTTTGGAAAGACAAATAACCAAGTGTTTTTTTATGTTTAAAAACATAAATTTCAAAATGTGTTCTTCTAAACTAGCCCCGTTGTCCTTATCTCACTTTAGTAATATATCGCAACAACAGCCATGATCCATGTCGACATTCTCTTTCAAAACACATATGAAAGCAGTTGATTGTCTTATCTATTTGTTGTTTAGATTATACAATTGTGTTGCAGAGAATCCAATATAACATGCTGAGACTGCAACACTTTATTAAGCGATAACTTAGGGTTTCTTTAAATTTAAATAAAACTACAGTACGAACAAATATACCGTCCTGACTATACTGTGCTTATCTATGACAAATCGTGGGGTGTTGGTCGACGATGTGACGATTTTAAAAGAGGAAAAAATGAAATAAAAGAAATTTAAAATAATTTAAAATCTCACATTAAAACTAAACATAAACCCCTAAAGAAAATGATAATGTAACCCCGCCATAATACCCAAAATATATAGTTTTAAAACCAAAAAGAATTCTATAATAAAATTGCGATAACACCCCTTAATAATTAACCCGGCTTTAACCTGCCGAAACCGGAATCAACACGCATAATTATTCGTGAATATGACTAATAATTGTATTAAATCGGAACTTGATGAAAAACATAATGATGTACAATAATAAAATAATAAGTAAGAGATACCGTAGTATAATTAAATATAGTTAAATATGTCAGAGGATAAACGAGTAAATATTAATCGAATATGGAACTACTTTTATGCTGAATAGTAAGTGAAGCGAGATTACTACTCGCACCCCTTAACTAATAAACCACTTGCAATGGAGCGGTCGAAGCGTAAACAGCATACTGCCGAGATGCGGTATAATAATTATATTTTCAAAAGTAAATAAACTCACAGTTGAGATGTAGCGGCACTAAATATAAATTCAAACAACATGTGAACCGCGAATATAATCTACTAGTATAATTAAAGTAAATATGTAGTGAACAAGTGAGTGTGAATGAGAATTGAGCGTCTATGACATCTCTGGGAATCTAAACAATAAAGTGTATGTAATTAGAAATATGGTGAAATTATAATGTGAAACTCAATAACTAAATCAACATGTGACGTGATTACAAGTGAATAAAACTTTTGTGTAAAAGTCCAACACAACAAGCGATCACTACAACTTATTAAAAAAGGAGAGAACCAGGACTCACCATGACTAAAATGACTTCCAAACTTCACCAACAACAGAAACCTGATCTTCAGAAGAAAACTACAAGACACCAGGACAACCGAGAGAGTCGCCGATTCGCCGAGGATGATACCCACAGGTGACACTGAACTTTGAATTCAGTGGTTCAAAACTTGAAGTATAATATTGTATGATAAACACTAAATAGATAAAAACTGAACTTTAAGTAAAACAAGAAAGACTGATTTAAATGTAATTTCATGTTTAGCAATAACATGCGTTAATTTAAATAATTTTTGGTTAAATAAAGCAGTATTTAAGATAACACAAGAATAAATATTATAAATGTAATATCATATGCTGAAACGAAGTACTCGGATCCGAGGGTATTAATGAAAGAAAAACTATGCTAACTCAGTACTAAATTACTCTAATTCTCTTTGTACAAGAGGTACAAATGTTTTAGCTTTAATATACTCATTGCTAAATTTATGTAATAAAGAGATGTCATGGTTATCCAAAAGGTGAGTGAACATATCTACCAAATCCCTTGTCAATATCCCTCAATTCACGGGACCCTATTTAAAATTTGTGTACTTAATAGTTATTTATGATTTTGTTAAGATTATGGCAGCCTGTTTAATTGACCCGAGCCAATTAACCAGGTTCCCGCATTTGTAACGAAGGTAAAACGTTACAAATGCGCCACTCTGCTTAATTGATGAATAAATGATAATTATCAAAATAAAATACTCTGTGTTTGTCATTTAGTATGTGGTAGAATTATTCACTCTATGAATGTTAATTTAAAATACGCAAAAGGAAGAATTAAAGTAAGTAAAATCAGAATTAGGATAATGTGTTTTTATAATCATTATGTGGCGTAATAATATAATATAATAATATATAAGGTAAGGATATTTAAATATAATATAATAATAATTTAAACATTGTAAGCCCAGGGTAAAACCTGTTTAAAAATGCATTCCCCAACTTGTCTGTTTAACGACAATCTCAGGCAAGAAAATGACCTGTTACCGCTTGTACCAAACTATCCCTTTGTTACGCTCTGCCACCTCGAGTTAGACAATACATCACCTCCCTCTATTGTATTACAAAGTGTGTGACCCCTTGCCCAGTAACAAAAGATTTCAGACGTTGTTGAAAATTAAAAAAAAAGTAAATAATTTTATTATTAAAATGCGCCACTGTTTTTGGTTTTATTTTGTGTAAATGCTTAGTGTACTTAGTGTCAATTATAAAATACTCTACTCTGTAAATCTATGCACTCAGTTAGGAAATTGTATGTAAAAAGAAAGAGGCTAAGTAGCATATATGAAAAATATGGACGATATTTATAAGTGTATATTTTGTGTGAGATTACGCACATACTCGTATATAATTATACGTGAAGAGATTAGATTGTATATTATACCAATTCATGTATGTACGTGTCAAAGTATTCAGTCTCTAACACGTCTATTTTGCGACAATATAAGACCTGTAGTTTTCCTGTACAAGCCTGCATAAATGTGTAATTCGTGTTTCTATTGACACGATGAGTTATATAAACTACTGACTAAACAAAACAAGTGTACTGATTAATTTTATGGAATGATGCTTCCCTAAGTAAATAAACGAGTTCGAAACAAAAAAGAAACCGTTTCTTAAATCAGACCAAAGTAATAATAATAAATAATGTCATTTAAAATAAAAAGTTTAATAAATATCGTAAATTATTATAACACGTTAGTATAATTATAATTATAAAAGTGTATTAGTGGAATAAGTAAAAAGAAATTAATAATAAAAATATGTGTGAATAATGTAAACACCCGGTTGTGTCCTGCTTGAAAATAATTCCCCAGCTGCCAGTATTGAAGACAACACTCAGCTTGGTAACGGGCCGTAACATTGCGTACGCATCGCACACGCCACCCCTCTTTGATGCAAGCCAGTGCAAGTTAATAAGCTGTCCGCTAGCTATTGTTAAATGGAACAATAGAGATATATTCTCCCTCGAGTTAACTTCCCCCTTTGTACGCATAAACGATGCCACTGTTTGAAGAAAACTAGTTTGACCCACATTCCAGCGTAACAGCTGATCGTTGAAAGTAAAGTGTTTGCCCTTTTGTTTATGTATTACAGCTGATCATTTAAAAGAGGAAACAAAAATTATTATCTTCGTGAAATTCCGCTTCTCTCGGTAGTATAAGATGTTAGGATTAATAATGAATCTAAGGTCAAGTATGGGATTGGCTTTAGATTTCTGTAGAGATAATTAAGAATTATATATAGGTAACGTAACAAGTCACAACGGCGCCGACTGAAGGTAGTAATGATGAGGCAGAAAGGTGCCAAGAGATCATTAATGAATGCTGAAAGCTAACTTGTAGAGTTAGAGTAAGCTGATGTCAGTCGGGCCACGATATTGTGAGTTACGGATATTAGTATTAAGAAGTAAAAATAAGTTAGCATTGTAAGAAGTGAGATAAAGGGAATTTCACGGAGGAGAACATTTAAATGAACAAGATCATTTGAAGAGATATAGAGAAAACAAATCGTGTACTAAATTAAATTTTAACACAGAAATCCCTGAGCATACTCCCAGTACGTTGCTCACCTAATAACCCGTAAAATACTCACCCGGCGTCGATTGTTAAGAGGAGGAGTATGTGACGATTTTAAAAGAGGAAAAAATGAAATAAAAGAAATTTAAAATAATTTAAAATCTCACATTAAAACTAAACATAAACCCCTAAAGAAAATGATAATGTAACCCCGCCATAATACCCAAAATATATAGTTTTAAAACCAAAAAGAATTCTATAATAAAATTGCGATAACACCCCTTAATAATTAACCCGGCTTTAACCTGCCGAAACCGGAATCAACACGCATAATTATTCGTGAATATGACTAATAATTGTATTAAATCGGAACTTGATGAAAAACATAATGATGTACAATAATAAATTAATAAGTAAGAGATACCGTAGTATAACTAAATATAGTTAAATATGTCAGAGGATAAACGAGTAAATATTAATCGAATATGGAACTACTTTTATGCTGAATAGTAAGTGAAGCGAGATTACTACTCGCACCCCTTAACTAATAAACCACTTGCAATGGAGCGGTCGAAGCGTAAACAGCATACTGCCGAGATGCGGTATAATAATTATATTTTCAAAAGTAAATAAACTCACAGTTGAGATGTAGCGGCACTAAATATAAATTCAAACAACATGTGAACCGCGAATATAATCTACTAGTATAATTAAAGTAAATATGTAGTGAACAAGTGAGTGTGAATGAGAATTGAGCGTCTATGACATCTCTGGGAATCTAAACAATAAAGTGTATGTAATTAGAAATATGGTGAAATTATAATGTGAAACTCAATAACTGAATCAATATGTGACGTGATTACAAGTGAATAAAACTTTTGTGTAAAAGTCCAACACAACAACCGATCACTACAACTTATTAAAAAAGGAGAGAACCAGGACTCACCATGACCAAAATGACTTCCAAACTTCACCAACAACAGAAACCTGATCTTCAGAAGAAAACTACAAGACACCAGGACAACCGAGAGAGTCGCCGATTCGCCGAGGATGATACCCACAGGTGACACTGAACTTTGAATTCAGTGGTTCAAAACTTGAAGTATAATATTGTATGATAAACACTAAATAGATAAAAACTGAACTTTAAGTAAAACAAGAAAGACTGATTTAATTAAATTAAATGTAATTTCATGTTTAGCAATAACATGCGTTAATTTAAATAATTTTTGGTTAAATAAAGCAGTATTTAAGATAACACAAGAATAAATATTATAAATGTAATATCATATGCTGAAACGAAGTACTCGGATCCGAGGGTATTAATGAAAGAAAAACTATGCTAACTCAGTACTAAATTACTCTAATTCTCTTTGTACAAGAGGTACAAATGTTTTAGCTTTAATATACTCATTGCTAAATTTATGTAATAAAGAGATGTCATGGTTATCCAAAAGGTGAGTGAATATATCTACCAAATCCCTTGTCAATATCCCTCAATTCACGGGACCCTATTTAACATTTGTGTACTTAATAGTTATTTATGATTTTGTTAAGATTATGGCAGCCTGTTTAATTGACCCGAGCCAATTAACCAGGTTCCCGAATTGTAACGTGTGCAAAACGTTTCAACGAAATTTAAAAATATCGTTTTGATGTTTGCCGTTTCTCTCTATTGTCAGTTTCACTATCACGTTAAATCAAATAACAACAAAATTTATACCACTAAACGTGTATAAAATATTGTTACGACGGTCTCATTGATCGTCGCATGGTACAGTGTAAAACAAAATATAAGACACTAACAAAGTCACTGAAAACCAGCTTTAATTATCACAATTAACAGTTTGTAATCAATACGTTATTCAACAAGCTTATTCTCGTACATCATTTCAAGTTAATCTTTCCACACAAATAATAATGTCAACTATAATAATGTCCGCACTATAATCACTTTTTACTAATACACCACTTGAAACGCATTGCGTAAATCGCCCGACAATAACTCGAACCTCGCTTGAATAAATCGCCGCCTAAACTGAAAATAAGCGTCGCTTAATGCTTGTATTTATATCCCGCCGAGATTCCAGAATAATCCATACTACGCGTCAATGCTACTATAAAACATTAGAGGGAATAGCTTACTGCCTTGAATACAGTGTGCACGGACCGGTGAAATCTGGATCAGTCTTGGCTGCGGACGCGTGACAAGTGTCACGTAATTGTCCTTCATCTCCAAGTAGCAGCAATATGTACACACACACACACACATTACAGCCGGGCTCCGCTGGAATAGCCGAGAAACACGTAGCATGGTGTGTAATGTCGTAACAATATGAAGTGTTTATAAAATATTCTTTAAAGACTTGTAAACAGACAGTAGACAATATTCTTTAAAGACTTGTAAACAGACAGTAGACAATATTCTTTAAAGACTTGTAAACAGACAGTAGACAATATTCTTTAAAGACTTGTAAACAGACAGTAGACAATATTCTTTAAAGACTTGTAAACAGACAGTAGACAATATTCTTTAAAGACTTGTAAACAGACAGTAGACAATATTCTTTAAAGACTTGTAAACAGACAGTAGACAATATTCTTTAAAGACTTGTAAACAGACAGTAGACAATATTCTTTAAAGACTTGTAAACAGACAGTAGACAATATTCTTTAAAGACTTGTAAACAGACAGTAGACAATATTCTTTAAAGACTTGTATACAGACAGTAGACAATATTCTTTAAAGACTTGTAAACAGACAGTAGACAATATTCTTTAAAGACTTGTAAACAGACAGTAGACAATATTCTTTAAAGACTTGTAAACAGACAGTAGACAATATTTTCATATTTACTAATTTTAAGTCTATAGGACCACAAATATTAGTTGCCGTTTTTCGTCATTAACATTAATTAAAGTTACAGGATTTTGAAAGTTAACTTTATAGACGTACAGTTTATGCGAAGAGACTGAGTTACTTTTCTTTTGTAAATAGTTTATGTACCAAATACTTTTTTAAAAAACGAAATTTGAAAAAAAATATATCACATTTTCTAATAATTTCACTTAAGTGTATAAGCTCTTATCTAGTATTTGATATTTTTGAAAATATTTAAATTATTTACTACCTCATTTTTATATGACAGTTTTATGTTACAGTAAAAGATAATTTTTTATAAGCGTCACGTAAACATTTGTATACTTTCCCGCTACGTATTTTACAGGTAACCTACTTACTTCGGTATTTTGAATGTAGTTTGACTGTAGTCTTCTAAAGGTATTTTGTACATTTTTAAACCAATTTCTGTAGAAATTTTGTAAGACATAGAACATCATCATCTTCACGGATTAAGCCAAGAATTGTTTGTTTCGGCCTCAAATAGGCAAATATTAGAGCTGGTCACTCTAGCGCTTCCTCGGACGTCCCACACCTCTCCGTCCCCTCGGCTTATAGTTCCAGAGTTGTTTGGGGATGCGGCCATCATCCATTCGGCAAAGATGTTCTCACCAATTCAGCCGATACTGGGCGATCCTGTCGAGTCTACTCATAATATTCCGTTCTTGCCGCATATCTATGTTTCTTCTATGAGAGTATACCCTGCCTGGCCTTTCGTTAAAGTCCTATTCTCAGACTGATAAAAAAAGTGTGGGAAGAGTCAAGACATAGAAAATGTTAAAAGAATTACATATTTTTTATTACAGATAACGAACGGTGTTAGTGTGACTAAAGCAATAGTAGAAAATAATATAGAAGTAAAATATACAAAGTGTTTCTCATGTTAATAACGCTGTAACTAGTAAAAGAATTTAAGTCTTAGAGAAGTATGCAAATAAGATAAAAGAAAAATGGAGAACTCGTACTGTTTGTCGACGTTACTGAGCAGAAACCGAATGGAGTTAATTACGGGAAGCGTTCGTCTTGTCACAGTCATTTACCACGACGTACTGTATTTGATTAAGGTAATACAGACTGACGTCTGCGTATTAACGATTGGTTTACTAGATTGTGAACACAAACACTATCATAACATTCCCTCGAACGAACTGCAACACACATTTCAAAACACACTTTCTTCTGTCCTAGTTACATTATGCTTATCTCGCTTCATTGCCTACCTTTAGTATTGTGTCACAATAACAGAAATTTATATTTACCGTCTCGTTTAGATGACAGACAATGACAATCAACTGTACGCGGGTCATTAGCAAGATTCGCTGAGTGGGAACTGTAGCTTAGCGGTAAAACTAAAATTTTTCGTGTGCTGCCCGATTTGTATTTTTTGTAAACTCCTGTTAATTTCCAAATCTATCTGTCAATTCATTCATTGTTTAGAAGCTGTTTAAAATTGATGTGTCATGCGTGTTTTGAAAAACGAACAAAATCAAACATCGTGGTGTGATTCTTTGTTAAAAATTGTTTAGCGCCAACGGAAATTCAGAACAAAATTGTAAACGTGTCAGGAGATGTTGCGACTTCAAAACCAACGGTTGTAAAAAGGCACTTGAGTTTAAACGTGGTCGTACAAGCAATGAAAACATTGTCGCACTGGACGCCACATCTACTGCTCAATATGTGGTCTTCCAACACCCTATGACATTTTTCCAATAATGCCATTTTGTGTTGTACTTTTTAGACGTCCACTGGTAGGATAGTCTTCAGTGCTTGTACGACCACGTTTAAACTCGAGTGTGCCCCACTTACCGTTGTTTCTGAAGGCGTAACATCTTCTAACACATTTACAATTTTGTTTTGATTTTCCATTGGCGCTAAAACGTTTTAACAAAGAATTCATCATAACACGATGTTTGATTTTATGCATTTTAAAAACACGCGTGACATGAAAATTTCAAACAGCTGGTAAAATTGAATACATTGACAGATATATCTGGAAATTAACAGGTGTTCACGCGAAATTTACGTCTTGCAGGACACGAAATATTTTAGTTCTACCACTGAGCTATAGATGTCGCTCCGCGAACTTTTCAACTGACCCTCGTATTACCTCTCTATGAAGTAAACAGGGAAACACTTCATTATCGCCTGTAATAGTGATGACGAATGCAATGTAACTTCTGGTATGTTACTGATGAGTCAGTGTTTCTTAACTTAAATAGAACTCAGTAATAACATAAGTCTACTGACTTGATATTGCTTTACAACAGTTAGAACGGAAAGTGTTACGATGTGTATAGCAAAATATATCTTTTACCACTTTAAATTAATAACTTTGTTTTCACTTGTTTTCTTGTAATCGTATAGGCAATTTTCCGGCTTAAAGTTTTAGTTCCCGTATATATAAATTAAAATCAAGTGTGTTTAGAAAATATTACACCTCTGTAGCACTTTTTCATTGCTCATGTAACCCTACTAACTGTTTTTCTATGAACTTTAGTTTTATGTTTTAACATAAAAGAGTACATAAATTATTATTATTTTTTAAATCTTATAAAGTCATACGTGTATTATTTTGGAAATCATTAAATTGTACAATGAAACCAGGCTGCTTAGAAGTAAGCAGCTGTTGTTGAAAACAAAACAAAAAATTGTTACATCGTACAAGTTTCACTCGCCACCTCAACAATTTTTTTGTTATGACACTTCATAATCAGTATGAGCAATCACGATGAAATCACAGTACCATGGTATTTCCCTGACGCTGGTCCTTCATTATTTTCAGCGCAACAGAATCTTGAAACAAGTTACTATTAAACAAGTTTTCTATGGCTTGTGTGTTTGTCATAACGGACTTTCTTTTTATTTGCCTCCTATGGCATCTCTGTCCCTGACTCTCTGCATCTTTCCGTCTTTTTTATGTTTATTTTTTGTAACTGCTTTTTCAAATCTGTTGATAGATTATGATAAGTCCATTGTTATAATTACTTGTGCTATAATTTTAGTTTATTAAAGAATGTCGTCAGTTTTAATTTTTTGTACTGCTTTCATATTGCATTTATCCTAAAGCTTTGAGCACCATAATAAATTGAATTCCTCCTTTGTGGATTGTGTTAATAAATTTAATGTAGGACCGAAATTGTAAGAGGAGAGCTTTTGCTGGAACTCGTTGTTTCCGCTTGACTCACTACGCGAGGCATCGATAAATTCTCTGACATAATTAACATGATAAACTGGTTAATTCACACGTTCCATAAACGACTAATGTATAGATAAAAATATAAAACAGTTAAGGTTTAATTTCAAGTCAAAAGCTACTTTACGTCACTCTACATTACATTGCAAGGAGTGTTTTTACGGAAGCATTTTAACAGAAAAATAAATTACTGACAGTAATTTCATTCAATATCAATATTTGGAATTTATTTGCTTCAACTACTTAATTCAACATTTGACAATTCAATACTAGTTTATTTTATTTTAAAGACATTATTTTATAACACACCAAATATTTTGGGCGACCCACAATTTGGACTAGTGCCGTACACAACTAAAAATCTTGAACAGTCTAAAGCAGTAATTTCCAGAGTGGGGTCCGAGACAATGTTTCAGGGGGTCCGCAGACACTTAAAAAAATAGAATCTACTGTAATTTTCTCCGAATTTGTCTGCTCTAAAATTTAAATTTTAATATCTTAAAACAAATAGTAGAAGATTCCAGTATTTTTTGGAATAAACTAATTGTAATTGTAAAAGCAATTTCAATCTAATTTTTTTAATAATGTCTTTAAATCATGTCGTGTAGCAGATCTGTTTGTCAACCGAACTGACTAGACCTCTCTCTTACACTACAAAAAGAAGATTCATTGGCAAAACTGACAGTTCATTAAAATTACAGTTTTCGCTATTACAGCTAGTTGACGTCTGGTTATATGTAATGACTGACTATCCTGAACTTGGAAAAAAAACTTTGAAGTGTTCAACTGTGTTTCCCTCTACTTACTTGTGTGAAACGGCATTCTCCCAGCTAACGTACTTGAAGTCAAAGTTAAGAAATATACTTCATGTCGAGAGTAACTTAATATTGAAATTACAGACATTAAACCCAATATTGCAGAGCTAATTGTTCAAAAGCAGTTTCAATGTTTACATTTAAATATGTTTGATTTCATTATTTTATAATTTTGCAAGTAAAGAGAATTTTGATTTTTAATACATTTTAATTAAAATATACTGTTTGTTTTATTTCAGAACTCAGAGGGGGTCCTTGAATTTCTAAATTATATGGGGAGGGTGTCCGCGGACTGAAAAGATAGGGAAGTCTAAAGCATACCTTTACACTTTTTGATGACTTCGTTATGTATTACGTTTCACCTGTTTATCATGGCGAAATGACCCTAACTCCTCTGAGTTTATTGCTCCTGTACGCCTTCTGTTTTAGAACATTAGTTTTTATGAATATTACAAATATCGAGTTGATCGTTTTCAAGAAATGGTGATATACCCTAGGTGTATTTTGTTGACCTTTTTTTACTTTTCACCTCTAAAATTTTGTCATCGTTAACTTTATCTGAGTATTATCATAACTTTTGAATTAGTTTAGCGCCCTATTATTTTACATGGAAACGTCATAAGAAATTTTAAAGTTGCTGTAATCATTAAATTTTTTTAATGATGTAATAAAAGGACCCCGTGTGGAGTTGCTAGTCTCCCATCGGGCGTCTCCCCAGGTGGCGGATAGGGGAATGCTCACCAGATATGGTGGACACCGAGGAAATAAAATACCCGGGGCGGACCAAAACTAGCAGCTGCTCCCTTGTACTTGAATATTGGTTTATCAAAGTCTAAAGGAAGTAAACTTTGATTAAAAATTGCCTGGTTCTCTAGGTTGGTGGTTAATGCAATGGGCCAATTTCCCATTAATTGGAAAAAAGAAAATGTTTACAAACCAAATAGATTGCAGCCGGATGGATTCAATAAAAGTATGAAATTCAATCAATCCTGTTTGGTTCCGGAAAATGTGTAAAAATTGTACAGCCGGAATAATATAACAATAATAATAATAATAATAATAAAAGGAAGCTTATTTCGTTCCAACCTAGAACTAACCAACCTCTTTTATAGCGAGTATGAAGTAACATATTCCCGGTCCCGCACCATAAAATCTTGGTGCGTTTCTCAGTCCCCAGGTCGACTCAGCCTGTTGAAAATGAGTACCTGGGATGACATCCTGGGAATAATAATGGGCGGCTGAAGCGTAGTGCTGGCCACACTGCCTTCCTTATATGCCGTACGGCTCATATTAGGCAGCCTACCCTGCCTACTCTTAAGCTACTTCGGTGGTATACATGGGAGCCATTATTATATGAAGTAACATGATAAACATGTTTGTGTTAATGCCTAGAATTAGCTAAGTTCGCGTATTCCCCGAAATCCACTAGCAATTTTTTATATTTGTGTAAATGTATATATTTAAATAATTAAATTACAAAATAGAAATAAAAAATTAAAATGGTAGTGTACACAAGAATACAATGTATAAGTTTTAACACTCGAGTTACATGCAGTAAATTCGATTTTCTTTCCTTTTTGCAATTCCAATTCAGAAATTTATGAAAGTAACGTTAAAGAATATATTATAGTTAGATACCACTCTATGAACTAGAAAGCTGAATGAAATTCATTACACGATACTGTTTCGACATTTATCAACAAATATTTTACTGGGAAAAGTTACTAGAATAAGGTCAAACTGTAGTACCTTCTTCAAACTCGGACACCTGATTTTCAAAAATGTCAAACTACGTACAGCAGTTCATTTTAACTAGCGATTTCCGCTCTATAAGTGATTCGTTTGAACTGCAAGACGACAAACCTCTCTACTTAATGTCAACAAGACAATTGGTTTTAAGAAAGTTAAATCGTTAGTATGCCTGAATTACTACCCGTCATATCCTTAAAGAATTATAATCTACGTTATGTCTGTAACATCTAAATACGCGTTAAGCGACATGTACGTTGAAAAACTGCACTTTATCAAGAATCGTATAATTAACAGTTCATTTACAGAAATCTATTTGTATCGTGATTTTTACATTATTATGGGCTGTAAGTATTGTTTTAGTTCTGTGGTTTATTGTATTAGTATACTTCAATTATATACATTAGGCCTACCAGTAAGACGGGCTTTTCTATAACTGTTTTTTTTATTAAAAGGCGACGTTTAGACTACATAACAAACCTGTAGCCCTCTACAGGCAGAACCAAAACTAAAACATCAGAAATCAAAGGTAAACAATACTCTGTCCCACAACCGCCAGAGAGTCAAAACACACGAAGTATTTACGTAATACCACCTTTGTCGTGTTTGCTGCTAATCTGCTACCTGCCATGTTCCGGACGAGGCACTGAAAGTGGTGGAAACACTGAAAAGCCTCCTCAGGAACATGACAAGTAGCAAGTAAACACAAAGTTGGAATTACAGACACTGCTAATTCACATAACAATTGAACAATTTACATTATATATAGGTAACAAACGAAAAAGTAAATAAATAAAACTTGCCAACCATGAAATCTATGAGTCACCAAAACACACACACACACACACACTGAACACACAACACAAGACGCACAAACTCACGTAAACACGCACGCCTCCAGTTCACCTTGCAAACTGCGACAGGAGGCACTAAGTTCTTCAAAAGTTTAATTATATAGCCTGATTGAACATATAGTATGCACGCCAAACGATATAGCACTATAATTAATTATCGAAACGGAAACATTGAAATATTTTGTGAAACGTTATAAAGTGGTATAAAATTAAACTAGGATTTAAATAGACTAATTGAAATAAAGAGTATACAAAGCTTTAAAATTCTGCTTATTTAATGAATCGTTTTTTATTTAATTGATCATTATTTCTTTGTTCAACTACATTATAGATACATGTAGAATAATTGGATTTTACAATGACGAAATAAAATTTAAAGTTTATTATAGTTTTAAAGTTTATTTACATTTTTAATATTACTGAGTTATTAAAATAAATATACTTCGTAGTCTTACACGGCCGCAGTCAATGTTGTTAAAACTAATTCCCGAGCTGTTTGGCCGTGGTCCAATGTTTTCAACATAAACAGACGTTTCGGCTGTGCCATCGACTGCCATCATAAGTGTAAATTCGAGCTTCGTTAACGTAGGGCGGTGGACGTTAGTGACCACATTACTGTGGTTAAGGCTGGAGAAGTCTCGTGAACACCACTCCTACTTATAAATTCTCCAACTGCTACGATACAGTCATAAATCGACCACCAGCCAATCAGAAAGAAGAACATAGGCCTATATGTTACACATATAACACACCTTGCCACAGATTAATTAACGACAGGCTCTCACCCCGCCGACTCATAGCGATCGCAGCATGTTTCTGGATCTGGACGGACTCCATATGAAGGCGAGGAAAATACGCACTCACCGCCGACAGAAGCTTCCTCACATCGAAGAGGATCCGATGGTCCGCATCGGCGAGCGCGTGTTCCACCACGGCACACTTCTCCGGCTGCCCCAATCGACAGTAGCGGCTGTGTTCACCCACACGAATGCGGACCACGAAGCGTAGTGTCCACAGTGGACCACGGCCAAACAGCCCGGGAATGAATTTTAACAATCTATCTATATATATATATATATATTGTAACGTGACGTTTCCCTCACATAAAGATTGTCATATAAAAATACTGAAGTACAAAACAATAATAAAGTAATAAACCTGTGTTATGGAAAAGATGTATTAACAAGTAAATTTAAGACCATTATAAGGTAGAAAACTAAAATACCTAACATGTCTATATTAAACTTAATAACAATAATTCCAGTATACTGCATAAGAAATAATGTACAGAATAGGTAAAAGCCTATAATGCAGAGCCTAGCTGGGTAACCAATAACTGGAAACATGATAACATAAACTAAATAAAATTTAACTCAAAACTATAAAACTAGATTAAGTAGTTATATCGGATTGTGACTAATAGGCACACAGACAATTCAGATAGAGATTATTATGATATAAATGGGTGATAAAAGCTTTTTTTATACAACAATTTTATAATGTGTGGTAGGAAAGAAGGACTACTATTGTGTGTTAAAAGAATGCTAAAGATGTAAAGAAGAATATGATGTAAATAATTTAGTAATAGAAAGTTTAACAGATAACCTGACTAGTAGATTATGAAATAAGAAATAACTATTGTTTGTTATGGACAAGATAATAATGTAGTTAGTAAGAGATTAATGTTTCACAAAACCTGCATCTACTTGGTACGTAAAAGGAGACAATTTTATGTACAAAAATTTTGCTAGGAAATGGTATATTAGAGCATGATATATCTAGTAATATATCATGTAGTTTATAATGAATAAAGAATAAATGTAAACTTGTACTATAATTTTAGTACTATAATTAACTTGTTAATTAAGCAATTTTATTATAAGAAACAAATGATAGTCCAAAGTACACCAGACATTATTAGGCCTAGTGTACAAGCCAATGTTTTTATAAAAAGTTAATGTTCATAGATGTAATCACTAGTGCTAAATTACATGTTATTATCATAAAATCACATCTACAGCTAAGAAAACTAATTATGTAACAAAAAAGAAAAATTTTAAACATAATTTGTTAGACTAGGACAAACCTTAAAAATGTTATTTTTGGAATTACTGTATAGAAACATATCTTGTGAGATCAAAAAAGGTCGTGAGAAAAAAAGCATTTCATTGGTAATAATATCTTTACAATTGTACATACCATAAGGGAAATATTTTAAATTTAAGAATTTTAGTAATTTTTATCTCAGAAAACCGACGCCATTCATAACAATCCTTGAGATTTCCACCAATGGGAATTTTTCACATTTTGCGTGTAGCAACCCAAAAAGTGACGCCAAACAAGTTAGTCTATTGTTGGAATTCGTAGAGTAAAGAACAGCTCCTCCGCGACACCTATAGCCACGAAAGTACCATCAGAATAGAACCTCGGGTAGGTTAAGTGAAGCGTGATTACCATAACATAACCAAAAAGTGAAGAAAAGTGTTGTGAATTGTTTACATAATCAGAAAGAAGTTATAGTGAATTAATAATATTAACAGTGGATAAGAAAGTGTGTGCAAAGGTAAAGGAAAGTATAGTGTTCATACTTAAAATTTTAAACGACTTATAACGAATTACAATAATACCACTGTAACACTTTATGTACACTTGTGAACTATTTGTTCTACTATCACTGAACAAAAACACTAATATTATTGTAATTTTTTTCACGTTTTAACTATTACTTCTTTGTGTTTAATGTTTAAACGAGTATAACCTATTAAGACTAGGTTAACCTCAAAATCGACACTGTTCGGCACATACGAACTATTTCTTATTTTAGATATAAGATATTGTTTTGTTATATTATAGTCAACTTTGTATTGTGATGTTTTGTACTTCACAAAGGATATTTTCGTAATTAATTACTGTAGTCACAAGAACCTGAGATTATATTTACATAACGTAACCATTGAAATAGGCATGAGCTTTAATTGTGCCAACTGCTGAGCTATAAATTTAAGAAGCCTGGACAATTAAAATTAAGAAATAGGTTGTTCATGTTAATTTAAGAAAAAAGTAACATAATTTAAAAAGAAATGAAAGAATATTGAAGGGAATTAATTGGGCATGAATAATTATTTTTAATACTTAACATTTTTTGTTAGGTTACGAAATTTAGCGTTTTCATAAACATTAGGAGAATAAGTTGGTAGTACCTATTTTTTGTGTACCACGTGCGATTTGAATTATTTAAATAGGTAAGTGAATTCAAACGGAGTAAAGGAAGGAATTAAAAGAAATTAAAGAATTCTAGGTAACCAATTAAATAATTATTTTAATAAAATAAAATAATAGAACCAGTAGAAACAAAGAACACTACTCAATTTTCTTATATTACATAAAAGGCGTCCACAACGTGGGGTGTTTAACTAAAATAGATCGTTAATAAAAGAATTAACAATTTATTAGTAAAAATTAATATTTTACATTAAAGAATTGACGACCAACGTGAGGTCTAACTAAGAAAATTGTATTTGAAAATTATTATCAAAACACATCAACTCAACCTATTATTAAACATTACAAATATGGCGCACCAACTCTGGGGCATAAAAGAATTAACCGTTATATTATAAATATAACATATCAACCACCTTACCACATAATTTTACACATTATAATATATATAACTCAAAGTCTGAGGATTTGTAGGTACTCAATACAAATCCACACCATTACACCGATTGCCACCAAATGTTGCATAGGTAACCTTTGCCACAAGGAAAAAAATACTGTCTAACTTGGAATTTGATAATTTTCCCCGTTCGCACGATTTAGGCCCTTTTAATTATGCCTTTCGTTGACGCGTATACAGATGTCAAAATCACCATGGAGACCAGAATTAATTACCATAGTAACAAGTAAATAAACAAATGATATTTAGCGGCATCGGAACTGTAACTTTATCCGTTCCTACAATTTTTAATATGCGATTGTATCGATATATTTTGCAATTTTGTACACGGATACGTCTATATATTTTGTAATTGTCTTAAACGATTATAAAATTTATGTTTATACATAAATTTCTGTTTATACATATATTTCTGATGATCCAATGAATACGTAATGAAATATATTAAATACTACTACTAAAGATGTCAACAACACCATGGAGACCAGAATTAATTACCATAGTAATAAGTAAATAAACAAAAGCTATTTAGCGGTATCGGAACTGTACATTTATCCATTCATGCAGTACATTTTAGATGTTTTATATAATATGCGATTGTATCGATATATTACGATGTGGAAAAGAAGAAGTGCACTAATTGTAAATTGTCCTATTAGTTAATGCAAAGCAAAAATACGAGTTGTTTTCATTTGTGAGGTTAGGTGACAATGGTTTTTGGTTTTCAGTTTACTATTGAAATAAATAAAACCCATAGTTGAGGAAAACATAACGTTTAATGTGTTATACAATGCTTTGAACACAGTAACACTTAAAATAAAGAATTTAGCGTTTTTGATTTAACGGGTCTTTATAAATATCTCCAAAGGCTTTATAAACGGGTACTTTCAAGTATCCAAAGGATGTTGCATCAACATAATAATTCAGTACAAGTTAAAATAGTACAAGTGTTGAAAACAGCTTTGGAGAGAATGTGACTAATGAGTAAAAAAAGGTTATACGGCCTGACAGAACGCTATACAGACATAGACTACATTAGACAATAAAAATTATACTAAAATACTTATTAAAAGTCAAATATTCGCGTGCAAAGCCGCGGGTAATAGCTAGTATTAAAATAAATATTAAAAGCCTTGATATTTAAAAAAATTAACATTTAATTGATGGTATTTAGAGCAGCATTGTTTTATACATTCTACTCCAGTAAAAAGTCATTGAATTTTGTTAATTTTTTATACAATGGTATTTTAGAGATTCATTTAAATAAAAAGCAGTCGTAAAGTAGCGCTGCAGTTACTGCACTCGCTGTCGCTGTTACAGAGTGAGATGTTTGTTTCCACTGGCAGACAGACAGATAAGACAACTGATTGTTTCCATCTGTCGTCTAAACGACACTGTCAATAGGTATGTCTGTTATGGTGGCACATTACGCTGCTGAAGTGAAATAAGAATAATGCAACTGGGTTAAGAGAAGGGATTTTAAAATGTTTGTTTCACAGCGTTTAAGGGATTGTTATTAGAGTGTTTTTGTTCGCAATTGTGAGAATGAAACGTACTGCACAGACACACAAACGTCCGCACACAAACACAATACTGCCTGTACACAAATGACTGCTACGTGACGAACGCTTTTGATAATTAGCATCACGTTACTTCTCTTCCTTCAATACGCTTAATCGTCAGTTTTTTTTTCATTTTGTATTTACAGTTTTATCTAGCACCGTTTCTTTACATACCGTTGCTATTGTCAACGGTTTGTCACCATTTGCACCCTCTATAACAATATTGCCGTACTTTATACTTTGTACGCCCCATGATTATGTTGAATCAATTCAAGAATTTTGTTTAGCGCAGCCTTCCTGCAAAAGTACTAAATAAATTAACCGTTAAGAAGGCTTCACAGAATATTATGAGTGTACTTGACAGGACTGCCCAGTATCGGCTGATTTGGTGGGAACATCTTTGCCGAATGGACGAATGCCGCATCACCCCAAACAACTATGTCACTATAAGCCGAAGAGACGGAGATGTGTGGGACGTCCGAGAAAGCGCTGGAGTCACCTGCTCTAGACTTTGCCTCTTTCTGACCGGAACCCCTGGTTTAATCCTTGCTGCTGATGATGATGAAGAAGAAGGCTTCATATTTATAAAACGATACGCATAATATATAGATTTATGTATTCAAAATTTAATTAATTATATTTAAGAGGTTACGCCCTTAATATACAGATTAAAAATTATTTTGCAGTAACAATTACTTATAGCTTGTATCTAATAACTCCTAAAAATTATTTTGTTAGTAAAAGCAGTTTTAAAAAGTAAAAATTAACCTAAGCAAGTTAAATCTTTGTTGCCAGGATTTAACACATTTGCTAACTTAATTTCATTAAATATTAGACTACTACTACTACTACTTTTTCGAGAACTCCTCGGATCGAGATGTTTAAAAGAGTAAGATAAACCACATAACCCCAGAGAAATTGGTAGTCATAATGTTTATTAGCACGTTTACAAATTATGTGGGTCGAAATGTTGCAAAAGTAGGACAAACCACTTAACCTCAGAGAAATCAATAGTCACAATGTTTATTAACACGCTTACAAAATTATTACACTTATAAAGCATTTATTTTTTCTACGTTCTGTGTACAACCAATGAGGCGTAGTATGACTCTGGCTAATGTGTAAGCGGTATTTAATTGTTTAATATAATACCGTACTGACAACAAATAGGCTAATAACATTATATCATGTATCTATTATGTTCATTATATAAACCTTTCGACGTGTCTAGTGTTGTCTAGTCAAGTCAACATAGAGTAAATTCTCTTATAAACGGACGAAAATTCCTTGATTTTGAACTCTTTTTACAATAAATATTTAATTCTCGTTTGAAAAATTATTTAAAATAAAGATTAAAAAGTCTGACTTTGTGAGTTACGTCGTCTTGCCAAGAC
Source organism: Magicicada septendecula (assembly GCA_034769895.1). Lineage (NCBI taxonomy): Eukaryota > Metazoa > Arthropoda > Insecta > Hemiptera > Cicadidae > Magicicada > Magicicada septendecula. The sequence continues at coordinate 1,318,602,445 of CM068367.1, read as the reverse complement.
AAATTGAATCAGAAATATGCATTTATTCGAGCGCGTCCTTCCACCCGCCCCCACGCCGTGTGTGGCAGGTGTTGTCTCAGTCAAGGCCACGTTCAGGTATGTTCCAGATTCTTCAATAGCACACTTGAAATACGCATTAGCGTCAGCAATTAATTTGAGGATGGAAAATTTCTAGAAGGCGTGCGCGATCTATACAAGCCACAGCAGCTGGTTTGTCATTCAGTTGTGTTGAGCGATTTCTTTAGCGGGGAATGAGTGCTTGTTGAAGCGAAGTGTTGTTGTGTTATAATTAGTGCGGAATTCTTTATAGTTGACATTATAATTGCGTGTGGACATATTTCATTTGAATTGTTGTAAGAGACTATTTTGTTGATTACAAATTATCAATTGCTATAATTAAAGCTGGATATTAGTGACTTCATTGGCGTCTTGTATTTTGTTTTCCACTGCACCATACGACGATCACTGAGATCGTCGTAACAATATGGTATAGCCCAACACTCCTGTTCTATTAACATCAACGTTCACTTACTATTGCATAGCTTTTAGTAACGTGTGCATGTTTTTATTTTAAATTTTATTGTACAATGGGTGTTGTTGATCGTCCATTGGAGGCAACATTGTATGAATCTGTAAAACATGCTGTCAGTAATTGTAACACCAGCAAAAATTTAGTAACATAATTACATTCATTTCTTACTCGATGAAGACGTGCTGTCACAGTTCAGCACAGTTTATGATGACATAGCAAAAACTTGCCAGCCAGAACAAAGCACTCCAGCTTAGGAAGTAACTGTTTAAATGCTTACAGCGTTTAGGTCTAGAATTGCGTTTCGGAATTGGCGTGTGAGCGGTTGTAAACAGCATGCGTTGTAACTTGTCCAATAGCTAGTGGAAGCTGACATAATAGGTACCCACTGATCACTGGTTTTGCATAATCAATATCCAAATTTCTTCCGAATTGGATATTATCAATGTTAAATACAGCATCAACATCATCATCATCATCATCATCATCATCATCATCATCATCATCACACCTCCACCACCACCATGACTATTATTATTATTGTACGGTTATGAAATCTGGGTGGAGGCACTAAAGATGTAGAAGTACAGAAAACTTATGGCATCGGTACAGAGAAGAGGAGCCCTCAGAGTAGCATCCTCTTACCGGACAGTGCCAGAGCGTTTTGTCCTGTTGATAGCGGGAGTGATTCCCGTAGGCCTGTTGGCTCTAGAGCGGAGGCATTTATTCGAAAGAAGAGGCGAAATTGAAAGGGATGCCGCAAAGCATGAAGTGCCAATATTGTTGGGATAGAGAGGGTAGAGGAAGATGGACCGCAAGGCTCATACCAAACTTTAAGGAATGGATAGATCGTCAACACAGTGAGGTCAACTACCATCTGACCCTTCTGCTCATTGGCCACAGCAATTTTAATGCCTACCTCCACAGAATGGGAAAGGTGCAGATCCCAGCATTAACATGTTTAAGTCAGAGGGCAATTAACATGTTAATTGACACAGAAACCAATGAACAGATTTCATAACCTATTTATAGGCCTATGTTCTTGTTTTACCATACATCTTGACAAAAATAAATATCCTCGTTAATCTGGTGCAAAGAATAAATTGATTTTGAACTTACGGAGACTCACCCCATGAAGATGCCTCGCACATGTTTATTTAAATGCTGCAGATTTGCAAGACAGAGGATGGCACTGGAAATGGAGCTCGGGAACCTCACGCCCGAGACCGTAGTTGCTCTTATGCTTCGTGGTAAGGCGGAATAGGATCGCATAAATGTATTATTCAGTGGGTCCTACAACAAAAAAAAAGGCAGGCCCAACTTGCACCCAACGGGTAATAGAAGATGAGGAACAAGTAGAAGGAGCCCGATAAGGGCGCAATAGGCTGCATCCTGAAGTTATACGCTAAGTGGTTCTAGGATGGATATGAATGCCTGAGTTAGAGGTGGGTTATTTAGTGGGCGAGAGTCCCACACACCAGAGAAAGCACGGTCTCCTCGGACGGTGCATAAAGCATTTTTCCCCCTCTATAAAAAAATTAATAATAAATTACTACTACTACTATTATTATTCTCTGAAACATGTTCCCGGGTCGGGTATCTGTGCGGTGTTTCGACAGGCGCTTGGGAGGGCCCAGAGCAGGCTTGGCCGATGAAGATTCTCCAGGGAAACCTGCATAGGAGCAGAACGTCGGACGCCCTCCTGGAGCAGCTGAAGCTGGACGTGGGTGCCAATCTTCTGATCATCAGCGAGCAGCACCACGATAGAGAGGAACCGGGATGGTATGCTGACTTACTCGGGACGGCTGCAGTCTGGATTCCCGACCCGACCGTGCCGCTCCCTTCAAGCCGTGGTGCCGGAAGTGGTTTCGTGTGGGTGAGATGCGATGACATCACTTATGTGAGCTGCTACCTCACTCCTAACGAGACCATCCACGAATTTCGTGAGAAAGTTGACAAATTGGAAGACACGATTCGTGAGATGGAAGGACCCTGCGTGGTCGCTGGAGACTTCAACGCCAAAGCGGTGGAGTGGGGGATGCCTGCGACGTGCGCCAGGGGACGGTACGTGTTAGAGATGGCAGCAAGAGTCAGGCTCGCGGTGGTCAATGTGGGCGGTATCTCAACTTTTAGAAGTCCTGGTTACGCTGAAACAATCCCGGACATCACTTTGGTATCCGAGGCATTGCGCACAGCTTCATGAACTGGGAGGTGTTGGAAGATTATACTGGTAGTGATCACTATATCAGTATATCTCACTTTCACCCTGCGGAGAGTTCAGCATTCGCCCATAGCTGAACACAGCCGGACACCTGGCTGGAACGTGTCCAAACTGGACGAGGATTTGTTGCAGGATGTCATCGCGATCGGAAAGGAGGCGGTAATGAACAGCTTGGGCCCGACAGAGGAAGTCGTCGGTGCGATAATGCGCCTCATACGGAACGCCTGCGATTTGTCTATGCCCAGGATAGCGAGACGCCGCGGGGGGAAGACAGTGGCGTACTGGTGGACAGACGAGATTGCTGACCTCAGGAGACGTTGCTTGCGCTCCCGTCGCATGGCGACCAGAAACAGACGGAGAAACGCGAATGCAGCAGCCGAAGCGCAAGACGAATATCAGCTCGCTAGAAAAAGACTGAAGGAGGCCATCAACAGAAGCAAGCGGCTCAAGTGGGAGACCCTCAGGAGTGATCTAGATTCTGATCCCTGGGGTCTGGGGTACAGGCTTGTAATGAGCAGGCTTGGAGCCCAGCCTCGTAGCCCATGGATGGACGAAACTCAGATGCGCTTCATCGTGGACGGTCTATTTCCTCGTCACCCACTGAGGGATCGAGAGGAATATCCAGGCCCATTGGAAGACGTCCCGATTTTCAGTGAGGACGAGCTATCACTAGCTGCTAGCTCCCTGCGCAACAAGACGGCACCAGGGCCGGATGGTATACCTGCGGAAGTGCTGAGGGTGGTCGCTAGATCCTGCCCCCAGGTGCTACTTAATAAGTACAACCGCTGCCTTAAAGACGGAGTCTTCCCGAAGAGGTGGAAGATCCAGAGACTTGTCTTAGTCAGCAAAGGAAAGGGCGACCCGAATTCCCCGTCGGCATACAGACCTCTTTGTATGCTGGACACGGCGGGGAAACTACTGGAACGTCTACTCAGGCCTCGCCTAGTAGCGGCAATTCGGGATGCGGGAGATCTGTCAGCGAGGCAGTACGGGTTCAGAACGGCCAGATCCACCATTGGAGCCATACAGGAGATCTTAAAAGTCGTCCAGGTGGCCCAGCGGGGTAATCACTTGTCCAGAAGGACGGTGCTACTCGCTACACTGGACGTACGCAACGCCTTTAATTCGGCCAGGTGGACAGACTTGCTAGCGGCTTTGAAGGACGTCTTTCAAGCGCCGGACTATCTGCTCCTGATAATACGAAGTTACCTGAGAGACAGGGAGCTCCGGTACGACACAGCAGACGGGCCACGCAGCAGAGAAATAACAGGAGGTGTAGCTCAGGGCTCTATCTTGGGCCCCGAGCTGTGAAATGCCTTATATGATGGAATCCTCCGGATGGAGATGCCAGATGATACCTTTCTGGTAGCATATGCTGATGACATGGCTGCCGTGATCACCACGAGAGACGCAGAGGAGGCGCAGCGCATGCTCAACCAGGGCATGCGCAGGGTCCGCATCTGGATGGAAGAACACGGTCTGAGCCTTGCGATGGAGAAGACGGAGATTGTGCTGCTCACTCGACGACGTATACCCACAACTACACATTTCGTGGTGGGGGAAAAGGCGATAACATCAAAGCCAGCGGTGAAGTATCTAGGGGTGCACCTGGATACTAAGGTTTCCTATTGGGAGCAAATTCGATGCTCCTCGGAGAAAGCCGCTAAGGTCGTTGCTGTGCTGAGCAAGGCGAATGGCAAATGTCGGAGGCCCAGCTGCGGGAAGACGGCGACTGCTGATGTCGGTGACCAACTCGATTCTCCTCTACGGATCCGAGGTCTGGGCCGACGCACTGAAGCAAGAAAAATACCGCAAGCAGATGGCCGCGGTACAACGAAGAGGAGCACTTCGAATTACAAGCTCCTACAGAACGGTGCCGGAACCAGCAGTGTTGGTCGTCGCTGGAGTAGTGCCAATAGATCTGATGGCTGAGGAGAGGAGGAGGGTCTACAAGACCAAGGAAGACTTGGGGTTTGTAGAAGCAAGAATAGTGGCCAGGGCACACTCCATGCTGAGCTGACAACTACGATGGGAGCAGGAGAGTCGAGCTAGGTGGACGGCGAGGTTGATTGGGAACCTCCCTGAATGGGTGGACAGAACGCACGGCGAGGTATATCCAAAAGAGAACTGGGACATGGTCGTGACCTTCGTGAGGATGGTCCTACGGCAGAAGAAGCCTAAACTGGACTCTCTCACAGGTCGATGATATAGATAAAGCTGTAGGAGCCTAGTAGGCGCAATACGAGGTGCCACCCTGAAGCCATACGAATAGTAGTTACAGGGGGGGTTCCCTGCCTGTAAAGTGGAGGTTTTTTAGTGGGTGCGAGTCCCACACACCGGGAGACCAGTCGTGATGGTACATAATGCATTTTTCCTCCCCAGCAAAGAAACTACTATTATTATTAACATTATTAATATTATTATTATTATTATTATATTGTTTCTAACAATATTTTGTTTCAAGGAGAGGAAGAAGGTACTTATATTAATACGTACTACTTACGTATCTCTTTAAAAATTCGTCACACTTTGATTATCTTTTATTTAAATTCGATTGTTAAATTATTTTTAATTTTAATTTAATTAATATATCTTGTATATTTCGATTAATTAATTTTTATTAGTGAATTATTTAAATATTGTAATCTCTGTTAATCGAATATGGTTCACTTCGGGGTTCACTTGAAGTTCAGTAGCACTTCCGTCGACCTAGATCGTCTATGTACAGTAATGTGTTGTTTGACAAAATTATTAAGTACTTAAAACCTTCACGTACCTTTGGTGTAGTACTGGTAGTTTAGTTCTGTCTGTACTGGTCGCCAGATGATCTCAGTATTTTATTATACTGTTGGTTTGTCAAAACAGTATAACTGCACTGTTTGTAATTAAGTGAGCTAATTTTATTTTACTTGGGCGCCATATGGAATCGCAAGTTCTTGTTCCATAAAAAAATTTTATTCAAAGAATAAAAAATAAATAAATTTAATTGATGTTAAATTATTTCTTTGATTGAGTATTTAAAATAATTTATTTAATTATTTTCCTTATGATTTGTTTATGTTTTTAAACTGTTGGCGCTTCACACGTTCAGGCCGCCATCTTGATTGTTTAAGTGCCTTGAAATCGCAACTCTTTTAATTGAGAAAAATAATTAATAACTGTTTCAATAATTGTTTACAACGTTTGGTAATTAACAATTTACCTGTTTATTGCTCACAAGGTTTTTACTTCCACGTTATACATTCGAATTAACAATAATTATTGATTACAGCCTACCTGGCTTCAATTATTCCTAACCCAGAAGGTTGGCAATGATTACTCTTACTATGGTTTGTTTGTTTACAAAATATTTATATCTCAAGGGTGAATTCTTTTAAACTACATGATAAAATCCCTATGCCTTGATTTACGATGCTTTACAAGATTTGAATTAAATATGTTAGACACTTTTAAAATATTTAACTTGATTTACGAAATGTTCGTTTAACCTCTACAAGTTTGAGGTTAACTACGGTTAGCCTAGTACATGAATTATTATATTTGGAATCATATAATTCCTATAGAAAAAGTATACACAGTGCTTATTACTTATCGTATTATTGTTTTTGCGTCAGTACAAGAGTGTATTGTTTATTATACTAATCACATAATATTCGTACACTGTAATGATATATTGCACGGTACTCCCTGCATTATAATCGCTTGGATTAATTTTCAATTGCACTTTACGATCGGGTACACTGATCGTACACTTCACTTTCACTCGTAAGAACGATTATTATTTCTTGAAACTTAATACTGGGTTAGGTACTTCACCTAACCTTGTTCTTATTTATTTCGCACAACTAGTAAAAATGAACTCCTTGTTGCGATGCAGTTTTAAAAGTATTAACTTCTTCACTGCTGTTGTTTAAATTAGATTTGATGATAATTTCGACCTGTAGTAGCTGCTGCAATGGAATTTGGCAAAATGTGTTTCTCTTCGCTATTACAACAGTATATATAGTCTGCTGAAATCGACGCTAGGTTGCGACAATTAATTTTTGAAGTAATTTTGTGATTGGCTAAAAATGACGTCATGATGCGGTCATTCTATTTTTATCCCTGCCATAATTGTTTTAAGCGTGGGTTCTATCGTTGTTATTGGTGTTCCTCGTAACCATCCAAAATTCACAAAATTTATTATATTTACGTTTATATCTCAGTTATACTAATTACAAATTTGATTCTATTACTAGAATCGTATTGCTCATTCTTTTCTGGTTATTTTGATATGAAAGAGGCCAGTTTGGATATATCTTTCATTAATAAAATCTATCTTAATTAAAACCTAGCTTAAATATTGCATTGTTTTCAAATGTCTTCTGCTACATTTTGCAGATTATATTTTAATGTTTTTTAACATTGATTCAACTCTCCTTAATTTCTATTTTGAACATAATAATCTTATTGAAATGAACATATTATTATTTAAAATTGCTGCATCCAGCTGATCATTAACAATCATAATAACATATTGGTTTATTATTGTTCCAATGCTTCTTTACTTCATTATTACTTATTCAACATTATTCTTAATTCCTATACTTATTATACTAGACATTGTATGGTGTCTTACACCTTTTTCATTATCATTTTATCTACATTTTCCTATACTCTTTATTGTACATGATTATGATTTTCATAATCTGTTTGGTCATCATTGTTTTGTCTATTATTTCAAGTTTCTTTTCATTATGGACTCCACGTAAGTAGTAGTGAGTTATTATTTGAGTTTTTATCATATTATTTATTATTCACTGAGTTGTCTTAACTCATCTTATGCCAGTCTCCTAGTTTACATAATTCATGATAGGGTTTTGTTTACCTTTACTGAGAATACATCTTTCTACAATAAGTTACACTTTTATAACATTTTTAAACACATATAGTTTTTTCATTGTTGATTACATTGATATCATATTGTTAATAGAACATCTACAATTTGTTCTCTCATTAATTATTCTATTATCATTATTCATTATGCCTTAGCATACCCTTCTTCGAGGTTGATCTAACATTGAGTCTACACTGTTAATCTTATTTGAATGGTTCATTTATTATAATTCTTTCATAGTTCATGATTGTCAACAATACCTTTACTTTTGTTTGTCATTCAAATTAATACTTTGCAATTGCTCATCTAATGTTATAAATATTATCTCTTTCATCTTATATTACTTATGGTGTTTGACTTGATTTATTAATGGTTTGTTATGCTCACTTAAACATCTATTTGGGAACTAGTCTTTTGTCAATTCGTCTCTGTCAAATCGTCTGGTTATGTTGTCTAATCGTCACTCTTCTGGTCGTTTTAAGAGTATGGAACGTTTTGTGACGTTACAACATTCAAGGCGTAGGTAAGGGGAGAAGCGACGACAGTCGTAGCCAAGAATCTAACTATCCGTTGATGACAGGACCGCTGGAACAATGAGACCAGAGGTAGATGGACCGCTAGGCTAGCAAGGAGTCTGAGCAGTAGGTAGATCACCAGTTTGGGGAGGTAAACTACTACCTTTCACAGTTTCTCACAAGCCAAGGGTATTTTCGTGACTATTCATTTAGAGTGGGCAAAGCGAAGATTCCGGCATATCTGCAAAGGTGATTCTTACTGCGACAATGTCCAACAAATATTTTTTGAATGTGACGGGTACGAGGTGGGGAAACAGAGATTGTAGGAGGAGGAGGAGGTTGTTCCGATGACACGAGACAACATTGTGGCGATCGTGTTATCCGGCAAAAACAGTTGGAACTAAATTGCAGTATTTGTGGCGCGATTGTACTGAGCCAAAAAAAAGAAGGAAGACGACCAAGGTGCACATAATATTGCATTACCTAAAGTAAAATGAGCTAAGGAGGAGCACAGATAGGGTGTAACACGAAAGTGGCTCCGGGGTTCGATTTCATGCCTGTGATAAGGTGAGTTTTTAGTGGATAGAGTCCCACACACCAGGGTGAAAGACTTTCCTGATGATACATAAAGCATTTTTGCTCGAAAAAATAATTATCATTATGTAAGATTCACTTTGACTATAATTGATTATGTGAGATCTGGATGGTTTTCAAACTATCTTAATGTACTTAAAACCCTAACCCGTAGTATGTACATGCAACATTGTAAATTGTTCCCCACGTTTCAATCATCAACGTATTATATAATACGTATTAATGGTATTATTATAATATTTTTTCAATCTTCTACTGTGGTGTAGTCCTTGTTCATGACCTAATGATACCATTCATATGATTTATAATAAAGTTTTAATTACTCATATTCTTAATTTCGATCGATTTCGGTCATATACCATCGTCAGGGCATATACACTGTGCACTCGCGGTCACAATATTGTAAAACAGTTATTATTTACAAAAAACGAATTCATTAACACTGACTAATGATCGTGAAACGTACGTTGGTGTCCAGAGTTTCTCGAGAACTGATTTTGTTGCGGAGTTTTTACATTCAGGTCTGTATATTATATCAGCTGATTACTGTATGTTGATCTGTATTATATGTACCATTAGTAAGCAACTGTGTGTATATTATAAATATATCACATTATCATTAGTAATATTTTTATTACTAATATTTTATTTGCCGTATTTCAAGTTAGTACTGAAACTGATATTGTTTGTATATATCTTACGTTCATTAAAGATTTATGAATATCATGGCTTTCATAATTCATTAAAATTACGCAACGATGACTTTGCTCATTACGAAATGTAAAAATTTAGTCCACTTTTAGAACCGACAGAATAGTCTGACGAAAACTGAAACGGTCGGTTCAGTGTTTGTTTTAGAACTGACTGGGACACCGTTGTGCATTGCACTGATAATTACGAATACTCACTGCTGCATAGTTTATAGGTCACGAGTAAATGAAGAACAACTCTCAGTCAGAGGGCAATTAACATGTTAATTGACACAAAAACCAATCAACAGATTTCATAACCTATTTCTATGTTCTTGTTTACTGTACATCTTAACAAAAATAAATTCTTGGTTTTCGTTGTCCATGACGTGTCCTTTACTTAACTAAATACAACTATTTCATTAACGACTCGGAACACAAAATTTTTTATGAGTAAAAACACAAAGTTTTACCTTACAACCTGAACCAGTTTTCACTTTTATAAAGCTTCTTCAAAGAACCTCTGAAGAAGCTTTTTAAAAGTGAAAACCGGTTCAGGTTGTAAGGTAAAACTTTATGTTTTTACTCATAAAAAACTTTGTGTTCCGAGTCGTTAATGAAATAGTTGTATTTCGTCAAAAATAAATATTCTCGGTGGTCTCATGCAATTGATTTTAAACTTAATAAAATTAAATATAATAACAATTATTACTTTTTTTTCACACGAACAGGCCAATTGTGGACCACGCGAATATCATTTCCTTTTCTTCTCCTGCCGAGAGGCCCTCATTTGCATACTATGCGCCGCCTACCTTTCCAGTGTCCACCCCTTTCTTGTCTTCTTCTCAGCGCAGAGGACCTCAAGATTTTGAATTTTGTTTCTGTTTGTATTTCTATCCACACAGTCGTTCAAAGAGATACCCAGTTTCATCATTTCCTGCTTGAGTTGTTTGGTCCATCCGTTCAGACTGGAAAGTTGCCAAATGCAGTTGAAAATTTGTTTATTTAATCTGGACCAATCCCTCGAAACCATCTGTCCAAGAAATCTCAGCCTTTTGATTTGAAAAGCCGTTTTCAGAACTTCCAGATCCCTGTACACCTCTTCGCTGGGTCTATGCCTGTACCCATTTCAGTTTTCCTGGGGCCATAAATTTTCCAATGAATTCTTCGTTAAATTTTAAGAAGAGGTTCCAAATTTTGAAAGCACATTGTTTCCACTCCATACATGATCACCGGCCTGATCACAGTGCTATAATGGCTGACTTTCACACTTCTGGAAAGGGTTTTCTTTCCGTACAGTTCCCGGGTTAGAGTAAAGGCCTTTGCTAATTTGAGTTTCCTTCTCTTAAAGGATTCTTTGTCTGAGGCGTTCCAGGATATGTTTTCCCCAAGATATTTAAAATTAACAGTATATTTTCTTTCTCCATACGTAGTGTCCAGGCATGTTTTCGGGAATTTAAATAGGGTGATCATAACTTCCGTTTTAGTAAAGGAGATCTGGAGACCAGTTTTCTCCGCTATCTCTTTGATATTTTCTACTTGCTTTCTTGGTTCTTCTTCTGAGTGGGCGGAGATGGCAAGATCCTCCGCGAAAGCTAAACACCTTAATCCTACACCTTTGGATTTGCTACCTATTCTAACCCTAGTGGAATTGACTTTGTGGAAGGTTTTCATGACTTTATCTAGGACACAGTTAAAGAGAATAAGGGAGAGTTCGTCCCCTTGACGTACGCCAGTGTGAATTGGGGAGGGGTCACTAAGATAATTATTATTACAATTATTGTTATTATTTTTTTAGGAGAAGATAACCGCATCATTCATCGTCAAGAGCTGATCGTGTGACGACTACTGGTGTTTCAGACTGTAACCGACAAAACTTCCCGACGTTAGGGACGACTCCGCCACAGAACCGCTCCTCGTATTACTTCGAAGCGTTGCCTTCGATAAGCTCGTCGGGCTACCATTCCAATTTCTCTATTCTCCTGAGTGTTTATATTAAGTTAAAACATGTACCCTCTTCTTCTCCATCAGCACCTTTCAATGTAGTCGGCAACATGATGCCAGTAATCCTCACCTGCGAACAATATTCACACGATGTTACCTGGTGTTACTTCGCTCATCCATTCCAAGGTTTCGTCTCTGTAACATCTATCTCCTACATCTAAAAGAGTGTGGTAAGCGTTGTAGACAGATGAGTCACCATACTGGTAGGCTGAACTCAGCACAATCCATTTTCTATAAAGATAGGAAAGTGCCCACACTTTCAGTAAGAAATTGAGTGAGGTAATAATTAACTTCCCCATCTGTCCATTCTGTAAGATTCACACTCCAACGCTTTCGCCAACATCCCATAATGAGCTCTCTCGCTTTTGAAACCGAATTCGGCTTGCCTTATGTGTACATGCCTTCTTTCAGCTGCAAGGAGATCAATAGGAATCATTCCAGCAACCCCAAGAACGACTGGTTCCGACACAGCGCAGTAAGACCTTGCTATTCTGAGAGCTCCGCACTTCTGTAACGCGTCCATTTTCTTCCTGTACTTACTATATTCTAAAATACATCCGTCCAAATCGTGTTCCATACAGAAGTATGGAATGCATGACTGATTTCAGAAGTGTTCATTTGCTAGCTATTGGAACTCCTCCGTTATCCATGAGTCTCTTCAGAGTCATAGTGACCTTTTCAGCGTTTATACCCCGTATGTGACCTTTTTATCTAATTTCACACCTAGGAGCTTCACAGACTCTTTTTTACGAATTTGTTTTTCTACCCACCTTATGCTTCAATGTTTGTTGAGATCCGACGTTTAGTGATTTAATGTATACAGATTGGCTACATCCTCAGTCTTCTCTAATTACAATTGTGACCGCGGTTCTCCATCGAAGTAAATACTTGTCTCATAACGTAGTTGGGTCTCCCCTTTGCGTCCTCTGTGTTACGTGCGACCACAACCGTCCTATGTAAAGTCAAATGTGTTCAAGCAGAAAATTGTATCATACAAGAATTTACACAGGTCAAGTCCCACAACAGTTCCTCTGATCATGTGAGGACCCTCTGTTGTGAAGAAGATTTGCTGTTGATTTGTTAGGTAGCTCTTAACCATCTGCAAGGGACACTGCGGTTCTCTGAAGGTGTGAACAAATGCTCAGAGCTTGTTGCACCACCTAGCAGACTTCAAGGCATTTTTTCCATCCAGTCTTTCCATCATAAATATTCGTTTGAAATAGTGGATACTCTCTCGGGCTACTAAAAAACCGGTAATTAGTAATTACAGTTCCGATTGTGGCACTTCCTCAACGCCCAATGTTGACTCTCGCAGAGATGCCCTACACTTTCCCCTACCTTCTCTAATCTCTCTAAATATTTACCTGCTATGTTTAGCATTCAAACAAAACAATTATAATTATAAACAACTACTAGTAGTACCAATAGTAATACTATGGATTAATGGTTATTAGGACTTAATATTTCATTATAATTACTACCATTATAATATTTTTGATAAGAAGAAAAATGCACTAAGCACAATTAAGGACTCTAACCGACACTTGGCGAACACTCCACCTCGGAACTACTCTGGCATTACTTTAGCCACTCCTCGCGCTGTCGTGATACCAGCTCATTATCCGTACTCCCTGAGAGGTCAGACTTTAATCAATAATTTTCTCTCTTCTTCTCTTTCAGCATCCGTGTTGCATGAGCATATTGTAAGATCTGTAAAGGCTCAACGAATACAATGACTAAATCACCAAGAGTTGCTGGATGATCAGCGTATGCCAAGCAAAATCTTGAGGGCGTAAGTCTATAAAAGCAGTAAGAGGAGCCGACCTAGGATTAGATGGTTTGATGATGTGCTGGAATATTTACGGAGAATGGATCAAGAAGTGAGGGGTCGCACTGAGAGGACAATTGGTAGGAGATATTGGAGTAGATTGGCATTGGAAGCGTTGGAGCCCAGGGCTCACGTTGGGCTATAGTGCTAGAGAAGAATAATTTTATAGAAGATAACAACACCTATGGTGTAGATTCTAACTAGCATATAAATAATAAATAATAATAAATGAATAATAAGATTTACAGTTGCCACACAATATTTTATTTATCAATTAATAGAAAAAAAAAATTTGCTGTGATTTAATAAACACAAGTAACTGAACAGAACAAAGCAATGTTACTACTGAATGCGTTAGAGGGGAATGCCATACGACGAAACAACAATGAGTTTTCCGGGAAAAGCGCTGACGGCAACATTTTGGTCTGAAGAGATGCGATCATAACAATGCCTCATAGCGAATAACACTGTATACTGTGCGTAGGCCTATAGATTCCGACATCCAATCGTACGTTCCACACGCCTCTGTGTTGGCAGTGACGTAACTAGCAATATGGCGGCCATTCCAACTGACAGAATCCTAGGAATTCGTTATCAAACAAAGTGAATTACTTCTGTAACACACGTGTTGGTGTATTGTAGGTGTGCCCGCGCGTGTGTGCGTGCCTGTAAACCTTATACAGGCATACGAATGAATGCAGACTATTCATAACTTACTTGTAGATAATAGATCTGAGAAGCGAATTACTAACAAAATAATTCCATTTAGATTACAGTAAAAAAAAGACATCAAACTTTTTTAACAGTACGGCAACCGCCATTGTCGCATACAGCGGACTATCCTACTGAGCATGATTGGAGACGTTTTATTCTAACAGTCTTCCAATTCGCTCCATTCCGGTATGATAGGACTCTTCGAGCTTTATCCGTAGGAGTGAGCATAAAATGTTCGTCGGGTTAATGGAAATGTAGTAATGAAAAAGCTCTAAGAACAACTCATTTATATACAAACGTTCAGTGTCATGAGCCAATAAAAATGGTTTATTTCATTTTCAGATTTCATCTTTTCCATATGGGTCTTTTCCATTGTGTCTACAAACAACTCTCGCAGCGTTCCCGAGCCCACCAAGCCCCCTCACCAACTTTCCCGCCAGTCCCTACTCCTACAGTAGCGGTATAAAGGAGGGATGATTAGCATACCACTACGCACATACGTTTGGCGCGCGCACACACACGCGCGCCTTTAATTCCACACGCACGCTCACGTGCGGCGTTCGCGCTTTTAATTCTTTTTTTGTTTGTAATTTTTATTTTTTTGCTTTATTTTTATTAAACCCACGCACACCTTCAATTCTTATATTTTGTTTTTTTATAATTTTTATTTTCGTTTGCTTTTTTTAATTTTTATTAGGAGGAAATATTTTTTAATTTTATTTTCACAATTATTTAATTTACATTAAACTAATTACATTATTCTATTTACATTATATAACATTATTTACATACGTTTATTTAGATTATATTATTCTATTTATTTTTCATTATTATATTTACACTGATTTGTTTACAGTACATTACGTATATGGAATCATTTAATTGGTGGGTGGCGAAAAGTCTTTAATGTCCATTATGATTTATTCAAATAGATCTTAAAAAAAAACAAAAAAGTAAAAATTACGAACAAAAAATTCAAACAAAATAAAAATAATTGATAGCGCTCTCGCGCGTGCGCGCGTCAAACTTATGAGTGTAGCGGTATGCTAATCACCCCTCCTTCACACCGCTTCTGTAGGAGTAGGAACTTTTTTTTTTCAATTTGTTGGAGATCTGTAATCTGTCCGACAAAGGGAACATTAAACAAATTGGCTGGCAACACATATACAAGATTATGAAGAGCTGACCATTGACAGCTCTTCTTGTTTTTGTTAATAGATTAAAGAGGTACGCAAATTTCAAAACTAAATGACAAAAACATGTAAACAAATGAACTAAAAATCACTTCTACTTGCTGCTGGCATGATAAATAAGTTCAAATCTTAAACACTAGGCCCAATAGGCACATATACAGGTTGACATTAACACTTAATAATGACACGAATACAAAACATACAGAACAGATATCACAGACATTACAATACAGATAATACAGAGAATATATTATTAGTTAAACCTGAATGGTAAGTCTAACAGTTTGTGCCTTTTTGTCTATAAATATCTTCACTTTTATCTAACAAATTATTTTCCAGGTGGTTTGGGTGCTTTTCTAATGTGGAGATGTGAGTCCTGCAGAGGCGCATGATTTTTTCTCTCACGGTTGGAACTTTTAGGTCGCGGTGTATAGAGTTGTTGGAGGCAAACCATGGAGCGTCGACTATTGATCTTAAAGTTTTGGATTGAAAGCGCTGGATGATCTCAATATTACTTGTACTAGCAGTACCCCAAGTTGAATACCATAAGTCCATACCGGTTTAAGAACTGCTTTATAGATCAACGAGACTTAACCGTGATTTTCTGCCTATCAGCCAGTGGATATTTCTAACCGTTGTGATTAAGTTCAATCTTCTTAGATGTTATATGTTTTTTCCAAGTTAGTCTCCTGTCCAGATGCATCCCAAGGTACATAGCACTTTCAGCTTGCGGTATTGGTTGACCGTTAATTGTTACTGGAGGGCAGTTTGCCTTACGTGTGGTGAAGGTAACGTGGACTGACTTGGACGAATTGATTTTTATGCGCCATTTATCAAGCCATAACTGAACGCTGTTTAATGATTCTTGTAGTATAAGAGATGCTATTGAGGGGTCGGAGTGTGTCGCTAGGATTGCTGTGTCACCGGCGTAGGTAGCAACAGTGGTTTCACATGCTGACGGTAAGTCCGAGGTGAACAGGAGGTAGAGCAGAGGACCCGGGACACTACCCTGCGGAACACCTGACCCCACTGCTAATAGAGGAGAAATAGCATCCGAGTACTTGACTTGAAACACTCTACCCACTAAGTAGAAATGGAGAATACGGTAACAATTATGTGGCAGATTTTCTTTATTTTGTATAAGAGTCCAAGATGCCAGACTTTGTCAAATGCCTGGGAAACGTCGAGAAACACACCTGAGCAGAACATCGAGTCTTCGATTCCAAAGATTTATTGGTAACATTTGTTAGTCTGTTTATTTGATCTACCGTAGAGTGCTTTTCTCGAAAGCCAAATTGGTGATCCGGAATTAGGTTGTTTTCTACAACTGTTGGCATAAGTCGTTTTACAAACAGCTTCTCAAAGATCTTACCAAATATCAGCAGAAGGTTTGTGGGTCGATAAGAAGAGGGTTCTTGAGGGTTTTTACCAGGTTTTAAGAAAATGATTACTTGAGCCGATTTCCAGAGAAGAGGAAAGTATTCAAGTCTGAGTATGGCGTTGAAAATATATGTTATTAGTACAACGACTTTGTGAGGCAGCTGCTTTAGAATTTTCCCAGATAACAAATCAATGCCGGGAGCCCTTTTACTTTTCAAATTATACAGGATTATTTCCTTGATTTCGTTAGCCTTAAAAGGCTTAATAGGTACAGTCAGTTAGAGTGGGGAGTGTAAATATCTTTGTACTTCTTTATTGAAAGAGTACTGCTGGCTTCAGGTTGAAAAACGTTGACCAAATGTTCGGCAAAAGTATGGGATTTTTCTGTATTGCTTCGCGCCCAGCTACCATCTGGTTTACGTATTGGTGGTATTTGTAATAGTGGCCTTTTTAATCGTTTTGTAGCCTTCCACAAGGAATAATCAGTATTTTTAATAGGTGACAGTTTTTCCAGATAATCCTGAATGCCTTCATTCTTTAAATTTTCTAACAATCGTTTTAGTTTTCTGGCCGCGGAATTCCACTTTCTTTTATCATCCGGATGATGAGTATGCTGCCAAATTCGTCGCAATCTACGCTTCTCAGCTAATTTCTTTCGGTCAACCAGAGAAGGTTTAAGTGCTTACTCTTCGCTGTATTGAAAGGTGTAGCTTTCCAGGCTGATTTTTGAAAAGTACTGGTGAGATAATTTACAGCCGCATCCAATTCAGCAGACGTGTGGAATGGAAGTTCTAGCGAGATATTATCATTTATAAGCTCTCTAAAGTAGTCCCAGTCAGTATTACGATTTGTGAGTGTTGGTAGACTTTCAGACTCAATTATAGTACTGCTAATAGTGGCAATAATTGGAGTGTGGTCAGAGGACAAATCAAAGCAAGATTCAACTTTGTAGTATTCATGAGACAAGCCTCGTATTAAAAAGAAATCAATGAGGTCAGGTATTTTATTTGTATCAGAAGGCCAATAGGTTGGTTGACCAGTAGACAGAAAGGACAGGGATTCTTGTCTAATGACATTATATAAAATTCTACCTCTTGGATTAGTTAATCTCGAACCCCATTGCGGGTGTTTTGCATTGAAGTCTCCTCCCACCATAAAACGTCCACCAAGAGTTCTAACAAAGGAGCTGAAGTCATTTTCATTGATTCTATGTTTTGGGGGACAGTAGACTGCAGAAACAATTAGAGGGCCTCTTTGCTCTTCAATTAAAACGTTTGTCGCCTATAGGTGAGCAGTTTTGACTTTAGAGAAGAGATAAAGTTTTATATTTTTTCGGATTAACAGAGCGGTTCCGCCACGAGCTGTACCGTCAGGGTACATAAACAGTAAATCCTGGAATCCTAATATGGCCTTTGTCTGTGAAATGTGTCTCAGATATAAGCATTACGTCTAACCTGTTGTCAATAAGAAGAGCTTTGAGTTCTAGGCTGCGTTGAGAGAGTCCATTGGCGTTCCATAATCCAATCCTGTTATTGTTATTCATTATTAATTAGATAGTTTATCGACAAATGTTGTAGGGAGATTAAGCATGACGCTATTTTGCTGCGTGAGTTGACTGAACATGCTCTCAAAATTTGTGAGGAAGTGGGAGTAGGAACTGGCGGGAACATTGGTGGGGGAGCATGGCGGGCTCGGCAACGCTGCAAGAGTTGTTTGTAGACACATAATGGAAAAGACCCAAAATATCTGATGTTTGGATATTACAGACTTCGTCATATTGTTAAAAATCTTACACATCATGTTCCTTATTATATGCATTTCGTTATTTTAAGTTTAAAAAAAAACATTAATTTTAGGTTAGTTTGTAAAAGGTTAGAAGGAAAATTAAAACACCGTGCACTTCATAAAACTAGATGAAGGAAGATCAAGGTTTTCTATATTAACGGACAGATAAAATTGCCGCTGTTTATCGAAGGCTTTTTCCAAGGCTTTTGTCTTTAAATATAGACACGATAAACAACACATGTTTTAATCTAACATGTTGTAGAAATTAAGATATGTCAATTATAGACGTCTTTAATGTCTAATGCCGTTGCAAAAGGGTTGCCCTTGAACAGCCTGCAGTACATTAACTAAATCAGTCTCTGTTATGAGAACGTATCGACTACTTCCTGACCGAATCTGAAGTGACTATCGCTCTTATGGTAGCGGAATCAATGTTGCTCTGGATAACAGTAGCTTAAGACCAAGTTATATCCTTCCATAATCAACACTCGATAACATTCACTTCGAGGCCTAACTGTAATAGGCCTATTACATATTTAATAATTGACTATATGGAATGATAACTGCCCTATATATTTAAAAATTACATGATAGTACACTAGAATTTCATAATAGAATTCTTGAATTGGGCAGATTTGGAAAATTTCAGTTTTTGATAATTTCTTTCAAAATGTTTACTGTTAGGTATATATATCTGGTAATAGTTCTGAGTGACTACCTGTGCTCTGGCAGCCACAAAACTTGGAAACCGCGTTTTTTGTGTTTCTACGTACACTACAGTCCAAAACTAGGTGCGGATGCAAAAAACCTTTTTGCGAAAAATTTTGCAAAAAAAAATTATGGGATCCAAATAATGTAAGCGCGGTTTTTTCATTTTATAAATGGAATCCACGTCTAATTAAGCTGTGTACGCGGTAAATAAGGTAGCTTTTTAACGTAAACAAGGTAACATTGACTTTGTTATGTTAACATGCAAGCTAACCTAACTACTAAACTTTCTTGCTTTTTATGAAATAAACGTAAAAAAATCAACTCGAATTAAGGCGGAGTGGCCCAAGGTCACCCTTTACCTGTTGCTGTACATGTCTCCCTTTTTTGTGACAGAACTCGTTTCCCACTAGTACTCGTTTTTTCAATAACACTCGATTTTTGTGCAGATCACAGAAAAAGCAACCAACTCGATGTACAGCGAGGCAACCCACTTGCCTATTACTACACGTGTCTCCCTTTCTCTGGTAGAACTCGTTTTCCAGTAATACCGGTTTTTTTGCAGACCACTGGAAAAGCAACCAACTCGAAACAACTCTGTGTTTCAGTGTTGTATTGCTATAAGTAATTATGCATTTTTCGCAACCTGCAAATAAAAAGTGCGAATTCTTCGCGTTCACATCTAGTTTAGACCTGTAGTTTACATAGAAACACAAAAACGCGGGTTTTCCAAGTTTTATGGCTGCCAGAGCAATGGCAGTTACTCAGAATTATTACCATTTATTGACTAGTCAATCTATTTTTTTTATTATTTTTTTACTATACCACTTGTTATCGCAAGATGGGTTACTCTGAGTTATGTGCTCCAGGTTGATAATATAAAAGATCTTGGTCGTCAACCATAAGAAAATCAAAAACAAAATATAATTTAAGTCTGAAGCCACACAGGTTTCATCAGGTATGGTCAGCTCAGTCAGGTGCGGCCATAGCGACCTGTCTTAAATTTTTGTCATAACGTTGAATGTAGCAACCACTGGTTAGCTAATCTATTATCTCAGACTGTTAATTAGCATGCTTTGTTTTAACAATTATTTGCAATGTTAGCTAAGTTTTGTTTGAATATGGTATGTTAATATGAGGATAATTTAACAATGTAAGTAGAGAGAAAGAATAAAATAAACGTAACTTTTCCTTAACATGACGTTATATGGAGAGCTGAAAATTTTATAGAGTAAGTGCGAGAGTTAATACGCATGCAAGTTAATATTTATGAACGATCAAAAATCCACATTAAAGTAATGAATCTAAAAACAATTATAGCAAAGTAGTGAAATTGAAATGATAAATGAAGGATTGGTGAAGTTCTCCGCATGCTGTCATTCTGGTACACCGCTAGTGGGCGCCACTTGTTTCCGACAGATGCCTACAGTCCCTGCCTACCCACACACCACACAAACTTTTAAATGTCTTCTCCACTAACATGTCACTTCCTGCCAACAACTATTCGTCGATTTATATATATTTTTTTAATTTGTAAGAACCGTTATATAATATTCATTTGGGACAAAACAGAATGTCGTTTGCTAATGGACGCACTCAACGAATACCTATTTAATTCTGTGACAAAACGACAAATGTTATCCGGATTCAAAAAATTCTCAAGACCTGTTTAGTAACTGTTTCAAGCCTACAATCTGCAAAAAACAAACGCATCATAAGACCGTACTGTGCACAATGTACGTAACTTTAGGGCAAATGATTGTAAAACATGGTAGAAGAATATATAATTGTCTCTGTCTAGCCACAGCCGGAGGTGAACCAGGGACGTGGGAGTAAGTGAAGTTGAGGGTTGGCAAAGCCGAAATTACCGGTGGTCCCACGTAGCTTACATTACGTGTCACCTCCGTCCGTTTTCGGTTGTATCGGAACTGACATGCGCAGGCCAATTGCGTGCACCACAAGTGTTTGCATGGTCTCCGACAAGTAACTGTCAAGACGTTTTACCGCAGCCTAGTAGCGCCTAAGGGTACGTGCACAGCGGGAATACTAGCATAGCAGCTTTGCATAGATGATCGCACATAGCATATCCCACATGTATGAGAGGCGTGCATACCGAGGATGAAATAATGTCTGATAAAAATATGAGAATAGTGAACTGTGTCGAGTTCTGTGCATGCCGCCGTAAGCACATTTTACAGCAGATTAGAGACCGAACTGTTTACACTTTACCGGGAATTATACATTCAAGAGCTCTGAAACATCGCATTTCTGAACATAAGAAGGCGATTTTAACCAATACATCTAATACAGGTTTTTTCAGATCATTGCTTACAACACAATCACTTTATAGACACAAAAAACATAACACTACTCCACAACATACAAAAAGGTAAAAAAATGGATTTGTTAGAAATTTTAGAAATTAAAAAAACAATAAAAAATAACAAAAATTTAACCAATGAACAGACTGAATTTTATGTATCCCCTTTATTAAAATCTGTTATTTAGTTTAGTTTATTTTATATTATTTTGAATGTTCATCATTATTTTAAATTTTGCATTCAGTTTATACTTAGTTCAGTTAATTTTATATTTTACATTCAGATTATATTTAGTTTAGTTAATTTTATATTTTGCATTCATGATTGTATTTAGTTTTTAAAGACACCTGACCTTCCCTTGTCTCTTGCACCCCCCTCGCCATCTCAACACAGATGTTCCAGATACGCCCTAAACAGATGTTCACCACCTACACTCCACTCACGTCCTGTTGTTTAGTAATTTTCATTCATTCGCCTCTTTGACAATGGCTTAGTTAGCCGAAACAGCTGTCAGAGTTAATTAAAAAATTTGTGAAACTTACCAAGTGTTTTTTTTTTATATATTTTACAAAACCTTTGTATTAATATGTTTCACCAAGTGCCCAACGCTTCATCAATTAATAATCCTTGGTATTCGGTACGAAGTTCTCCGTACAGAGCCGAGTGGGTCAATTATTTAGATAGAATTATAATATAGTATAGTGCTTTTCGTGTAAGTTAAGATATCCGCCTAGGGATTATAAAGACACTTCAAGATTGCGTGGAAGGTGTACGACTAATACACCTTATTAAATTGATACCCATATTCACCCTGAGATTGATAAAATTTACATATCAATTAATAATAAACTATTCTAGGGAAAATAATAAGCATTGTGTGTTTAACATATTCGAGAAGAGGACGACAAGACAAAGAGGACGACGGACGAAGAGGACGCCGGACGAAGAGGACGCTAGGACGGAGATGACGCCAGGAAGGAGTGACGCTGAAGAAGATGACGCCAGGACGGGAGCGGCTGTAGGAAGCGGAGGATTTCACGTATTGAGGTCGTAGCCTCAATCAAGTAAAACCAATATATTATCGAACATTATAAACTATTATTGCAAATTACAATACATGACAATTTGTAATACAATATACCCCTTTAAAACTATATTTGTGTGTATAATAAATAATTTTTCATCTCCTCCATAATAGACTTGTTTGTGATTTTTACACACTCACTATATCCTTATTAGTATAATAAAATTTGATCTGTTGCATAAGGATATTGGCGCTGGCCAACGTGTGGCTCGATTTTTTGCATTAGTTTTAAAAAAGAAATATTTATTTGAGTGTGTAGAGACTAAATTCATTGAACTAATTGTGTGTGCCGTTCTATGTTATCAGGGAGTGTAGATAAAAGTTTGAATACTCTCTCTTATCAGATATTTGGACAATAGTAGTAAATTTTCTATGTGAAGATTGAATTATCGTTTGTATTTGTGTTAGACTAAGCTTGTTTACATTTGACTGAGATACTGGACTATAATAATAAATAACATATAAACTGACAGTTATTCGTAAAAATAAGTATTAAAAATAGTGCCGTTACGATAAATAAAAAATATAATATTTATTAAATTAAAAAAAACTGTAAATATGGCTGAGTCTCAAACCCCATCAGTTGATATGCAAACTGCAATGGCGTCAATATTGGCGAGTATCCAAAAGATACAGGAAGACGCGACCAAACAAAATAAATCACTTCATGATGAAAATAAACGAATTTTTACCGCTGTTCATGACCAGGCTAAACAAGGTAAACAACTTTTAGAGTCAACCGAAAACCGTATAGGCGAAAAGGTAGAAATAATTCGCAGCAATATTGAGACCGCTTTAGAAGCGAACAATTCTCGCATCAATGCCTGTGAAGCTAAAATCACTGGGATAGAGGAAAGAGTAGTTCAACACACATCTACGGTAAGTGAGCCTGTAGCTGAATAAGATCAGCAGATACAGGAATTTAAACAACAGCTGACCCGACTCCAGAGTACCTCGACAACAGCGAACCAGACCACGTTCATCTATAGAACTTTAGAAGAAAACATTTCGCAAGCAAAATTATTCGGGAGGAACTTTAAGAATTTGATTTATTTCCTGAAGAACGGCCAGCGAAACATGGATCCAATAGGTGACACCCTGAGTGAGATGGATAAAATAAACTATGTAGTCAGGAAATTAAAGGGTACTGCAGCTGAGTGGTTCACGGTAGTACAAGATAAAATAGTTACCTATCAAGATCTGGTACAACATTTTAGGGCAAGATACTGGAACAGTGAAATACAGCGAAAAATACGCGTACAGCTGGAGTTTGGTAGGTATTCCAGTTTGGAAGGGTCTAAAGAAAATTATTTAATCCAGCTCATATCTTGTGCAAAGTATCTAGAACCAGAAATGTCAGAGCCAGAGATGGTAATAAATTAGCCCATCATTTCGGACGCGGTATTCAAATTGCTGTAATTACGCAAGGTATTAAATCATTGGAGGAACTACTCATATTGTTAACCAAGTGGGATAATGTGGATAGCCAAATTAATAGTAATAATAATAGTGAACCGGCTCGTAAACAATTTCAGCCGCAACAATCACAAAAAGAAGAAGAACAACAACAAAAACAACCACAACAATTTAAAAACAAACCTAAGTTCCGAAAGTTCGATTAAAGTAATGTATCGGCAATTAATAAAACATACCGTAACGAACAACAGTGTCAAAAATCTTATGTGAACAATACTAGTGATAAGAGAGCATACATTGCTTCAGGCCTATATTCTGAAGATAGTAAAGATGAATTGAAGTATAGTAATTATGTTAATGATGATGTGGAACATGTTAGAAATAAGAGTGATAATGATACGGTTGTGGGCGCGAAAATTAATGGATGTGTCGGTAATATAATATTCGATACTGGGGCTCAAATTTCTCTAATCAGTAAGGAATTTATCGACGAACACAGACACCAATTAAAAAAAACACCGATCTTACCTGTCAACAATACGGTTGTTACAACAGCCACAGGTGATTCACAAACTATTAATAAGCAAGTACTTATCACAATAGATTCACAAGGGATGGAAATGGAAATACCCGTTCTTATAGTCAAAACTCTAGTGTACGACGTTACAGTAGGCACTACCACATTAAGGAAAATACACGCTACAATTGATTTTACTAATAAAACGCTAGAATGCATAGTTAAAAATACACAACAATATACAATTAACCTGGGTCGTACACACAATATTGTAAGGCAAGGTGGGCGGAATGCTATGCTACAGAAACCAGCCGTTTATCAATTAGATAAGATAACGAGTAACGGTCGAGCGCCTGATAAGGAGCTAACAACTGGTTAACGAAAACAAGTAAATAATATTTTAAATAAAGATAAATCGATTTTAAAAACACTAGCAGTCAAGTATACATTACCAGATGACTTAAAGAGTAGGTTGCAATTGGCAAATCTTGAACAACAGAAGGACACAAAATTATCCTACATGGAAATTATCTACGAATTTTATTACCCTATAAGAGTTACAATTGAGTTTTTCTTCACTTAAAAAACCATATTTCTAAAATAGTTATGAACCATAGAGTACACATAAATTGGAGCTATTTACATAAACATTTCATTGTCAAAGTTTCACGTCGATCGGTTAATTACAGCGGAAGATATCGCGATCACACGTTATCACACCCGCACACGCGCACAAATTCACTCAAAAAATACATGACCATATAGAATACCTTTTTATGAAGAGTTTAGTATACCCTACATGCTTATCCATTTCTAAATAGAAAACTTACGGCTAAAAGACAAAACATTACATAAAACAAATTTAAACAAGAAAATGCTCGTCATCCGTGTGCTCTGATACAAACAACATAGCTTATCATCCTGTGTTCTGTTGCAATGTATACATATTGTAACGATGGAACAAGACGAGAGCGTCCTTCCACCCGTTTCTACACTAGCTGAGCAGGTACGTGCACTCAAGCTGTCAAGACTGCACTCACGTACGCTACACTAGCTGAGCAGGTACGTGCACTCAAGCTGTCAAGACTGCACTCACGTACGCGCTAGACTTTTTGTGTGCTTGTTGACGACGCAAATTATGGGTTATTCTGCAACACCTGCGCTACCTATTTAAGCAGTAGCAACTGGCTTTGTCAGTTAGTTTACGTTGGACGATTTATCAAGAACGGATATTAAGTGGTTGTTGTGAAAGTGATTATTGTGTTATAATTAATGCATAAATCTTTTTAGTTGACATTATTATTGCATGTGGACAAATTTAACTCAAATTACTGTACGAGAGTATCTTGTTGATTTCA
This sequence comes from Magicicada septendecula, assembly GCA_034769895.1. NCBI lineage: Eukaryota > Metazoa > Arthropoda > Insecta > Hemiptera > Cicadidae > Magicicada > Magicicada septendecula. Next base: position 1,318,576,713 of record CM068367.1, on the reverse strand, counting down.
AATTGTTATTTGTGACTCATTAAAGCTGGTAATTAGTGATGTCATTGGTGTCTGCGTTTTGTTTCCACTGTACCATACGACGATAAGCAAGACCGTCGTAACACACACACACACACACACATTATAAAATTATAATTACTTTTACAAGTAGAATGTGTTTATTTTTATCGTTGTATTTTATGTTTATTTTTATGTATTTGTATGTGCTTGTGTGTGTGTACGTGCCCGTACTTGTACTACACAGTCTTACACTCACACATTATTGTAATAAAACTGACTCTGTTAAGAGTTTTTTTTTGTAAGTTCGTCGAAAAATGAAGAACGTGAAATGAATTAAAAAGTTTTAAATGAGAAGACAAGACAGATAGATTAAACCCATCAAACCTTCAGTATGATCAGAAGATTTAGGAAATGAAGTGAAGAATATGAATGTGTAATAGTAGGCTAAGCATAGGAATAGGAATGGGATGTGTTTTTAGCATGTGATGATTAACAACGTTTACGCCTGTAAGTTTGACAGAGTAGAAAATTTATTTAGTTCACTTAAGTTAGTAAAAAATTATGTGAAGTTGAGTTAAATAAATTGAAAATGATAAACAAGAAATTTGCATATAAATTGATATACTAATGCAAGAGTACAGCAAAAACTATGGAAATGAGAAATGTCAAGTTACCAAGGGAGAATTAAGGTCAAATTATTTTGTCAACTAAAACTAATGAAGAAATCCTGATCCAACAGTAATCCTGATTAATGTACACGAATGTCAAATCAACAAAATAAGAAACGCAAGTAAATTACAAAGGATAAGTATAAGCCACTTAATAAGTACAGTGTGTCAGCGTTAACTGACGTTTTTGGCTCGAGTAGTAGCGAGGCTGTACTCGTAGTAGAGGTCTCACAGTTTTCCCCTAGAGCAGCAGTTTAGTTACAATGGAGAGGTGGACCGCGCAACACCGTGCGTTCGTCGTAGAGACGTTCTTTGAAAATGCAGAATCTGTGACCACCACTCAGAGGAATTTCCGTCTCCAATTCAACATTCCACGCAATGGTGCAATTCCAACCCGCAATACCATTCTGCTATGGGTTCAGAACCTTCGTGAGACCGGTTCTGCATTGAAAAAAAACCGGGAGGCAGTGCGAAGACGGCCACGTCACCTGAAAACGTTGAAGTTGTGCGTCATGCAATTCAACAGAGCCCCAGCCGATCTGCAAGACGACACGCTCAGTCTCTTGGGTTATCAAATTCTTCCGTCCGACGAATTTTACACGGTCTAAACTTTCATCCCTACGAAATTGCGATTGTTCAGGAGTTGAAGCCTCAAGATTTTGTGAGAAGGAGACGTTTTACTGACATAATGAGAGAGATGTTGGAAGAAGCACCTGGGATTGTGATTTTAACGTCAGATGAGGCTCATTTTCACCTAAACGGCAGTGTTAATAAAAAAACTGTCGTTATTGGTCCCCAAATAACCCTCAACAACTGCACCAGCGCCCATTGCATTGTGATAGAGTTACAGTGTGGGCTGGATTGGGGAAATTTGGTGTCATAGGGCCTTATTTTTTTTCGAAGAAAATGGGAGAGCCGTCACCGTGAACTCTGAGCGTTATTTGACCATGTTGCGTGAATTTCTCCTCCCGGAACTTCGTCGCCGTCGCATAAATCGTCGAAATGTGTGGTTTCAACAAGACGGAGCGACAGCTCACACTTCGAATGTGTGTATGGCCGAAGTAAGGAGGTTGTTTCCAGGGAAAGTGATACCCCACAGAGAAGATGTTGACTGGCCGTCACGCTCTCCTGATCTTAGCCCATGTGACTTTTTCTTGTGGGGCTACCTCAAACACAAAGTGTACATCAATAAGCCACGTACTGTGGTTGAATTAAAGGATGCCATTGAACGAGATATTCGTGCTATAGCCTACCCCGTAACATGGTGGAGAGAGTAATGACAAACTTCGCGCAGAGGGTCGACGAGTGTGCCAAAAAAGAGGGCCAGCACTTAAAGGACATTATCTTTCACAAATGATTAATTTCTGTAAAAAGTAACATATGAGATGTAAACTGCTTTCAATGTGTATATTTTGAAATAAAAAAATTTGCTACATCTTAAAATTTAACTGTGTACCATAATTTCAAAAACCATCAGGTAACGCTCACTCACCCTGTATAATGATTGAAGTAAAAAAGTAAAAATGAAGAAAAAGAAGTAAAAAAAATTAATAAGGGTGCTGTAACAAGTATCCATTTTAAAATTAGCAGGTATTCATAGCCTAACATTTCGGAATGTATCTATTATTGAAGCTTTTAATTAACCCCTTTAGGTTGCTGCGAATTAATTAATTGTGTTTACTAAAAAAAACACCAAAAACAATCTTACTCTATAACAGTGAGTTAATCACTCTACGGTAGAGTGACAAATACGTGTTTGTTACAACACATAAAAATTGAAAGTTTATAACTGAAACAAAAACGCTCTTGAATTAATTGTTAAACCCGACAAGTTATTATAACAAAGGAAAACACAGTAAGAGATTCCTTTGTTGGCAATGACCTCCGTCAAACAGAGAGTAAAAACATGCAGAAAAAAGTAAAATAAAATTTAACGGGTGGTAATTAAGAACAAGTTCCAGGAGTGAACTCTGATAATCCATTACAAAGGAAAGTGAATTATTTGTTCTGTGTCAGTTGAATCATCTAGTTATTTTTCTACTTTCATTCGTCACTCGGTACTCGCCCTAGTTTTACTTTCGTGAGAGCTATTTCTAATTGTTGAAATTGTATACATGGTAGGAAGGTCCTTCCTAACTTGGCTTATAGGCTTTGCTTGCCATAGTAAAATAGTCTTTTTTAATTTGCATTCTAACCATTTATCTTTTTTCTCTGGTATTCCTACATATTCTCAAAAATTCCCACGTTCGCTTCTTTCATACGGCTATTTTTGTTTGCAGTATTGCCTTTAATATTATAGCTTACGTATTCTTTTACAGGTTCCGTCAAAGGTTGCACAAATTTGCAAACGACCCTTAACTACAAATGCCACCAATTTTAGGATCGGGTGAGTACCAATTATTGTTAAAAAATGTCAATTACTCAAGAAATTTATAAACATTATTTAAATATAAATAAAGAAATTTTGTTCAGATTACAACGAAATTGACTTCCCATTATAAAAAACTTTTACATATTTTTAGGATACCAAAAATAAATACACATGGTATTTCAATGAAAGCTACTATCAGCAGTTCACTTTTCCTACCGAACAAGGAATGTGGTGACGTATGCTATTCCACTGCACGCATCACTGTAATACTACACATTTAAAATACGTTCAACACAGTTTCGGTGTGACTTGACTGTCTTTCACACGGTATTTCTTGTAGCGAATAAGAAAACACACTTTAACAAAATATTACACTGACATATAATGTACGAACGTTCAATCTATACGCACAAAAATTTACAACTAAATACGTCTTCTGACGTCTGAACAATGTTTTCAGAACCAGTAATACCCCACCAACACAAGCACGCACTATCATTCAGTAGACCCCCCCGCTCCTCAGCCGTCTCGGCAGCAAAACTGATGCCCGTATAGTACTTAGAGAAACATGGTTTTTCATTTAAAGCCAATTACAAACTCTATGTTAATTAATTCGCTAATTACAAGCTTGAGATCTTAAAATTTGTTTGCTATGTGTTCTTTCTACGAAAAGTTAAAAATTGTACGTATTTTTTCTGTAGTACGTAATCCAAAATCTAGCTCTCTGGAACACTCCCATATAAGATTAGCGTTGTTTATCAACCTGTACGTCAGTGTACATATGAAAAAAACGTGAATGACTAAGATATTTGTTGAAGACTATAGCTTAACTGACAAAACGGTGCTTTCAGTTATTATATTTTTAAAATATGTGTGCGTTTATCATTTTATCACTCTCTGCGTAAAGATGTATTTTCAGAACAAGGACAGTTATAGACTCTAACGCTTATATATGGGCTCTTCTATTTCACATGGTTAAGAGATTATCAAATACATTAACAGACCTGAACCGCAGGTTTTGTTATTTCGCCACACAATAGAAAATATTTCAATAATTCTTTTACGACTTTACCAATGTGGTAGGTAGCTTAAAATTTACAATATAACGATACTTAAAAAAAATTTTAAGCTTTTACAAAATCTTACTAACCAACGATTTTTTAAGTCTTCCACAATATTATGTGACAAATAAAAAATTCAGATGTCCAATCATCTCTACGGTTTATAGAAAATCCACGCACATACTTGTAGCACAAACAAAAACAAACAGCCGGTTTAAACAATGAATTTAAGGAAAACTTCAAAAAATCCAATCTAATGTGTATGATGCTAAGTATATTAAAATTTTTGGTCCTAATCACATGTAAGACGGAAAAAGAATGTGAGTAGCAATCGTTTCTTAGCACATAACCGTGGCGTTTCCGATGCTGTCAAAGTAACGGCTTTGCTTTGGATTTCACCATGCACACGATAGAACACGAGTTCTTCCAAAGATCAAGCTTATAGTTGTTGTTGTTATATACGTAATATAAAATTACAGTCTCTACCAAACGTTACATCGTAGTCGAAATAGTTGCTTGTTGAAAAAGAGAGTAAGTTCCAATTTTGTTTAGTCACTTCATTTCCAAATACTACAGATGCATTAAATGTGCAGTGTTCAGAAGTGACAATGAAATCTATCCTTTGAGAAACGCAAAAAGTTTTATAAAATACGATGTATTTTGAATGTCTTACTTATTGAATCGAGAAAAAGGGAACCACGAGATATTTTTAAGGAATCGTTCAATATTTGTAAGCCGAGCGTCAAATTACGCCAAACGATTTAGTGTAGAGCTTGCATGTCTGAAACATTTTGAGTAGATGTTTCATAGATACGTACATGACATATAAAATAGAAGAATGTTCAAGCATAAAAGTAATTAACGGCGTTTAACCAGTAATTAAATGTGTTTGTGGTTGATATCTCTCCATTAAAAAGTGTTAGGGGTTATTACATGGAACCGTCTCGACGTAAATTGGAATCTTTTTCCAATTTTTCGGTGCCCTTACTGATGACAACTTATACATTTATTCACATTTAGATTTAGGCTTAACTTACTTGTAGTCAATACAAATTTCATTATTCCTATTGATAAGTTACACTAATCTGTTGGCACTAGACAACAATGGAGGCACCGAAAGGCTTTATTCGTTGTAAGTCAATTAGCGGTTATACAGAGTTGTAATATAAATTATGCACTGTACATTATGGCAGTGGTTTTCAAACGGTTTGGGTCATAGAACATAGTTTTCAACCGAGAATTTTGTCAAAGAGAAGTTTTGAGAAGAGAAATTCATCACGGAGCTTTGATTTTAGAGGTCAATACATGTGAATGTGTTATTACGACGGTATCCTTATCGTCGTATGGTACAGTGTAAAACTAAATACAAGACACCAATGAAGTCACTAGTAACCAGCTTAAATTATCACATGTACAGTTTATAACCAACAAGTTATTCAACCAGATTATCATCGTACAATAATTCAAATTAATCTGTCCACACGCAATAATAATGTCAATTAATAGAATTCTGCACTATAATTACTTTTCACTAATACACCATTTAAGACGCACTTTGTAAATCACCCAACAATAACTGAATACCAAGCGACAGGTATGGGCTATTTATAGTCTGCAGGGTTTTATAATATGCGTCCTTAATAAGCAATCGAAAATTCTAGCGCGGTCTTGGCAGAAACACATACTGGCAGGGCTAGTCGAGAAGCTTGTCGAACAACACTATCGAATGTACGAGACTGTTCCGTATTACGTAACACTGCCTCGCACGTTAAGAATCACGTTCGAACTCAACATTACACCTGGGATAGCCGAGAAACATGTAGAACGTTCTGTTATGGCATAACAGTATTTAGAGGTAAAAAACTAAATGTTCAGTACCGACAATAGAAGGTATTTCAGGATTTGGGCAATGTTAAACATCAAATTTTATTAGATTCAAAATTTTATTTTGTCTACTAGTTTTAAAGAAAATATAGAATTTACTTAATTATATTCGCAGAAATTAAAAATGCATAGTAAAACAGTACGTTTAAATAAAAATTCAAAGTAAGATATACTACGTACAGCACATTCCCAATTTTTAGATTTCTTCTCGTTTTTCTTTTTATTTCCAATTTCGTCCCGTGAATGCTTGACAGAGCGTCAGATACTTTGTAGAGCACAGCTTGGGGAACGGTGTATTATATATTAGCATTACATAGTACAGGTATTATTAATAAGAAATCTCGTTTATTAGGTGCGAGTAATGCAAATACGTACGAGCAAACATAATACATTCGTTCTTCTGTGTTTATAGTGAAACGGTGCGAGAAGTTACCTGCAGCCACAATACAACTTTACCTTTTTACATTGACTTTAAAATGAGAACGAAATGTAATAATATTCAAGATCAAATATTACACTCAAGAGTAAAGACAAAATTTAATATGTGTTTATATATGTGTAGATGAAAAGTAAAATTTGTCTGAAATTTTTCAGTTTATCTGCTAATTTAAATAGATCTGTTTCCTAGTTAAAATTTTTGCTCTACTCTATTTCCGACAGCATATTTGAATAGAAAATAATTCTTCTCCATCTCACTCGTATCTCTTCCTTTTGGGCATCGTGTCGCAAGAAAACATCCCTTGAGAAACGTTTGTCCGGAAAACGTACAACATGGGCAGATTTCCAGCTATGTGGAAATCATTACACTTTACTGTAAAAAGAAGGAGAAGGAGGGAAAATCGTGATATCTAAATCTTTTAAAGTGACAGTAGGGATTGAAATAGTGTCGCTCGCTTAGAAGTCTTAAGCGTTCCAGCTTAGTTACCTGGGTTAAAATTAAACGGTAGTAATTACTACTGGAGAATCTATGTCCCTGCAATGCGGGAAGGAGCTTGTCACGCGTTTTCAAGGGAAGCTAAAGGCTTTGTCGACTTGGAAAACAACTTTAATGTTTTGTGCATTATGTTGAAAAACTTGTTACTGGATAATAAACATCCTTTGACACAAATAAATTTGCAAAACATTCAAAACATCTTGTTAGAGACTAACGCTCATTAAATAGACTATTATTTATTTCATTCGACCGGTATGCTGTCGAGTCAACTGTCACGGTTACAAAAATCAACACTGAAAATTCGCTAAGTTATGAAAATATTAATTCAGTTTACACTGATCGGATCATCGCTCGGCGCTTTGGAGCGTATTTTAATAATATTTAAATTTAATAAATATACGCTTGATTTAGCTTAAAAAATATTTTTTATTATTCCTGATAATTGCAAGAAGGGACCAGGTTCATAACAATATTGAGATAGAGGAGGACACAATTGAAGTGGTGGACAATTTCGCTATCCCAGTAGCAGGCTACACCCTAAACATCCAGCACATCTGTGGTCCCTGCGACAGGAGGTCTATTTGAAGCTCGGGACGCAGCACACGAGCGGGCGACGGACTTGCCCTTCGTCTCGCACAGCCCCGTAGTCAGTTCAGTAGGAGATAGCTACCTAGCTAACTAGCTAGCTAGCTAGATAGATAGATAGATAAACAGATATCATAGATAAACAGAATTATCACTGTTGCACACCACTATAGAAAAATTATTCCGATTAGCGCTTCCAAGCTTCTCAGCTCATCGTTAGATCGGAATTAACGATCGTCAGAATTCGGATCTGAAGATGAGCTTGAAGCTTGAAAGCGCTAATCGGAATAATTGTTCTATAGTGGTGTGCAACAGTGATAGTTCTGTTTGTGATTTTAACAACTAACACAACTTTCTTCATTAAAAAAAGATAGATAGATAGAGAGAGAGAGAGAGAGAGAGAGAGAGAGAGAGAGAGAGAGAGAGAGAGAGAGAGAGAGAGAGAGAGAGAGAGAGAGCCGTTTCAGCTACGCTTCATAATGCAGCGAAGTACTCAAAAGTCTTTGAACTGAGAAATTAGAATAAACGAGCGACAGAGACAGGAACGTGTTGAGCGCGACGAGGCGGAATAACGTATTTTTGTACGGAGTAAAACAAATGCAAACAACGTCTGTCTGACAAATTACATTGATTAATGGATCCGGAATAAACGTTTATTTGGTTTTGATTTGCGCTAGCGTAATAACTCTTCAGCCCGCTCTAATGTAAAGAGCAATTCTAGACTTGTTTGTTTTCCACCTTCAAAATTAATGATTTACTTAATTGTTTGACCAGCCGTTTTTATGTTTCAGTTTCTTTTACGTGCGCACATTTAGGTTAGGTGCGTATTTTAATTAGTTTTGTTACGGACATAACTAAATTTACTAAATCTGTGCACAAAGTTTGATAATTTGTATGGATCTGAGGCATACGATCATAAATAATTTCTATAAAATACTAGAGGTTATTACTATAAAATTAAACGACATTGCATATTGTAACTGGACCCTTTGTGCCGCTGTTATCTGTCTCAGTCCCACTGTTTGGGCTAGCCACTTGGTCACCAGACCGCTGTATGCCGGTCGTTACAAAAGAATATAATGTATACGGAAAATTCACAAAAAATAGAATTTTCAAATAATAAAATAATTTTCTTTATGTTTATAGAGGTATGTATAAGAGATAAATCTGTTTTTTTAAAAGGTTCTGGTAAAATTTTAATAACAGGTAGGTATTTATTGACCGTCTAGCACTTCTTGAAGATTTGCACCAAGTCTGGAGTTAAATACATTAACTCCAGGTAATAATCGATTGGTGACTTTTCTGACTGGTCCAATATCTTGTTCAAAATAGAATATATTCTTCTCACTTAAGTCCTTCAGCCTTATAAATACCCTTAAATTACCCTGTGAAATAAGTACAGATACAAAATAATGGAAATATAAAGATTTATTGACAATTTTAAATAAATAATCGATATTTTATCGATGGAGAGCAATTATCGACTCTGTCTCAGGAATTATCGATTGTGTCATACAGAACAAAATTTTATGTTATATTATATTAAAAGACAGGTTCTTTGAGCGATTAGAATTAATAGTCAGAGAAGGGTGACGAGAAAGTATAACATTAACAATTAAAAATATAAATACAATAATTACTATTCAATAGTATTTTAAATAATTCAGTATATAATATTAGAATAAATGTTTTGTCGAACCAATGAAGACTGATGTGACGTCAGTGACTGCGATGTAGTAAGCAGGTTTCGTTTTCAAGATGGCCGCTACTCGGGTTGGTCTTGGCTATTGCATATGCGTCGAGTCAGAAAATTACTATAAAATTACCTTCCTCAAGGTCTAAAATGTCCCCGCACTGGTGTAATATGTCTGTTAATCTATTTGGTGTATTCTGGTGAAGTGTGCTGTGTAAACTGGTGTTAGTTAGTTTATTTTCTATGTGTTCAACTTCTGCGGTTAAGTTTTCAAGTTATGGTTAGGAATTTCAGAATATATCAGTTGAGATATAGTGTTTTACTTGTTTCTATCACTCGTATTATGTAGTTAAGAGTTTGTTTTCACTATTGTCGTGAATGTATTAACCGCTTTAGCTTTAAAAAGTGTTTAAACCGCCTAACTCTCGTTTCACTGATTTCAATGGCTAAACACTAGTATCATTTTCAAATCGATTTTAAGAAACGTTCTTCACACAACTGTCCAGCTTGATATTCAACAAAAGACTAATTAACTTGGTCATAAATCTTGCCCAGTTAATCTTTGAAAAAGTATTGTTAACATTTTTCGACTTCCCATACATATGATAAAATATTACATTATGTATGGAATTTATCTATTTTATTCCTCACTTTTATGAATTATTAATCTTATCATTGGTTTAATCATCTCATTCCCTTTAAATTGATGTATTATAGTCCATATCTGTAGATATTTTGTGGAAATTAACAAATTTCTTTACTCTTTGGGAATATAGGCTCAAAATTGGATTTCCGTTTTTATATAAAACTCCTCCATTTCAAATATTATTAATATTATTATAATAAATTTTAATTATTCACATTCCTCTTCCTTTCCTTAAATACATATAAATTACACCTTTGAACTGGTTTTTTGTGTTAATCTGTACATTTGACATTGCTCTTTAAAATTAATTAATTTCTATATTTTGACAATTTACAAAATGTTAAGGTATATTTCCTTATTATCATTTTAATTCATAGGATCATTCCTAGTAGTGGTTAATTGTGTTATCTTATATAAATCTTGGTAGTTTACAGGATTTATAAGTGAATTATACTATTTTATATTGGTTCTCTGATTTCACCAAATGGCCTAGATTTTAGAATTTTATATTTCTTTCTTTCTCAAATAATTTAAACTTAATTCCTCCTCTGACTTTACATAATTACAATTATATGAAAATAACATGATTTATAACTTATTGTGTTGTGTAGTAGTTAATTAACACTACATATTTAAAATAAATAATTATGAACATGGTTTAGCAATCTGCACAATTGAACATATTGCAGATATGGTTTGAACATATATCTTTTAACTATTTTTGAGCTAACATAGCATACCTATTAGAACATTATTACTGGTATGTAGGTTATTATTTATCAAACATAATTCTTTTTAAAAACACATAACATAAATCTTATTTTCTAATAAACCTTACAAATACATTTATTTAACACATTGATTTTAGGACTGTGAAATAACAGTCTATTTAAACATGTTACACTTATTCATACTATATTAGTACCAGTCCTTTCTGGTTTAAACCATTATTATTGTGATCCCCTACATCAGTAAACATTAACTCCCATACTCTATTTATTATCATTTTTTACAAATGTCTTGTAAATAAAGATTTACATTAAAATAATAAAATACTGGAAACCTTCCATTTTATTATTTTATTATGCTGTTTATTATTAGACTTTAAAGTTGTGATATAGCATACTACTAAGTTATAGTATCACCAACTTTAAGTTTATTGCATTTTTTTAAAAAACAACACTTACACAAATTCACTTTCACTGTTGGTTCTGATATTTTGAGTCTTATTATCTCAGACCAGACCTTTAGTAATCATGGACCGTTAAGACTAGTTTATTTTCTTTATTACACAATAGCTTTAGCCGGTGCACTTCTTATAACGCTATACAGCACTTTAGTTTTCTCAATAATTACATTTTATAATATTTTGGGTATGTTATACTTTCTTTTGCATAGTTTTTGCGGGTTTGGGGTTGATAGTAGTTTATATAATAATAGGTTTTATAACGGTGTTTCTTTCATATTATTTCTTCCTCTCCTCCTGTCTTCCTTCTTGTCCTTCTTCGTATCTTCCTTCTGGTATTCAATCTTGTCCCTCTTCTAGTCTTCATTCTTGTCCCTCGTCTAGTCTTCACTCTTCTGGTCTTCCTTCCGTTCTTGGGTAAACCAAGGTACTTGGTGTTATCACGACTGAGGTTTAGTTTGGAGTATTTAATTTATTCACTGAACTGACTTTATTCTTCTATACAGGTTTCAGGGTATTGTTTTCTTCCTGTTCACAAACTTTATTCTTCCCTCTTCTTGTTTTTGGGGTATTTTGGTATTCACCACCCTTTAATTGAGTCTCTTTTTTCTTTGATATGGTCTTATATAACTGGTTTACTGCTCTGAGCTTCCTGGGTAACTTACTGGTATTATACTATGAGTTGATGAGTTGCTTCAATACTTTCTTTGGTTTCTTTTACCAGTGGTTTTTATATATTATGTAGTGAGGATTTTTATCTTATTGTGGTTCATTCCTCTGATTTATTTAAATGTCATTCAATATTATTATAATATTTGTTGGTGTAATTAAACTTTATGATTTCATATGACTTAAAATGCAGTGGATTTTCTGTCACGCTACAGAATGCCCTTCTCCAGAAGTAATTTTTTCAGACTATACTTGCTTTGTCTGAAACAATTGCTTATGATAATTATTCTAAGTTTGTTACTACTTTGGACTTCCTTCCATTTTAAAATTTTCTTATTTATATTTGAGTTTGTATCATTCTCACTTGATCTTCCTTGATAGTAATAGTCATCTGAGTTTCATATTTATTATTTCATTTTTATATTTCTTCTTAGTATTTTCTCCTTGGGATATTTTCTCCCTATCGTTCCCTACTTTGTGAGCTGGTTCAGTTCAGAGAGGCACTGTACGCTACTTTCCTCTGCTGTCCAATACTTCACACATATTTGAGTACAGAGGCAAATCATCTCTGCTCAAAAAACATATTAATCCTGCTGGAATTATCATCAGACAGATTAAAAAATTATTCAGAATAGTACACATTTGTTACTATTTAAAAAATATCTTTGGGATACTTCACTTATTACTTATTATACTTCTCAGAGATTTTAATATTTCTATCTCACTTGTTCATCTGACTTATTATCTGGATGTTTCTTTCATTTGATATTATGGTAGGAAGCTCTTCTATTATTACATTTTTTCAACTTTTCTTATCATATAAATCTTTTGGTTATAAATTCTTTATTACCTTCTGGTTTTTTCATTATAATCTGCATTATTTATAGTAGCATATCTTTATGACATTTTTAGACTGTTTCATCGTTCTTAAAATTTCCACTTGTTCTATTTTCTATAATTTGTATAACTGTCATTATCATAATTGTCATTTAATTCATAAATCATTTTATATTGATTCATTTAATTACATAAATTTTTGACATTATTTTCACATTATTCCGGTCATTGCTATTATACTTGCAAATGATGGTTTTTTTTTTTATTAATTTCATTATGAAGTCATATTTTCTCCTCATACCACTTAAAGTTTCATTCTCTCATAATTCCAAAGAAGTTTTTGTACTTTATTTTATTCAATCACTCAAATCGTGTTAAAGAATTTTTTCTTTTTTATTTACTTCAACACCATTTTACGGAAAGGTTTTTACTCTTCATATTGAACTTAGACATGATTATACTGTCTAGAATTATTTGTTTTAATTCTAAATCTGTTTCCTCTTATTCATCCCATTATGATCCTTTGTTACCATGGTAATTATCTTCTATGCTTACCATAAATATGGTAGGAAATCTCATCAGTTTATCACACCATAGTGTTTTATTTATAATTGGTTGGTAAGTTGTACTTATACTTGGTTTGGGAAACTTGATTTATTCATAATTCAAAATTCACTCTTCTTATATTATTCTGTGAAGTTTTCTCAAATAATTTGTATGTAAGGTGGGCTTACATGTGTTTTGGCTGGTTTTATTTCTCTAAACTCTCTTGGTATTATTGTCAAAATGTTTCTCTTCAAATAAATATTTAGTAGTCTGTCCTTACTTGTTTTTGACCTTAGATGGTTTTATTTCTAAATTCTCTCCTTCTTTATTATTATATTATAGCCATAAAGTTTTTCTTCAAATATTTGTTATGTAAAGTGGGCTTACATTTGTTTTTAGAATTTGGTTGGTTTACATTCAAAATTCTGTTTTATATATCTTCTTCCAAAATGTTCCTTCCCAAACAAATTGTTTGTAGTTGGCTTACATTGTGTTTCGAATTTAGAGGTTTTAAATTCTAATTCTTCTTCTATTCTTGCCATAAAATTTTCTAATAATTTTAGATAATATGTGCTTATATTTCTTTTTAGAATATGGATGTTTATTTCAAAATTCTTCTTGTTATTCTTCCTTCAAAATATGTTTCTCTTCAAATAAATTGTATGTAATTGTCTTACATTATGTTTAGAATTTAGGGGTTTTAAATTCTATTTTATATATCTTCTAGCCATAAAATTTTCTAATAATTGTAGATAATATGTGCTTATATTTCTTTTTAGAATTTGGCTGTATTAAGTCCAAACCCTTCTTATATTATTCTTCTTTTCAAATAATTTCTTTCAAATAATCTTTATGTAAGATTGGCTTACATGTATTTTAGAATTTTGGGGGTTTTAAATTCTAATTCTTCTTCTATCATTGCCATAAAATTTTCTAATAATTGTAGATAATATGTGCTTATATTTCTTTTTAGAATTTGGAGGTTTTATGTTTTTAAACTTCTTCTCTTCTATTCTAGCCATAAAGTTTTTCACATTTTCCTGGTATGTAAGGTGAACTTACATTTTTTTTAGAATTTAGAGGTTTTTTATATTCTATCTTATTCTTATGCATATCTTCTAAATGGTTTCCCTTTAAATAATCTTGATGTAAGATTGGCTTACATGTATTTTAGAATTTTGAGGACTTTAAATTCTAATTCTTCTTCTATCATTGCCATAAAATTTTCTAATAATTGTAGATAATATGTGCTTATATTTCTTTTTAGAATTTGGATGTTTATTTCAAAATTCTTCTTGTTTTACTGCCACATAGACTTTTCATAAATGATCGTAATAGTTTTCATAATTATACGGTAAACATATCATATTAGTTTCATAAATATTGTATGACTCTTTTCTTGTCTTTGTTCAAACGTATTTCTTATTATTATTTTTCCTTTATACCCAGGTGGATGCTTTTTATTATAGTGCATTGTTGCTCATATTTCTTTTATAAGGTGTAGTTTCTTAATTAATTTATTTCTTAAATTCCCATTTTGGTTCTTTGTCCCTTCTTCTTCTCATTTTTCCTCAGTGGTAATTATTTTCATCTTCTTTGTGGTGGTTTTGCCGTTGTTGGTTATCATGACATCCATCCCTTTTACCACCTCATTATGTATCCGTATGGATCCTTATCAGATCCAAACTATTGCCCCTACGCGCCGGATAGTACCTCGGTTGGTCCCGTTCTAGGCTCCTCCGCCTTTCTTCGTATCTTCGGTAACTGCTTCGTCGATTGTGGTTGAATCCTCGCTGTCTTCCTTCTGTGGCTCGTATGAGGTTCACTCTTGGGCGAGGAAACCTATTATTATTAAAATTACTATTATTGGGACCCGCACGATTAGCATTATTAGGGTAAGGACTGTTACCATAATTGGGGCTTCTCTGACTATTTACGTTATCAGGGTAGGGATTGCGGTTACCCTGATAACCATTAGAGGGTCGATTCGGGTTTTGATAATTTGGGCCCGTATTATTATTATCATTGTAATTAGTATTTTTCCCATTATTATATTGTCTTATATTCCAATATGTCTCTGGTCCATAGGCTTTATGACCTGAAAAATATCTGTGAGGTTCTTCATCTGGTTTATTAATTATTTGCTTCTCTGAATCCCCATAATCTGGTTCATCATCACATATCCATCCGGAAGGTATACATTTTTGTGTAATGGTACACTGGAATAGTCCTGGATGGCGCACTAATGGAACACACTCTGGTGATTCACCAGTGTCATCGTCACAGTCTGATAAGATGTTATATTTCCATCTTTCTGAAATACACTGTTTAGTTCCGCACTGGAACTGATCTGGTCCACATGTTGTATTCCGTTTACCTCTGGTCCTTCCCCATTGGTAAACTACTGTTTGGTGGTACATTATTTGTAATATTACTTTTAATCTCCTTCCGTAATTTCTGGAATTCCTGATTTCTTCATGGTTAGTAATAGGAATATTATTGACATCCATTAAACCATGGTTCATCATTTGTATTTCTTCCTTGGTTTTCCTTAATTTCCTTGGCATTGTTTTCCTCCTTTCCTTTGGTTCCACTTCCATATCTTTAGTATTTTCTGTATTCCCTTTAGTTTTCTCTTCCGGTAATACTACTATTTGTTCCAAGGTTTTTTCGTTTGGTACTTCTTCTGGTACTGGTTTGCTATCATTTTTTATTTCTTCAGTCTTCTCCTTTCTTAATTCTTCTCCTTTTAATCTTTCCTCTCTTCTTTCCTTAAGGTCCTCTTCCAGTCTCTCATTATTTTTCCTTAATCCTTCATTCATGGATGTGATGTTTGTATTTATTTCACTCAAACCTTCCTTCAAGATTGGTCTGTCCTCCTTTCTATCATTTCTTTCCTCTTCCAGCATCTTAATCATCTTTTGTAGGAAACTTCGCATCATCCTCTCTTGTTGATCCTCCGTAAATTTCGAGAACATTTCCAATATCCTCTCCGTGCTCATATCTTCTTTTTGTGTTAGTTCTGCCATTTTGCTTTTCGTTGTTGCCCTTCTTCCTGACTGGATAACCGCTGCCAGGCTTATCTATTCAAGCCCTCTAAGTTGGACGCCACTTTGTAACTGGACCCTTTGTGCCGCTTTTATCTGTCTCAGTCCCACTGTTTGGGCTAGCCACTTGGTCACCAGACCGCTGTATGCCGGTCGTTACAAAAGAATATAATGTATACGGAAAATTCACAAAAAATAGAATTTTCAAATAATAAAATAATTTTGTTTATGTTTATAGAGGTATGTATAAGAGATAAATCTGTTTTTTTTTAAAAGGTTCTGGTAAAATTTTAATAACAGGTAGGTATTTATTGACCGTCTAGCACTTATTGAAGATTTGCACCAAGTCTGGAGTTAAATACATTAACTCCAGGTAATAATCGATTGGCGACTTTTCTGACTGGTCCAATATCTTGTTCAAAATATAATATATTCTTCTCACTTAAGTCCTTCAGCCTTATAAATACCCTTAAATTACCCTGTGAAATAAGTACAGATACAAAATAATGGAAATATAAAGATTTATTGACAATTTTAAATAAATAATCGATATTTTATCGATGGAGAGCAATTATCGACTCTGTCTCAGGAATTATCGATTGTGTCATACAGAACAAAATTTTATGTTATATTATATTAAAAGACAGGTTCTTTAAGCGATTAGAATTAATAGTCAGAGAAGGGTGACGAGAAAGTATAACATTAACAATTAAAAATATAAATACAATAATTACTATTCAATAGTATTTTAAATAATTCAGTATATAATATTAGAATAAATGTTTTGTCGAACCAATGAAGACTGATGTGACGTCAGTGACTGCGATGTAGTAAGCAGGTTTCGTTTTCAAGATGGCCGCTACTCGGGTTGGTCTTGGCTATTGCATATGCGTCGAGTCAGAAAATTACTATAAAATTACCTTCCTCAAGGTCTAAAATGTCCCCGCACTGGTGTAATATGTCTGTTAATCTATTTGGTGTATTCTGGTGAAGTGTGCTGTGTAAACTGGTGTTAGTTAGTTTATTTTCTATGTGTTCAACTTCTGCGGTTAAGTTTTCAAGTTATGGTTAGGAATTTCAGAATATATCAGTTGAGATATAGTGTTTTAATTGTTTCTATCACTCGTATTATGTAGTTAAGAGTTTGTTTTCACTATTGTCGTGAATGTATTAACCGCTTTAGCTTTAAAAAGTGTTTAAACCCCCTAACTCTCGTTTCACTGATTTCAATGGCTAAACACTAGTATCATTTTCAAATCGATTTTAAGAAACGTTCTTCACACAACTGTCCAGCTTGATATTCAACAAAAGACTAATTAACTTGGTCATAAATCTTGCCCAGTTAATCTTTGAAAAAGTATTGTTAACATTTTTCGACTTCCCATACATATGATAAAATATTACATTATGTATGGAATTTATCTATTTTATTCCTCACTTTTATGAATTATTAATCTTATCATTGGTTTAATCATCTCATTCCCTTTAAATTGATGTATTATAGTCCATATCTGTAGATATTTTGTGGAAATTAACAAATTTCTTTACTCTTTGGGAATATAGGCTCAAAATTGGATTTCCGTTTTTATATAAAACTCCTCCATTTCAAATATTATTAATATTATTATAATAAATTTTAATTATTCACATTCCTCTTCCTTTCCTTAAATACATATAAATTACACCTTTGAACTGGTTTTTTGTGTTAATCTGTACATTTGACATTGCTCTTTAAAATTAATTAATTTCTATATTTTGACAATTTACAAAATGTTAAGGTATATTTCCTTATTATCATTTTAATTCATAGGATCATTCCTAGTAATGGTTAGTTGTGTTATCTTATATAAATCTTGGTAGTTTACAGGATTTATAAGTGAATTATACTATTTTATATTGGTTCTCTGATTTCACCAAATGGCCTAGATTTTAGAATTTTATATTTCTTTCTTTCTCAAATAATTTAAACTTAATTCCTCCTCTGAATTTACATAATTACAATTATATGAAAATAACATGATTTATAACTTATTGTGTTGTGTAGTAGTTAATTAACACTACATATTTAAAATAAATAATTATGAACATGGTTTAGCAATCTGCACAATTGAATATATTGCAGATATGGTTTGAACATATATCTTTTAACTATTTTTGAGCTAACATAGCATACCTATTAGAACATTATTACTGGTATGTAGGTTATTATTTATCAAACATAATTCTTTTTAAAAACACATAACATAAATCTTATTTTCTAATAAACCTTACAAATACATTTATTTAACACATTGATTTTAGGACTGTGAAATAACAGTCTATTTAAACATGTTACACTTATTCATACTATATTAGACCAGTCCTTTCTGGTTTAAACCATTATTATTGTGATCCCCTACATCAGTAAACATTAACTCCCATACTCTATTTATTATCAGTTTTTACAAATGTCTTGTAAATAAAGATTTACATTAAAATAATAAAATACTGGAAACCTTCCATTTTATTATTTTATTATGCTATTTATTATTAGATTTTAAAGTTGTGATATAGCATACTACTAAGTTATAGTATCACCAACTTTAAGTTTATTGCATTTTTTAAAAAAAACAACACTTACACAAATTCACTTTCACTGTTGGTTCTGATATTTTGAGTCTTATTATCTCAGACCAGACCTTTAGGAATCATGGACCGTTAAGACTAGTTTATTTTCTTTATTACACAATAGCTTTAGCCGGTGCACTTCTTATAACGCTATACAGCACTTTAGTTTTCTCAATAATTACATTTTATAATATTTTGGGTATGTTATACTTTCTTTTGCATAGTTTTTGCGGGTTTGGGGTTGATAGTAGTTTATATAATAATAGGTTTTATAACGGTGTTTCTTTCATATTATTTCTTCCTCTCCTCCTGTCTTCCTTCTTGTCCTTCTTCGTATCTTCCTTCTGGTATTCAATCTTGTCCCTCTTCTAGTCTTCATTCTTGTCCCTCGTCTAGTCTTCACTCTTCTGGTCTTCCTTCCGTTCTTGGGTAAACCAAGGTACTTGGTGTTATCACGACTGAGGTTTAGTTTGGAGTATTTAATGTATTCACTGAACTGACTTTATTCTTCTTTACAGGTTTCAGGGTATTGTTTTCTTCCTGTTCACAAACTTTATTCTTCCCTCTTCTTGTTTTTGGGGTATTTTGGTATTCACCACCCTTTAATTGAGTCTCTTTTTTCTTTGATATGGTCTTATATAACTGGTTTACTGCTCTGAGCTTCCTGGGTAACTTACTGGTATTATACTATGAGTTGATGAGTTGCTTCAATACTTTCTTTGGTTTCTTTTACCAGTGGTTTTTATATATTATGTAGTGAGGATTTTTATCTTATTGTGGTTCATTCCTCTGATTTATTTAAATGTCATTCAATATTATTGTAATATTTGTTGGTGTAATTAAACTTTATGATTTCATATGACTTAAAATGCAGTGGATTTTCTGTCACGCTACAGAATCAACATCAGGGGGCGCTACAATCCTGGGCGGGTCCTGGCCTGCTGAAGGAGACGTCGCTAACGGTCTCTGTCCGATGCACTCATCCTCCAGTTGCTGACTTATTTATCGTTTAAGGTTACAGGTACTTTTGTGACTCTGCGTTTACAACACTCTTCAGTAGGTTAGGTCAAGTTAGGAACTGGGTGACTTAATAGTATTTAAGATATTGTTACTAACATGAGGAAAATATTGTGATAAAATGATTGTAGGTTAATGTAAGCACTCTAAAATGGGTATATTTAAACGTTTATAATTTAGCACAATTAGGTTGTATGTAAATGTGTGCCAAAGTTTATAGCAAATTAACGATAAAGCGCCCGAAGGCAGGTGTAGTTTGTAAGGCTGTTGTAAAGCTTGACATGTTCACTCGGAACACATTTTGTAAGGATTAAATCTAATTACGCGCGTATAAGTTAGTCGGTACGTATCCGAGGTCACCCCTAATATTGTTCGACCCGAGATTGACAATATCTCACCGCTGCGATTAAATTCACTAATCCCCATTTCTACGCCATTACGGAAATTGTCCTACACACGCCGAATTAATGACAGGTTTACACTACTAAGTTAATTTAATTTAAATATTTTCGAAATACATACAAACAACACGGGTAAATAATAAGTTATTAATAATTGCGGGTTGTGGAAATTAAACTTTAATTATTTTGGTAGAAATTAATAATTTACGTCACGTACAAAGCAATGTTTTTGGAACTCGAGAGTATAGACCTACGTATTTATGACTCTTACATTACACTAGGACCAAGGAAATAGCCACCATAAAGTTATTGCTGTGCTTGTTAATTAGGTTTATTACACTACGCAACTGATTGCAAAAAAAGTTGTGGGGAATTGGTTTAAATGTTGCCTATTACACTTTCTGCAATTGGTTGCACGGTCTGCAATCGATTGCAAGAGAGTTGCAATTTTTTTTTAATTTCACTCGCTGACACCATATAGGTATCTCTTATAGAACAAAAGTATATCGCATGCAAAAATTTTACTACATGCAAATGAACAAAAGTTTCATGACATGGGACCATTTTAAATCTCTGTTCTTCAAAATTATTAAAGTTATTGGTTCAAATGTATCTGTAAAACCATCCTCAAACTTCAAGGAACACGGAGGTGAAAGAATTTTTTTATCAGATCAGTAGTTGCTGAGGTTAGCCCATACAACGATACAAACAAATTTTACGTTTCTTTATAATAGTGGTATATACGAAGTGCTTACTCTGCAACTGATTGCAAAGCAGTTGCAGCCTGTATTTACTAACCTGCAACTAGTTTCATGTAGGCTTGAAATCAGTTGCGTAGTGTAATAAAGGCTTTAGATTTTCATTTGTATCAAATCTTTTTTTACAGTCTCCCCCTTCTGATACGATCTGCTTGAGTTAAAGAGTATCGTTTTTGTTACCGATAATACCACCCAAGCGCGTACATTCAATTTTCGTTTTGTGAGAGGGGTGCTAAATTTTTAGTAATGCATAATTAATGGGAGCGAACCTCATTAATGCATAAACGAATTTAACATATACGTAAGCAAGTAAGATTTGATCATATCGAAATTCTATTACTTATGAGTCATGAAAACCACATATACAAATTTCGTGTTCGTGCGCGCGCGCGCGCGCCAGCATGAGTATGTGTTAGAGAACTCATGTTCTTTTAATGACGAATCAGAATAAAAATGTTTAATATTGTTGTCTTGAAGAACTAAAAAAACTAAATGATGATGAAAATTTTATATCGTAAGCTCACAATATACATATAGAATTAATCATTAATTTGGGAGTACAATATTCAGAATTTTTAATTATGTAATATTTTGTATGCATTTGTAAGTTGGTTATTTCATGAGTTCAGAATTTTGGAGTTCCAAAATTTCGAGGAAATTTGAACCTGTTTAGTCCTCTTAAATAAGCCAATAATACCACCAATATCTAAGTAACTGATCGTGAATCATCTTCCTCATATTTATCTTTTTAATTGTCACTCTATCATTTTAAAATTTTGTCAAACTTTATCTTATCAAAAAATATTTGAAGAAGATCAATTTAAAGTGACGAAAAAATTAATTAGACCTTAAAATGCTTACCCAATGTTGTTAGTGTGTGTGTATATGAGTGTGATATTTTGTTGGAAGTTATTAAGACAATATTAGCATATTGACGTAAATAAATAATTATAAATTTAATAAGTAAAGTTTAACAACACAATTTTTTAAACAGATTCTTTTAGTTTTTCTAACAAAGGTGAGAGGTTTCTCTACTCTTCAATCCTTAAATGTTTCGTTCTGTCTCTGTATCTTTTTCTCTTTATCCCTCTGTTTATTTAATAGAGAAAGAGTCAGAAAGGGAGAGAGAGAGAAAGAGAATAAACATAAAATATCTGACATGTCTAGTCTGTTAAAGTATTCATTATTTTGTACTTACTGTCTCTGATAATGTTATCGCTCTAATGTTTGAACTGTCGACCAGTCATGTTGAATTGCTTACTGTCCAAATCCCGTTACTGGAAACATGTACCTGAATGATGGACGACTCGGATATGTTTAACTAAAACCGTCCGGCACGGGTTAAATCGAATTATGGGTTAGCCTGACAACGCGTTCATTCCATCCGTCAGCTAACGTAAGATCAATCAATCTGAAATGAACCTCCCCAATATTATATTGAATCGATCCGTTCTAAACCTAACTTCATAAAAGGATATAATGTTTACAAAAAAGTTACATTTATTACAGACGTTCAATTTCATTCAGACAAATTACTTGACTTTGGACTCTGAATTTATTGCAAAATTCGCAGGAATAAACAGAATTTAAATTATTACTTTAAGTAGCAACCACTCTGGTATTGTTAACGCCTGAGGATTTCTGTAGCCGCACGCGCGAGTGTATGCGTGCGTGTGTTTAGAAAGAGAAAGAGAATGAGAGAGGGCGAGAGACAGGGAATATAGAGAGAGAATAAGTGAGAGAGAGATATAGACAGACAGACAGATAGGTAGACAGGCAGAGGATTCTGATTTTTAAATTACTTTTTCAGTTTATTTAATAGCAATCAGTAAAATTAATTTCCTGTGAATTAACGTGATGAATTGTTAGCAGGCCTATAAGCACATGAAGGCATTTACATTGTATCCTCCCTTATTTCAAAAATTATGTACAGACGAACTGTGATTTTGGTTGAGTACTTCCTGTAATAAGATACACGTTTTAGCCATTTTAAATGTTGTCTTGTTGGTGGGAAATCCACAGTGAGTGGACGGACTGTTGTGTTTGGAAATGATAAAGTGTTTCTAAGTTTCTAATGAAATTGTGCCGCGGGTTTATTGCATTTTAAATTCGTGGTTGTCTAGTTAGATGGATACTATAGGATATTTGTCAACCGTTTGAGTATTCTGCTTGAAGCATCTTATTCTACGTTAGTACACAAACTTTGTACACGATGACCTACGTAATATATATACACGATCGTTGCTGCATAATGTACAAACTTCTCTTACTTATATGATAGAATAAGAAAATAATCATTAAAAGTGCTGCGTGCTTGTAACATATGGTTCACTAAAGAAACAGAACGGTGCTGTATATTCAGTACAACCCAATTGTAAACACGATTTTGAGATTTTCAGTTTCCATTTAAAAAATAGGTACTCACTTTGTCCGTACATAATAGAATTCTTCCTTATTTGTTTTACAGAAATATCGGTATGGAGAACCATACGTAACTTCTTGTTTTAAGATTTATATTTAAAATAATTTTTGAAATGAAATATTTCCATAGAAACTACTTTTTTCTTCAGTCTTAACCACAGCACTGTGGTCACTAACGTATAACACCTCACGTAAGCGCTCTCGATTTTCAATTATGATGGCAGTCGATGGGGCTGCCGAAACGTCAGGTTTAGCAGAAAAAATTGGACCACGGCCAAGCAGCACGGGAAGGAATTTTAACAAAAAACTACTTCTTCGTTGCCGATAACGTAGACACATAAAAACTTATCCCCTCCCCCTTCAACTATCATTTTAATTTATAGAAAATTACCCCTATTCCTTCAACTACCCTTTTCATTTATAGATATTTCGTCTACCTTTCTGCAGTGAATTATTATGACCTTCTTTTCAGGATACTTTATTTATCAAAATTAAGTACTTTACTCTTGTTAAAAACATAAAACATTGGAGGTAAGCTACCCCTTCACCTTAACCGACCTTCACCAAAATCAATAGACCTTGGGTCCTCTACAACTCGAGCACAAATACAAAAGATTATTTGATTCCGTGTGAATTTTCGGCAGTTATCGTTCGCCATAGAAACAAATTCTACACACAGACACACAGAGAGAGACACGCGCACACAGACACTTTTCGGAAAGTGACATTTCTTCATGTTTCTTCATGACTTTTCACAATAACCATTTCCTTATGGAACATGGAAGTAAAAAGTAATATAAAATTAAATTTATCAAATAGGCATAATTTACCATAGCGAGGCATGAGATGGGGAAGGCTACAATACACTTGTACTTTACATTTAAATAAGAAATACACGGAATTAGAAGAGGTAACATCAAGATAACCTCTTAAACCAATTGAAATGTTGGGGAAAAGCTGTGCTTTACAATGGTACGCGTGGATATCAAGTAGAATGAAGCAGTTGACAAGTTATATCAAAAGAGGCTAGGGAACTCAACCACGAAACTGACATAATAACCCTTTCTGACGCCAACGCTCTGGCAAAAGTTACAGTAGATCCTAAAAAATCAGGGAAACAACAACAAATACCCGAAACAAATGCTGACAGAAGGATTTTAATCATAAAGCAAGACTCCGAACTGGTCATCTTGGAGAAATGTAGATCAATAGAGATGACACGAGGACGAACAGAAACTGCAGTAGTTGCCTCAAAATTGAGTTAAAAAGAACAGATGTCTTCACTCGCTCTGGGGTCTGGGTGGCGATGCAGACAGTAGGAGATATTGTTGAGCAACAGTTACACTCGAACAAAGTCATCGATACAGCTAAAGCGGAACAAAAGAAGCACATGAAAGTAACTAAGACTCTGCAGAGGACACGGTAACAACAACAACAACATCAACAACAATACACGCAATGCTTTAACTTAATTGGCGTTTAATTCCTTTGGAGCGTACGATCTTTTAGAAAGTTTTCTCAGCAACAGCCTTCGGCCTAACAATAATATCTAGAAAATTTCGTGGTCATAGGAGCGGTGGCACGGCAGATGTGGTGACCGAAGTAGTCAATGATTTTGGGAATTTTTATACATATTGTTGTTAAAATTTTTCCCGGGCTGTTTGGCCGGGGTCTATTGTTTTCAACAAAACCAGACGTTTCGGTAGTGCCATCGACTGCCATCATTAGTGTAAATTCGAGCTTCGGTAACGTAGGGTGGAAGACGTTAGTGACCACAGTACTGTGGTTAAGGGTGGAGAAGTTCCGTGAATCACTCCTACTCATAATGAATTCTCCAAGTGCCACGAAACAATCATAAATCAACCACCAGCCAATCAGGAAGAAGAACGTATGTTAGAGGCTCGCAACACACCTTGCCACAGAGTACTTAATAACAGGCTTTCACCCCACCGATTCATACCTGTTTCCTAGATGTGGAGAAGGCCTTTGATAGTGTCTGGCATAACGGGGTCTTGTTCAAGCTCCGGGAAATCCAGCTCCCAGATTGCTACCTTCGCTTGATTGCTAGCTTTCTGACGGAGAGGACTTTCTGCGTGAGAATAGATGACCATGTCTCTTCCGAGAGACGCATTACAGCCGGGGTACCTCAAGGTAGCGTGCTAGGGCCTCTTCTGTTCTCCGTGTACGTCAACGACGCACCCAGAGAGCCTGGAGTCCAGATGACCCTGTTTGCTATACCGCCGATCGGAACGCTGACAAGGCTATCCCACGACTCCAGCGCGCACTCGATGCGTATTCGACGTGGACGGAAAGCTGGAAAGTTGCCGTCAACGAAACCAAGAGCTCAGCGGTGCTATTCTCAAAGCGCCGGAAAGAACCACGAGGACGAGTGAGACTCGGTAGAACGTATTTGCCCTGGTCGAGAGAGGTTAAATACCTCGGTGTCCAGCTTGATCGTCGGCTCACCTGGCGTGCCCACGCTGAGACGATGCGAAAGAGAGCGTCCGCTCGTCTCGCGCAACTGTTTCCGATACTTGTCAACCCGCAAGCTGGGTAAGTTGATCGTCAGCGCGTATCTGTTGCCGATCATTAACTACGCTATTCCCGTCTGGGGTTACCTCGCAACCGTTCATAAAGGAAAATTGCAAAGCTTTCTCGATAGGGGTCTTCGGCTAGCGGCCAAAGTCCCCTATCGGTTCCCTTCTCGACTTTTGAGAAGAGGACTCTGTGTCCGCTCCTTGAAAGACACCGCAAGGGCGAGGACCCAGACAAACCCTCTCATAGCTGGCCTTGGCAAGAACCGAACAAGGTGATTCTTGGAAATGGCCTAGGCAAATACTGTACTAGGATGACCTAGTACGAGCATGCCGTTGTAGCGGCCACTAAATAAGTTAAATAATCAATATTCCGTCTGGACAAGATCACTAGGCAGGAGCCCCTACCGGAGGCTCGGTACTAGTAACCCATTGGGTCGTCTCACGACGCGCAACCCAACAGCTCTGGCTCTTCTCACCGATTCATAGCGATCGCAGCATGTTTCTGGATCTGGACGGACTCCATATGAACACGCACTCACCGCCGACAGAAGCTTCGTCTCACCGAAGAGGATCCGATGGTCGGCATTGTGTCGAACCCTACGTTAGCGAAGCTGAAATTTACACTAATGATGGCAGCCAAGGCACTGCCGAAACGTCTATTTCTGTTAAAACAACGGACCACGGCCAAACAGTCCGGTAATGAATTTTAACAACATCGACTCCGGCCGTGTAAGCCTACGAAGTATTTTATAAATATTATTTTGGTTTTAGAAAGTTACCAATTTTACGCCAGGTTTACACTTTGAAAAAGCAGTCGTTTTTTTAAGTGGGGAAAAATGCTGTATGCACCGTCAGAGGAAACAGTCTCTCTCCTGGTGTGTGGGGTTTCCATCCACTAAAACACCCACCTCTAATTCAGGTGTTGATATTCACCATGGAACAGAGAGCAGTGGTGCGATAAACAATTACGTAGTAAAAACAGTTATAGTATAGTACTCGAACAGTTCTCGAAGGGAATTATCATCACTCGGAAGAGTGTTTTATCAGGCGCATAATATCTGTAATTTTTACTAATATATAAGAGACGAAAACAATAAAGGGGTCGTTTTTTTCAGTCAGGTGTAATAAGTAGGCGAGTAGTAAGTAAAATTATAAAACGGCACAAAGAGGGGGGGGGAGCAAACGGCTACAGTTTGGAGAAAATAACAAATTAACGTGATTTAGTTTGTCGATATGTGTACAATTTTTATAGAAATGGAGTGTGTTCAACTCCGGCGGCCGAAAGTCTGTTAATCTTCAAAACGGTATCTTAGGCTTTCACGGTCGGGGCGTCAACTCTGTTAATATTCTGACTAATTGTCGGCTATTAGGCCGTGGTCTAATGCTGTGGATTGAAACAGATGTTTTGGCCCCACTATTCAGTGTTATCATTTGTAAGGCAACTTGTACGCTGTTCACTATGCAAAAGGTACCTGGCATCTTCTGCCGCAGTACTGTGCAAACTGGTGAACAGCGTACCAGTTACCTTACAAATCGTAACACTAAAGATGGCCTCCAGTAATGGGCCGAAATGTCTGTTTCAATCAACAGCATTAGACCACGGCCAATAGAATGCGGCCTAATAGAGAATCGTACGATAATAGTTAAGAAAGTTACGTGTAGTAGTAACTAGGATATAACTTTATCTTATAGTTGTTCGAAGGCTCACACGGCCGGTGTCATTTAAACTAAAGCTAACTGCCGGGCTGTCTGGCAATGGTCCAAGGTTTTCGATTAAACCAGACGTTTCAGCAGCACCACTGGCTGCCATCTTCAGTGGATGAAACGAGTCAACAGTAATGTGGATGTCGTACGTTAGGACCACAGTACTGTGGTTAAGACGGCAGCCAGTGGTGCTGCTGAAACGTCTGGTTTAATCGAAAACCTTAGGCCACGGCTAAACAGCCCAGCAGTTAGTTATAACTCAAACTTTAATCTTGCTTATAACTTAAAATATCAAGAAATATTTGAATATACTAGCAGAAGGAAAACGGTAAATTAGGCTGTTCCTCAACCCTATTAGGCTGTTCTTAATTTGCTATTAACCCTTTTTGGCTGTACGGATATGTTATTTTAAAACTTTAATATACCTACAGTAATAATTACAGTCTGCAGAAAATTACACGGCAAGGATGAAATTAATTATTACTGATACATTATTAACTAAGAAATAAAGATACTTTGATAAAAAAAAACAAGATAGGTTCTAATAAAAGGAATTATTTTAAGACGTTAAGACGACAGAGGAAAGAATATAGGTTACCCCACGTTTGAGCTGGAACCAGAATTGCATTCGGTACACGTACACTGTCTACACTTTGAAGTGTAGTGGGCAGTCATTAATATTACAGACTTTCGACTTTTGTTCAATTGTAGCAGGTTCCATTATTGGTTACGTTCGACAGTACAGAGACGAGAATAAGACAAACAGAAACTGTAGTGTTGTTTTATTGAAGACATTGTTCGATGAAATTGTTTAGTTTTAAAACGAAGACAACTTTGAGTTCCGTATTATTACTTTCATGTTCACCAAAGGGAGTGCAACGAAGAGAACAGTCGAAAGTAACAAACAACAAAGTGCTGTCATTTTATGTCGGTTTTGTTTAATTACTTATTCACAGGTTCCACGATGATTTACAAATGCATCGCCTTCGAAAATGTTTCTGTTTGTTACTCTTACCGAAGGGATGACCGTAACATTTTATATAATTGTTCATAAACGAAACATAATTTCATGAAAAAACCTAATGTAATCTGACATCTTTATTACCTTTTGCATCTCTGTGTTCTACTAATGGCCTATCGCAGTTGTAGCTGAAGTGTGTGGAAGAAGAAACAGTAGACTATGTTCTTAATACTCAAAAAACCGAAAAAAGCGAAGGTTGATGTAAATCGATAGATAAATGTAGACTTGAATATAGGTTTATATATGAACTATTATGATAGAAGTATTATGATAATGTATCTCAACTTTCCATTCAGTAGGCAACTTTGTTTTCATCACTAATATCATAATGCTAAGGCACCTTACGTAATAACGTACGATTTAATAAGCTTAATGGCACACACGCGCACGCGCTACAAATAACATTAGTGTGTCTGCTGAAGAGTTTTCACATCCTTGTTTATCGATTAACATGTATAAAGTTATATACGTCTGAAATAAATTGCAAAGTTCTCGTGGTCACTGCACTGTATATATTACTTCGTACGTTCTGTGATTTTATCTTTAAACATGGCCACAACAACAAAACTGAATATAAAAACCGTTTATAGTCTACGTCTAATTCTAATTTATGGCTTGAAAACGTGGACTTACAGATTAGTGAGAGAAAACTAGAGACTTTTAGCGAAAGATATTTAAACAATCGTTACAGAAAGATGAAAGAGAATAACTTGTAGAAAAGGTGATGCAACTTAGAACGGAACAGAATTTTTCCAGGAGCTGGGTATCATAAAACACACTAAAGCAGGGCGACTAGGCTGTACAAAATATGTCATGCATGTGGAACGTGATTCTCGACAAAATAGACAAGACATAAGGGATAAAGTAGCATCATAGAAAAGGAAAGCATTAACGGTTAGAAACGGTCAGAATAGAGGTTTACTGAAGTATGACTGCTGATGATAATTTTGTTGATTTATCGTAACGGTTTGGAATGAGGATTAATAAGGAAAAAACTAAGTGTATGGTAATTAGCAGAGGAGGAAAAAGGGCAAATATGAAGATAGGGCAAGACAAAATACAACAGGTGGACTTGTTTAAATTTCTTGGAAGCGTAATAAGTGAAGATATGTCCTGCACTCGTGAAATTAGAGCAAGAATTGCTATAGCGAAAGAGGCATTTAATGGGAAGAAAAAACTCCTGTGTGGTAAAATTAATAAGAATTTAAGAAAAAGGTTGGCCAAATGTTATGTGTGGAGGGTTGGTTTATATGGTGCAGAGGCATGGACAATTAGGAAAGTTGATGAGAAAAGATTAGAAGCATTTGAGATGTGGGTTTGGAGAGCAATGAAAAAAGAGAGGTGGGTTGATAAAGTAGGGAATGGTCAAGTTTTAAGAAGAACAGGGGAAGAGAGAAGAATCCTGAAGGTAGAAAATAGAAAAAGGAATTGGTTAGGTCATTGTTTAAGAAGAGACTGCTGGCTTACAACTGCCATGGAGGGTGTCACAGAAGGAGAAAAAGTGAGAGGGCGTAGAAGAATGAAGTTAATGGATAGTATTAAAATCAGAGGGTGGTACGAAGAAACGAAAAGACTGGCATGCGATAGGACAACTTGGAGAACTCTTACCATTTGAAGCCCTGCCTTAGGGCAGAGCACCAAATAATAATAATAATAATCGTAACGGTGAGAGTTAGTGTTCGTAGACAAAAATGTTTTACTTCTCCTACTGACACTAATTCGGTTTCCTGTTTGCTTCAACAGCCAACGAGTTGGAATCTGAAGTCACTACATATTGTTCTGTTGCAATCTAAACGTACAGCTTATTGTTCTTTAAAGTCCTATCAATTAGAAATTCGTTTTTAATTCCACTGACCGGATATTTAATAAATGTTAATATTAAGAATGTTTCGTCTCTTTGATGACTTCTTTCTTTGCCACTACTCCGTCATTTTGCTAAATAGGTTATTTTTTTATTCTGTGTCTGCTACTTTTTCTCCTGAAATTTAATTAAATCTTTTTGTTACTTTTTGAAGGTTATTGTTCGTTATATTGTTCTAAGGCTTTCAAGGCCGGTGTCAGTTATGTTAAAAGTGTTTCCGGGCTGTTTGGCCGTGGTCCAGGGTTTACAAATAAACCAAACGTTTCAGCAGCACCACTGGCTGCCATCTTCAATGGAATTCGAGTCTACCTGAACGCGAGTTGTCAAACGTCAGACCCACAGTACTGTGGTGAAGGCTGAACGGTGTCGTGAAACGTGAGTCTTCACCACAGTACTGTGGGCCTGACGTTTGACAACCCGCGTTCAGGTAGACTCGAGTTCCTACGAATCCCACTGAAGATGGCAGCCAGTAGAGCTGCTGAAACGTTTGGTTTATTTGTAAACCCTGGACCACGGCCAAACAGCCCGCTACATACTTCTAATAGATATTATTCGTTGTTCACTTTTTCCACTATTTGCTTAAGATGCAAGACACAACACACATGGATGGAAGGACGCATTACCTTTCGAGCGAGACTGTTTGCTGGAGGACGCAATGAACCCAGCCAGCTTAATAAAAAACATATTTATCTCAAATGTCATGGGCAAGCGCACTTATATTCCCAAATGCAGTCAGAAAAATCAATTATTTTATTCGCACAAAACTTTGTATTTAAATTTATTATATTATTTACAGTACAAAAATACGGTATAAATTATAACATAAATTCTGTGATATGTTCCAGTTGCAGGTGCTGTACTGCGGTAATTACTCGACTCTCCTGTTTTGTGGCGTTGACGTACTAACATTTTGAGCTCAGCAGAGGTGTGTTTTTGACATGCGTTTAATTACTACACGTATAATACTGACGCGTTAGACTGATTGATCAACGAATAACTTGTCCGTTTGGCTAACATTTGTTAAAGTTTCGTCAGTTTGTTGGTAATTCCGTGAACCGCGTATAATTCAATGAAATACAGAGGAAAATATTGTTATGTTACAACATTATGAAAAGTATACGTATATAAATGTGTCATTTTAACTTTAAAATTTAAAACATTTTTTTTGGTCGATTTAACCGAATTAGTCTAGTAGTAATATATCCAGCAAAGATTAAAGTGCCAACATTCTTCAGAATGTGTTTTATATGTTAGTCTTCATAATATGGCTTCTATGTGTTTTTATATGCATTAAAAATACATGAAATTATAAACGATAGAGCACTTTCAAAGAATTTATAAATAATTTTTATTACGCGCTGGTCTAAGCCTGAGGTAGGCCTATATTCGGGTGTCTCAGAAAGTGATTATATTATCTGAAAAGAATGTAATTCGAAGTGGATAAATTGTTCCGTAAAAGTGTTGTCAATCCACCGCTTTAGTAATTAAAATTTACGACAAAATTACCATTGCTGGTTGGTGCAAATCATCTAACGTGTACAACGTCCAGTCAAGTCCTATCCAACCCATTGGGGATACCGAAAGGTTGGTGCAAAAAAAGTCTAGCGGGTCTACGATGAAGTTGGAAAATAAAGACTATTTACAAAATTAAACTTATTGATAGTAAAAGTGATGTTCTCATTCAACAAGTCTAGAATCCTCGTTAGATAATACGATTACGTGTTACCAGAGAAAAAAATTTAACAAATAGCTAGACATCAGAAACAATCGCAGCTCTGATGAAATTAATTGCATAGCGAGAAAAAGACAGTGCCAGAAAATTAGCGGATATTTTATCAGTGAATGCCAAACTAACGTATCTGTATATCTCCAAAATCTTCAACATTGCCATGACCAAAGATTTGGAGAACCAAAGTGTACATTGTTTCGCTAATTCTAGTTTCGCTCGGGATAAGTGGACAAGTGGGATGCTATTTTCTATTAATTTACTTTCCTTAAGAAATATCGGATTAATTGATTGATTTATGTTGCTAATGCGATTATTGGTGACGTATGCCGTTTGCTTTCAGTAGAATTTACTTGTAACTTTTTGTTGTACGCGATTGTAGTCGTCTAAAAACAACTCCGATTTGTGAAGTCAATACGTCATAACTAGTAATTAGTAAGTGGTGTGAGGTTAAATATTTACGCAATTATATACGTATTTAGCAAGTGACACTAGTGATAACTGTTATTAAGGAGTGAATAAATTAATCAAGGCTGAATGTGACCTACATTTAACTTTGAGATGTTAACAGATGATAAATGTCTAATTTCATAATTATAATACAAACAAAAATACAGACCTGAGAAAAGATCAAGATATTTGAAAATCAGGGCTCATATTGCTGTAAAAAGAAAAACATTAATGAAACCACAATATAATAATTATGTTTTTTGAAGTCTTCTTCCGGTTTAGAAGACATCAAAAATGTCTTGTATGTCAACGTTCCACTCATATTACAAACAGTATCCTCAGGTCTAAATGACGAAAAGGCTGGCAAGCGAACTCAGTTATACAGTGTAGAAGTGGCGGTGGGCGGTCCGGTAAGTGGACCCTGCTCTGTAGGTGTTACGCCGCTTGCATTATTTGTGCGGACAGTCAACCCTCGTACAGTCAAGCCACAAAGTAAACTGTACCTAGTCGGGCTGAGCGTGGCTGTTTTTCTGTTGATGTTATCCTTGTGTTTATTAATTTATATTCCTTCTAGGACCAATCTGTCATAATACCTATTACACGACCTTATTACAGATGCGTCTTCCAAGTTTACCATGTGATTAGTTAAGGCTGAATGCTCCGCAATTGGCGATTTTTCAACCGCTAAGTTCTTCGTATGTCTGACAAGTTCTTGGACTCTTGTGGAAATCAGGCTTGGTACCCCTTTACTTTCTGGTTTGACTGTACGAGGGTTGACTGACCACGCAAATAATGTATACAGCGTAACACCTACAGGGCAGGGCAGGGTCCACTTACCGCACCACCCACCGCCACTTCTACACTATATAACTGAGTTCGCTTGCCAGCCTTTTCGTCACTTAGACCTGAGGATACTCATTGTAATATGAGTGATACGTTGTCGTACAAGACATTTTTGACACAGTCCATGCCGGAAGAAGACTTCAGAAATATAATGAACACCGGCCGCGGAAACCTACGTGAGAATATAATAATTGTCTGACGTTACAGTAATTTCAAATAACTTAATGTCTGGGGGGGATGGTAGTTAAAATATATTAGTTGAGATTTCACGAATATATCGTGTAGCCTCCGTCGTTTCAATTTTTGTTGTTGTACAGACAATCCAATGTCACTTGGCTTATCAGAACTGCATGTGATGTTTATTTATCAACATTTCTGCAGGGATTTTGGAATTTCAGGCGCACAAATTGACTTACAAACGTATATAATGGGCAAACATTAGGCCAGCCCCTTCTGTAGTCGCGCAATCAGTCAACCCGTCCATTAAGTTCAGTTAACGTTAATTAACTTTTACTGAATGTCTTTGCATCCAAGGTCACTGACGAGGCCAAGACAAAATTTATTCATGTGTCTGTCCATGTGTACTAATAAACCTATCGCTGAGGAATAAAAATTATTACTGGCCATTTTGCGCCAGTCTCCTTTTTAAGAGCCGGTACAGACTACGACATTTCTGTCGAGGAGAATAATTAATTGAGGCCTGATTTGTCAATATCGGTGCAATCGTTTTAGAGTTGCCAGAAAACGTACAAATATTACACCGAAACGTTTTACCATCTGCATTGTATAGTCCGGTCAAAAGGGGAATAATCCAACCATAATAATTGCGCTTCGTGGAGGAGGGAGGGGGAAGATAAAATAAAATATAATAAACGTGTAAAATATAAT
Source organism: Magicicada septendecula (assembly GCA_034769895.1). Lineage (NCBI taxonomy): Eukaryota > Metazoa > Arthropoda > Insecta > Hemiptera > Cicadidae > Magicicada > Magicicada septendecula. Next base: position 1,318,542,352 of record CM068367.1, on the reverse strand, counting down.
ACTTGTAAAAGTAATAAAGATTGTACGTTTTTTAGTTTAAAAGATTAGGCACTAGAAAAAAATATTACCATCCTTGTTAAAGTACAGTGAAAACTTTGTTATTAAAATTTTACTTTTAATCGTGTTGACAGCATCTAGGGCAGAAACACGATTCCCAAGTTCTTTTTGTGTTTCACAGAGAAAAACAGAGGAAACATTTCCATCTAATGTATATTTATCTTTTTTAAAATATATTTATTTGAGACTGTAGTTGTTGTTCTGCTTTGTGAAGAATTATTTTTTCTTCCGAGCCGTTTATCTAAATAGACGTGGTTGCGGTAAAGTCAACGTATATCTTTTACGTTTCTTATTTTTTTATGAAATTATTTGCCAGCGAATATTTATATTTTGTCCAATGAGCAAAGGCAGCTAAAGCATATGAAGACCTTCCCTACGCGCACGCATAGCCCCAGGCCGCCAGAAAATAGCACAATTACTGAGCCACTAAAGGGCAGTCCAGTACGCTATACCAACTTTTTATTTTACGAGTATTCTTGTGATTTTTCTAATTTCTAAGCAAGTATATAATATTCGTTAATTGTCAGTTAAGCAGATTTTAACGTTTAAAAACAGTCATCGTACTTTAATTATTTCAATGTTTAAAAAACAGCATCTGGGTTTCTGAATTCTTAGAATTAAATAATCAAACATTTTTCAAACACATCGCCAGCGTTATGTCTCTCTGATTGTTTCTTATCTTCTTTCACTGTAACTAAATAGGAGGGACTTTCAACTGTCAGAATGACAGACGGTTTCTAAGGATATGTCAAACTCTTCTCAAAGAGACATCACATGTATACGCTACTCTTTTTACATATCGCTATTGACATCCAGAAGAAGGCCTCCATTATTTCTGTCGTCATCGAAAATATATATCGCAGAAGCTACCAGTCTTCTAGCTTTAGTTTCTGAAGCGTACTTTTTTTATATACTTTAGTCTTAAAACTCATTCGGACATGTCACAAGGCTTCCATACGCACTGTAACGACTTCCTTGTAACACTGACCTTCTTTCGATTGTCTGTTTATTTGTAAGAAACTTTAGAGTTGTCATCGACTAATGTGTGACTATAGTATAGGTTACGTAAAATGAGTAGTAGTAGTAGTCAGTCATTTAGGATAAACGTTTAACGTACTACATATCTGCACATTTCTCTCTCTGTGTGTCTGTCTCTCAACGATATTTGTACAGCGCCTCAGTCTCCTGGTCCTGGTACCTATATCTATCCAGAGTATCGTCCACTTCCAATCCGCCTCCCACACCATCGTTCCGCGATCTACTCGGTCTTCTTCTCTTACGTCTTTCGAGTGGTATCCACTTAAATATTTGCTTCCCCATTGTTCGTTTCCCATTTTCATTACGTGACTAAACCACTTCAGTTCTCTTTTTTAACATTGTTATTCACTTTTCTGCTTGCATCCGTCTTCTGGTCTCCTGATTAGAGATTATTTTTAGCCTCGATATTCCTGCACTCCGTTTCAAGTAATCCGTCATCAGTATTTATTGTTGTTTTAGCTGCAGCTTTCAAGCTCTATACTTACTACGATATGGTTAGTATTCAGTATAGATTAACCAACTTCGCGAACTGTAATAGCAATTATTTGTGCTTATAGGAAGTCAACGTGTTGCCTTATGGATACAGATTTGAATAAGAGACGGTCAGTAACAGTTTAACAGCACGCGTTTCAAACGTTACAAATGTCATTTTACTTTTCAAAGTTGTAAAACTGGCAAAAAGTATAAATCAGCAACGTGTGTTTATTTTCAATTTTCAATAAAAAAATCTGTTTTAAATAGTAATTAGACATTCTCTTTTTGTAATGATGTCTATCTTTCAACTTTCTAATTACTAATCAGAATATGCTTGCCAGCACGACGATTGCAGAACGGCTTAAAAAGTCAACCTTAAGTTTAAAATAGAATCTATTAGTAACAATTAAATGGTTTAGACGCTTAACTTTTACCTATTAACTATTAACTGCTAACTGTTAACTATTAACAATTAAGAATTAACTATTAACAATTAACTATTAACTTTAACAAGCTTTCAACGTTTACTGCAAATTTTCGTTAATATGAATTCAAATGAAAATACAAGCTTTGATGATTACAGACACACAAAAACGCTCTCAGAGAAAAGTGCGTTTTATAAAGTGAAAAAATTTGCGGCTTCCAAGTTAGTAATAAGGTGAAGGCACAGTTGCAAGTGGTGTTGTAAATGCCACTGTGCCCTTGGCAGCATGTCGTAGAAATGATGCAACAAGTGGTCTCTCCAAACGTGGGACAGCTGTTTTGAAGGGAGGACAGGATTGTCCTTGTCGTTAATATAAACAATAGACCTTTTTACTAATTAATTATATTAATCTGTTGTAAATTAAATGCTTATAATGATTCAAATGCTTTAGCCTATAGTACTTACACATAGGAAGTAAAGAAGTGTGTACTTTTGTCTGAAACAAACAGAAGTTTTAGATTAAAAAATTACTTTTATATCTGAGCAATATTATAAAGGCCGACGGTAAGAAAACAGGTGTGATTTTGTACTCGTGTTATATGGATATACTGATGACACAGGTAAATGACATTGAATTGAGAGATAATGTAAATTAAGAGGCATGTGAGGGACATGTAAAGACTTTCAAAGACCTGTGGTGACGTTGGTACTGTGTTTACTGTCCAAGGGAGCATAGACAAAAAGTTCTGATAAAAAAGAAAGGAATGTTATCGTGTAAACAAGATATCAACAGAGATTTTGCTTTATAATCCGAAAGAAAAAAGAAATATTGAAAAACGAAATAATAGATTGCCTAACGGATTGTAAGGCCGAAAAACGTAAGAAAAGAAGAGGGAGAAGGAGTAAAAGAGAAAATAAGAAACTGCTTGCCTTAAGAAATACTTAATTCTAAGAAAACTCTCAAAGAGTCTTTTGTTTGGAGCCTGACTTTGTTTAGATGTGAGTCATGTGGCATTTGACAGGGATACACGGAACAAAGCTTTAGTGGCGTAGTGCTGGTAGACGGTATAATGAAAGGATCGAGTCAGTAACGGGTGAACTGTTACCTCTTGGTAGTAAACTACTGGCGATCAATTGTAACTTGAAAATGGCTTAACAAACGAAACGCACCGTCAAGGTAGATTGTTTATAACCCAACAGCAAATTTCATAAAGCTGATTCTATCTATTAGTGTTTTTCTTAAAAAATTAAATGCGCCTTATCGTAAACCCACTTTCCTGTAGAATGCTCTATTTTGTTACTCGGGTATAGCGGAATGAAACAAGTCTGCCAAGGGTAAAAAAGTCATTACAATTGTAACATAACAAAATTATCACACTAAACATTTGAATTAATGTTACATAAATAAAAGAAAAAGTTCCATAGTGAGTGAGAAGAATAAATTGTTTAAGGATTACCCTAGAAACTGTATAATTAAGTCTAGAAAATGTTAATAAAAATGGAAGATAATAAAGAAAACCATTAATTAAAATAACCTACTATGAAAAAACCAGTTAAACCAGCAGTATACCCAGTAGATTGGGGAAGCAGTACAAAAAGGGAAGGACCATAAAAAAGGAAATAATCTGTCATGAAACCATTTTAATAAGGAAACTACTAATGTGATATTTGAAGAAGGGACAAAACATATCAAGATTCCCACAAAGAGACCAGAAACAGGAAGAGATATGCCAAAACAAAATGTTAGTCATATAATAAATACCATGAGACAAAATTGAAACCGATATAGGTAAACCCCAAACAAGTTACAAGATACAATACTATAAAACACAAATTGTATATTAGTTGTAAGTGTAATATGTTAAAAAATATGTCAAAGGAGACTACCATAGTGTAGAACTCACTAAAAAGACTACCAGAGTGTAGAATCCAATAAAGTGAAGTGAGATAACAAAATTAAGAAACTACAGAGTGTATAGTGAGAAACATAGTTAAAAAATCTATGAAAAAATCTTCAATGAAGTTTAAATATTATAAAGAGACTACCATAGTGTAGAACTCACTAAAAAGACTACCAGAGTGTAGAATCCAATAAAGTGAAGTGAGATAACAAAATTAAGAAACTACAGAGTGTATAGTGAGAAACATAGTTAAAAAATCTATGAAAAAAAATCTTCAAGGAAGTTTAAGTATTATAAAAAGACTACCATGAGTGTAGAATAATAATAATAAAACCATTGGAATGAAAGACAGTCTAAGGACTGACAACATTACCAGTAATAAGAGTTTTTAAATTAGATATAAGAAAAACTATTACATATGAAATGTTTTCTTTAATTATAGCTAAGTAAATGGTGAGAAGGACAAAAATACCAAAGGACAGTTCATAACTGAAGGTATGACTAATATTAAGATGTTTGTTATTTATTATTAATTAGATAATATTTTAGATGTAAGGTGTAAATAGATACACGATGTTTTTTGATCACAGTTAAAGTGTTTTCAAAAGAATCATAAATACACAAGACAGTTAGTGACTGACAGTGTTACTAGTAATAGGAGTTTTTTATTTTTTCTAATTAAATTATGTCTAGGATAAGCTATTTTGTTATCATTTGATGATACAGTAAAAAATAATAGGAATAAGATGTTTTTGTTAAAATTAGGTGATATATGGAAAAATTGTTGATAATAAGATGTTTTTGTTAAAATTAGGCATAAGATGTTCATGTTATGGTTCAATGATGTTATTAGTATAAAGAAAGTTTAGTAGATACAAGATATTCTATTGTATTTAAAATCATGTCATTTAATTTCCCATTGTGTAAGTCAGAGAGGCAAGTAGGGCATAAAAATGTAATAATTTTATTCAAAACAGTAAACCATGTATAATGTACAAACAGACCAGCCAAGACACCATTGTAGTAAACACAGACTGGCCTATAAAGCAAAAAATTATCTATCAAAGAATTAATCTATGTAATAGGAATAGAATTCAATACATACAATACAGAAATTGAAAATATAATTAATACAGATACAGTTAATAGCAAATAGAATGACAAAAGAAAGAAAATTAACTTCTTTTGGAAACAGTCAAAAATAGGCTTATGATAGTAATCAAATCAGACTAAACAGCAAATTAATCAATATTGAAATGTTTTAATAACCAAATTATTAACAACAAAGTAATTACGGAGTTATTAGGTGTATTCCAGGGAAATATTATACCGAAAAAACAAATAAAAACCTTTAAAACACTGAATTTGTACAAAATATGGGGCATACAATCATTTTGTAAAATTGTAATTTTTGGGCTTAAATGAGTTTGAAACAAACCCAGCTATATATCAAAAGATGTAAAATTAAATAATCAATATTACTGAATAGTTAGATTCATGTAAAATTAAGAAATATTTGAAATACAGTAAAAAATAAGAAAACTTGTTATGTATAGTTAGATAGTGAAACAAGTCTTAGACAGATATTTTATAATTAAACAATATGAAGAGGAAAAAGACATACCACAAATTGCCTTAAAACGACGACGTTGCGTCTTTTAGTCTATTGTTAATCGCAAAGCTGAACAGTTGAAAAATGTATTAGCGGAGTATTGAAAACGAAATAATTTATATTAAAACCAAGTGTGGTTATGTGGCGTGTAACGGAGATGAACTAACAAGTGAAATAACCTTATCTATCAATGTCTAACACTTCACAAGTTTCCAAAAACACAGTATAACACCATAAAAATCAACACCAGAAATCGACAGCCATTTTGAACCATTTTTGGAACGAATTCACATAAAACCAACACACATATTTGAACACCACACTGCACAAGAGATCCATCCAGAATTCGACATCGCAGACGACGAGGGGACATTCAACACTATATTTTGGACCAACACCACTTCGCAGAAAAGGGAACATCGTTTTATTTCTGTGGGAGAAGATCTTCAATTCCAACGGCATCATAGCAGTTAAAATCGAGCAGACGGCGGCCATTGCTGAATTTCTATAAAGACGATCAGCCAGTGCTTCCTGGAGAGGAGTGACGTCATTTCTTCGACTTGGTTCGAAATTTAAATAATTTCTTTCTCATTGACAATTGTAATAATAATTCTGTTCTATTTCAGATATCAACATTTAGTTTAAGAATACCTGTTAAATGTATCTTGTTCCTTGCCCTCTGACCATTTCGACTCGTTAAAAGAACCATAAATTTAAACTTGTAAAAAATATATTTGTTAATCTTTCTCACTACCGACTGTGGCGAATGTTAGCCAGTGCCTGGGACATGCGCAGTTTGACTGGCGCACAATTTTGAATGAATAAACGCAAATCAGTATTCAGTTACCAGCATTGTTTTTATTTCTACCATTAATGTTATTATTATTTTTTATTAAGCAAAAACATAATTCACATTGAAAGAATAGATATAGAAGGAAATTACAAACTCAACTAATTAATTAATTATTTAATTAAGTAAATTAAATCATTCCATCAAACTCGATACAAGAACAAGAAAAAATATTTACACAATTTTTAAAGTTTGATGTATTTGTTATTTATCAATCCAACACACCTAGTTATAACATATTCTTATCATCAATATCTTTATAATTTATTTATTATTACACTTGAATTTATATTACAAATTGACTAGCCTAAACAGTGGGACTTTAAGGAGTCAGACTGACCCAGTGATAAACAAAATATCAATACATACCAACATATTTCAATTATTTAATTTATATTTTATTATTATATTTGTAATATTTGTAATTATATTACAAATTGGCGTTTCCAACGTGGAGCTTATTAAAACATATCAATTCTATTTTTACTTCTATTTATATTTGTAATATTATTTTATATTACAAATTGGCGTCCAGAATAATTATTCCGAACTAACAGCCCAGTTTCAGTACCAGTTATCGTCCAAGAATAAATGGCGATGGGGTCAAGAACAAGACGAGACCTTCAAATCAATTAAAGAGAAATTCTTAGATGCAGTAATGCTCAACCATCCAGATTTTAACCGACCCTTCTTTCTAAACTGTGACGCTAGTAACATTAGCTTGGGTTCAACACTGTACCAAGAAGATGAAAGTGGAAACCATCTAGTAGTGAGCTTTGCTAGCAGAACCCTTAACCAGTGTGAAAAGAACTATAATGTGACGGAAAAAGAACTGCTAAGTGTAGTCTTTGCCTGCGGGAAGTTTCGGACGTATATCCTCGGATATCCAGTGACCGTCCGAACAGATCACAAGTCAATATCATTTCTAAGAAGATGCAAATTAAGCCATGGTAGATTGACCAGATGGGTACTCGCCCTACAGGAATACGATATACAGTGGGAGTATGTTCCTGGAAGTAAAAATGTAGTAGCCGACGTATTGTCAAGAGTGAATCTGGAAGAACAAACATTCGAAGGCGAAAAGGAGAGCATTTTGAAAATCTATAACATTATTAAGGACAGATCCGATTTAGAGAAGATAGTGCAGGACATCAGCAAACACCAGCAGTCCGATCCGAAGTTAAACTCTATTAAACTTCGTCTCTCCAACCAAGATGACACAATAAACAAATTTTATTGTATACATAATGGGATTTTATTCATCAAGACATCCCTTGATGAAGAAATATGGAAAATCATGATCCCTACTACAATCGAAAAGGATATCATCCTGGACTATCACCTACGATACGGTCACATGGGAGCCATGAAGGTGATCAAGGCAATAGAAGAGAATTGTCACATAAAAAGTATCAATAGAAAAACGAGAAACTACCTTAAAACCTGTATGATATGTCAATTGGTGAAAACCAACAATGAGAGAAAGGAAGGTATGATGATACCAATTACCTCACAAGCCAAACTGGAAAAGGTCTTTCTGGACATATGTGGTCCATTTCCCCGCAGTGGCGGACGCCATCGATACAAATATATTGTTATTATGATGGATCATTTTACAAAATTTACAAAACTATACCCTGTGAACAGAGCCACCACTCTGAAGACTCTAGGAATAATAACAAATCATTACATTCCAGAGGTAGGAAGCCCGACATCCATAATCACAGACCATGGAACGCAATTTAAGGGTTGGCGGTGGAGAAACACTCTGAATACATTGGGCATTAAGACATACAAGACGTCTGTCTACCACCCCAGCAGCAATCCAGTGGAGAGGGTACTGCGAGAGGTCGGAAGAATATTACGGACTTATTGCTATAATCAACAAAAGAAGTGGCAAGAATATTTATTAGCTACTGAAGAATTCCTTAATTTGTCATATCACACCGCTATTGGTACCACGCCATACACGGCAATGTATGAAAGACCACCTCCGAGAGAAATACAAGACATAATAGAGTTCCCCAGGAGTCAAGAATACAAATTCAATCGAATTAGATTCTACAATAAATTGGCAGAAGACCAGGAAAGGCGCAAGAACAAATATCAAAAGGCTGTTAAGAAAATAATAAGCTATGAAGTCGGAGAAAAGGTACTGCTAAAAAACAGGGAATTACCCAGTACTTTGGAAGGCATTACCAAAAAGTTATTACTGCTGTATACCGGCCCATACCTGATTATTAAAAACAATAATAATAATACATATGTACTAAAGGATATCATTTCGAATAAAGTAAAAGGAACCTATAATCAGTTATCCATTAAAAAATATTTGGAGGACTCATAATTATGAGTTAAAACTATAATGAAGAAATTGTGAATTTTGATAAAAATAAATAATTACCAAATTCAAAAATGAGTAAGTACAACTTACACCAAGTATCAGAAAGAATATTGTGAACAAAATAAGAATTTTGATAAGAATATAATTACCAAATTCCAAAAATCAGTAAGCACAACTTACACCAAGTATCAGAAAGAATATTGTGAACGAAATAAGAATTTTGATAAAAATAAAATTACAAAATTAAAAGAAAAAAAAAATCCGTAAGTACAACTTACAACAAAACATTTGAAGGATTATAGTGAATAAATAAAAAGAATTTTGAACATAATAAGCTTCAAAATTCAAAAGCAATAGTAGGTACAAGTGACACAAATATTCAAAGACTATTATGCAAGTAAAAAGAATTTGGAGGGAGATAATAATTCTCCAAATTCAAAATAATTAGTAAGTACCACTTACACAAACATTCAAAGACTATTATGAATGAAAAAAGAATTTTGAGGAATAATAATTTCAAAATTCAAAACAATAATAAGTACAACTTATACCAAAATATTTGGAAAACAACTATGAATAAGAAAGAATGTAGTTGAATAAAAATGTCTAAAATTAAAAAACATTAAACTCACATCATTACTCATACAAATGATGAGAAATAACTCTGAAATATGAAAAAAGATTTTGTAAGAAAGAGATACAAAATTCTAAAGGAGAAAGGAAACCAGAATGTCATATGACTTAATCGAACAAATTAACCAAACTCACACAGAAAATAATTTAATAAAAATGGAACAATGAAGAAGGACCAGCTCACTAAAGACCAAATAGTGAGACCAAAAAAAAAAAAAAAAAGAACCTGATACTAATAATGATAATGCTGTTACAACAACCACTGTTATAGTGAAAGTGATAAAGAATTAATTCATGTTATACCATGAGCAATAAAAGTAACTCAATGGATACCAGATGGTAGAAAGAGTAAATATAAATACTACTTACTATGTAAACATGATGAAATGTATATGATACCACATACCTAAACCACCTAATATGGAATAAGCTTTAAGAGAGAAGAAGAGTCAAGTGTATAAAAGTATTAATTAATATAACGTATTATGAAGTGAAGAATCTAAAGATGTTTATTTTAGTCAAAAATGACTACTTTTACTGTTTATTTATTTTTATGACTGGATGTAGAAAATGCCATCAGTCTTATGTGTTGAGCAGAGATGATAATACCTCTGGACTCAATTGAAGTATTGGACAGCAGGGATTGAAGCCAAAAGTGCCACTCTGAACTGTTCCAATTAATTTGTTAGGGAATGTTAGGGAGTAAACATACTGGAGAGGAAGCACCAAATAAGAAGGAATATAAAATGATAATCTTATACACAAGATTGAAGATCACTTATCAATGAAAAAAGAAACTAAGGAAGGAGATACACATCAGCTGAGAGGAAGCAATGGTGGAAAAAGAAGGAATATAAAGTGAAAACATGTAATCACGGAGAAAATGTAAATACAAAAGAATTAGTAGTAATTATTTCATCCATACAGAGTATGATCTGAACTAATCACTTTTACAGGAGAGCATATGTAACATAACAAAATTATCACACTAAACATTTGAATTAATGTTACATAAATAAAAGAAAAAGTTCCATAGTGAGTGAGAAGAATAAATTGTTTAAGGATTACCCTAGAAACTGTATAATTAAGTCTAGAAAATGTTAATAAAAATGGAAGATAATAAAGAAAACCATTAATTAAAATAACCTACTATGAAAAAACCAGTTAAACCAGCAGTATACCCAGTAGATTGGGGAAGCAGTACAAAAAGGGAAGGACCATAAAAAAGGAAATAATCTGTCATGAAACCATTTTAATAAGGAAACTACTAATGTGATATTTGAAGAAGGGACAAAACATATCAAGATTCCCACAAAGAGACCAGAAACAGGAAGAGATATGCCAAAACAAAATGTTAGTCATATAATAAATACCATGAGACAAAATTGAAACCGATATAGGTAAACCCCAAACAAGTTACAAGATACAATACTATAAAACACAAATTGTATATTAGTTGTAAGTGTAATATGTTAAAAAATATGTCAAAGGAGACTACCATAGTGTAGAACTCACTAAAAAGACTACCAGAGTGTAGAATCCAATAAAGTGAAGTGAGATAACAAAATTAAGAAACTACAGAGTGTATAGTGAGAAACATAGTTAAAAAATCTATGAAAAAATCTTCAATGACGTTTAAATATTATAAAGAGACTACCATAGTGTAGAACTCACTAAAAAGACTACCAGAGTGTAGAATCCAATAAAGTGAAGTGAGATAACAAAATTAAGAAACTACAGAGTGTATAGTGAGAAACCATTGATAGTTGCTGCAAATCATGTAACGTGTAGAACGTTCAGTCAAGTCCTATCCGACCCAGTGAATGTACCGAAAGTTTTCTGCAAAAAAATCCAGCGGCTCTACGATGACGTTGGAAAATAAAGACTATTTACAAAATTAACTTTACTGAGAATAGAAGTGATGTTCTCATTTAATAAGCTTACAGCCTTTGTTAGATAATTCAATTACGTGTTACTAGAGATAAAAAAAGTAAGTTAGTAGACAGATATTACTTAGCAAGACTAGCAATCGGGTAATTTATCATCGCTTTGCAAGGTGAGTGATTGTCAAAATGATAGATTGTACTCATGCCATAACCTAACTTAATATAATTTAACGTACAATAATTGAAATCGATAAACGTGTTGAAGTTCTATATGTATTGTTTTTGCACTTCTCAAGTGTAACATTCTAAGTCTTTATGTTAACAAGAAGGAATGGTCAAGGAATTAGTCATAAAACTTTTGCAGAACTTTCAATTTACTAATATTCTCCTCCTGTGGTCGTAAGTGAGCTGTGGCCCCTTCGCAACACATTGTCATTGGTTATTGGGTTGCCGAAGCTAACGGCACACAATTTCGATCACCCAGGTTGTTCATGTTCAATGGCATTTACCTACCTCAAGTTAGACCTGCCTCTTGTCCACCGTCTCAGCCATCATGATTTACCTTTCTGATTCGGTCTTCTCCATGCCCACACTTATGTAAAGCCTACAAGGTTACTTGTGGCTCTTTGTGTATTTCATATATCTCATCATTTGCTAATAATTTTATATGAAATCACAAAAAGTTTATTTTCCTTTAAAAAAGGAAATTATTGTATTGTTGTTTAATACGCCAATGATAAAAAATAATGATCACCCTTTAACGCCAATGACAAAAAATAACATAGTAGTAAATAAATTCATATGTACATATACATATTAAGAACAAATATTAATATAATTATTACATATTATATTAAGAAATATTACATGTACAAATTCAATATTCCAGTATAACCAAGACAAAACAGTTGCTTAAGTAAATAAACATGAAAACAATCGTTAACTAGTCGACTTAAATCGATTATCCGTTATGTTATATTAAAATCGAAACAAACGCAATTGTTCGTTAATTTTTATATTAACATAGAATTATTTCGATTGTTGTTGACTTAAAAGCTCTGATGATGCTGATTTTTTCAGTGAAACGTGCGTAAGGTATTGAAACAACAAAAACGCAATACACTACTTGCAGAAGAAATCGTATTGAACAATATCACAATATTATATAATTGCTGCAAGAAACTTCGAGTTACGTGTATAGAAAATACTACTAAGAAGAATAAATTATTTTAAATATAATCAAATCTTTTTATTTTTTGTGGTTTTATTTTAGCATTTTCGGTGAATAAAAAGTAATTTTTGCGGGTACCTCTACAAACGAATACCACATAACCTTCAATTCACCGTAGCATAATACTGGAATAGAAACTTTTACCATAATGCATGCCACTATTAAACCATCAGGCGAAAGTGTGTTAGTGTGGGTGCCCGTGCGTGCCAGGAGGCGTGTACGTACGAGCGTGTGGTGTGTGTGGTGTAATCCGCGCGTGCCAGAATGTGTGTACGAGCGCGTGAAGTGTGTGTGTAGGTGTGTGAGCCCGCGTGTGCACAGGGTGCGTATACACGCGTGCGTGTAGTGTGCGTGGCCCGTGTCTAATTCGTGGCGCGCATGCATTACAGCACAAGTTTCCAGCCAACCCAGTATTGTACGACGGGAATGTGAAGATACGGTATCGCGTTTGTAGAGGATTACGTCTGCATCCGACATTCATTGGAATTAAATTAAAATTATTTAAGAAATTTTTGTCGTCTCTTGGAAACAGAACCTCTATTATTAACAAGACAATTAGGTTTCTAATTGTTATTTATGATCATAAATATTTTAACTTTTTATTCGATTCACAAATTTACAATCGATTGCAGTTACATATTGAGCTATAAGTAAATTTCCTGAAGATGATGTCATGAATCTAAGTATGGGGTGGTGAGATGGTTTTAATTTTCTTATCTCTGTGGAAGATCAAATGGCCTTCGTGGAATGTATAGTTAGAAACATATCAAAGTGCGTTGGTCTTTATCTCAAGATCTGCGATTTAAAACTTTGGATGATTTTTCAGTTAATGGTTTTAAAATAGGTTTCATAAACATATATAGGTTTTAATTTGCTCTATTAAAAAAATGATTTTGTTTTTCAGTGATAATTTTGATTTTTGAACTGACTTTGGTTCACTTATCGTCTTCCTACTTTTGCAGCAAATTAAAGTTGATGAAGTCAAAAATGACTTGGAAATAAGGTTTAGGATATTTGCATCCAGTAAACTCGGTAAACTTTTAAAAGGTTTTGCTTCATGACAACGCACGACCTCATACGGCCAACAAAATAAGCCTTTGTCTTGAAATCTTGGTTTCAAGATGCTAAACCACCAGTCGTACAGTACTAACTTGTCTTCAAACGATTTTCATGTTTTAGGTTTGCTAAAAGAACTGTAAGGAATTACTTTTCAGATGGAGAGATTATTGGAGTGATGCAAAAATGGCTGCACACGAGACAGAAAGTTTCATCCAGGAATGAATCAAAAGCTCGTTAAGAAATGGTCTAGAAATAGATTGCATTAGAAACAGGAATAGGTTAGGTGGAAAAATTACACAAGTTCCATTCATAAAAGTGAAAACCAAAATAACGATTTTAAACATTTTCTTTACATTTTGACATTCTCGCGCGTCGTTAAGGGTTGACGCGCCCGCGAACCGATTTGTAATTTTATTTTCTTTTGAACGAGGGAATGCACCCACATTGTACCTGCTTCAGATTCGTGTATTCTAAACACAATTTTGCAAGCCATTTACCGAACCACGCTACCTTTTCCTCCAATACGATTGTCGAGCTTGTCGCCCAGAGCCCCCCCAAAGTCACATCTTTCTCCCCAAAGTGATTTTTTCAAGTTTTACATTTCAGAGCACTTTATGAAAATAAATAGTCGTTATTATGGTAAGTTCTTTATTTATTTTTATTAAAATGTTTTCCTGTTTAACCTTTTTTCGTTTAAAGTTTTGTTAGTTTTAAGGTTCGTGTGCATGATAACAAATTGTTGATGACCTACTCCTAATATGAAAAATTTTCACAAATTTATATGTAAAATGCTGCAAAGTTTTTTTTTATTTGGTGTTTCACGTCGGTAAATATAAGCGCAAGGGATATATAAAGCGACAGTTAATGTTTGTAACGTCTGGCTATTGAACTCTGCATCTTCTAATTTTCCATTGTTGGAGTGGGGAGGGGTGCGCCCATCGAACTGGTCCTCAATTACATATGCGCCCTCATAAATTCATAGGTTACCTATGACTGCGTTGTTCCACCCAACCTTTCGAGTGCTTGTTCACTATTCAAATTATTCTGGAACATCTGCAGGCTGTATATAAGCAAAGCAGCTGGATTAGTTAGTGAGTTACAATTGTAAATTTATTCAGTGCGCATCAAGTGTTTGCCGTAAGTGATTATTGTCTTATAATTAGTGTGGAACTCTTAATAGTTGACATTATTATTGTGTGTGGACAAACGTAACTTGAATTGAGAGTATGAGAGTATCTTGTTGATTTAAAAATGTTATTTACTAGTCATTGAAGCTGGTAATTAGTGATTTCATTTGTGCCAGTATTTTGTTTCAACTGTACCATAACGACGATCTGTGAGACCGTCCGGCGTAACAATAATAATTTTGAATATCGCTTTAATAGAAATTGAGAGCAGCGTCAATGAAATTGTGATAGGATTCTTATATCCTGTGTAAATATAATATCAAAAAATTGTATATTTACTGTAACAAAATTTACTTAGTGGAAAATAATGATGTTCCAAATTTATTAAAATTGCATTATGACTTTATAAAATTGACTCAATTTTGTAAGCTCTACATCGGTTGTGGCACCAGAGTTCTGGAATTTATAAATGTGCTGGAAAATAATGAGTTTTGTAAAGTTAACTCAGGTAAAAAGAACACAGTAAATGACTTCACAAACACAGTCGAAGTTAAACAACGCTCGTTTTCCAAGTAGACGCTGTTTATTCCCAACTTAGTATGATTAAGCGTATGCAGGAAAGTTATGTTGAGAAACACTCTCCGTTTAAAATGTTTTTCAATAATTTATCGACCGGTTTCATAGTGTTAACCATTAGGATTAAGTTAAATTATAATTACTAAACAGAACCAAACATAAGGATTGAAAACCATCAACTTAATTTATCCCGTTCTTTTTAAGTCGTAGAATTTAAAGATTCTGAAATGTTTTACAGTATACTCTGCTCTATCTAGTTGCCATAGAAATAATAATTGCATCTAAAATGTATAGAAGCAGTGCTCTACATGCCTTTCAAATTATTGTAAATCTTTGTAAATGTCTGTGTTGTAATTATTATAAATCATGTTATAGAATATGCATTAAACATTATGGAACAGTTACGTAACCATTTAGTCCCTGGCAACCACGAAATTGACAAAAACTCCGTTATTTGCATTTCAACGCGTAACTAGTCGTCTAAACAAACGGCGTTAGCAGAATTTAATAATATTTATTTGCAAATTGCTAATTTCTATTTAAATTTTTTTCTAAAAGAGTTTAGAAAATTTGGTTGTTTTTAAAAATAATATTTAAAGCCATTATGTCATGGGCAGAGGTTCCTATGTTGAGAAGTATAAGTGGTGACTCGATCTGTTCTTGGATGCTGCGTGCATCCTAACCGCTGCAATGCAGAAAATTATTTTTTAAGTTGATGCACTAGAGGCATGGAGTTTATTATAAATTGTGTTAGTTTTATACTCCGGAAGAAAGTTTGTTTATTCCCTGAGAGGAAGGAGCTCATGGCCTCTCTAATGTAGCAGCGACTGCAGAGGAGACGAGTCACTTTCTTAGGCATTATGTTATCAATGATAGTAATAGTTGAAGAAGAATACTTTTTTCAAGCGGGGTCAGACGGTTTGAAGATATCATGGTACTGAATTGGAAAACGGAATTGAAAACTTCTAAAATAAGGATATTGCAAAGTACGTCATGGAAGAACAGAGTAAGTAATTATGAACTATTTAAAAATATTTGTGACAATAATAAGTAAAGAATGTATAGAACAATAGTAAATAAAGAATGTATAGATAATCCACGTTAGTAGGAAGTGTTGGTGGATGGATACTTTATTTGTCAAAATACTTGCGATTGCAGTATCAGAGGAAACGATAAGCGGCGAAGTAGTCGGGAAAGTAATAAATGCAAGTCACAAATTTCCGGAATCAAGTTGACAGAATGAATAAAGTTACATAGTTCACTAAAGTTTGATGATTTAGAAGGCAACGATGCTGTTAAAAAATATTCAGCACACATCCTTTATAAACTACCCAATCAGCGGTGATCGAAAGAATAGTTCATATTAATGTTATTGGAAGGCATAATAAAACAGTTCTGACTTCGCACTTTTATATAGCAAAAACAAACTTAACTCGATTGGTTTTAACGTGGTTGAGACAAACTTTTTTTGGTGAAATCTGGTAAATAATAATATTAATACTGATGATGATGATAATAATATTTTTTTTATAGAGGGCGAAAATGCTTTACACCGTCAGATAAGATCATGTTTCCTTTGGTATGTGGGACTCTCACCCACTAAAAAGCCACTTCTAATTCAGGCATTTGTATCCATCCTGGAACCAATTAGCGTATTACTTCAGGATGTAATATTACGTCTTTTTCGGGCTCCTTCTAGTTGTTCCTTATCTTCTATTACCTGTTGGGTGCAAGTTGGGCTTGTTTTTTTTTTCTAGTATAACACACTGAATAAATGCAGAGATGCGGTCCCATTCCGCCTTGCCACGAAGCATAAGCACAAATACTCTCTCGGGCGTGAACTCCCTGAGCTCTACTTCCAGTACCATCCTCTCTCTTGTGAATGTGCAGCACTTGAGAAAGGTGTGCAAGGCATCTTCATGGGGAGAGTCACCATACTAACGTGCTGGACTTTACACCTTTCCCATTCTGTAGAGGTAGGCATTACAATTGCCATGGTCACTGAGGAACTGTGTCAGACGGTAGTTAACCTCACCGTGTTGGCGCTCAATGCATTCCTTCAAGTTTGATATGAGAAACTTGCCATCCATAATAATAATGATAATAAGAATAAGAAGAAGAAGTAGGAGATGAACAACAACAGAGCTGTTTACATTTTAATGTACGCGTATAATATAGATCAGTGTAAATATACAAGTGACATAAAATAGTTTACTTTGTTACGATAAAAATGTAAAAAATAAATGTGGTATTAGTTCACTGTTATATCTTAATTAAAATCGACATTGTATCGGAAGGTGATTTTTGATCAATTTAATGAATTTGTTTTTACTTTTATACATTTTTTGCTGAGTACTGAATTGACAGTTCGTGAGGTACTGGGTACTGTTCGTGTCCAGCTGTCAATGTGACGAGTTTTGCCAACGTGTCGTGTTGACTGTTGTTGTTTCCAAATCTATATGGATACTGTATTAACAGGTAGTGTACAGGAAATATGTTCAAAATGCACACACGCAGTTATTATTATTATTTTGTTACCAAAATTCAAACAAGAAATTTAAGATATAGATTTTTGTCTTAGCTTCTCTTCCGTACTACAGGCAAAAACTCGTAGATGTTTAAAACGTTTGGTTTTAACAATATGACGTTGAATTATGACTTACTATGTATGCCGTCAACATAGATATTTAAGTAAATATAGTATAGTATCACAAAACAAATTAAACAGTAATTAATTTTATATATTTTAATAAATTAAATTAATTTTATGATACCGCAAGTGGACATTAGTATAAAACGTATTATTTTTATTATGCGATTAAAAATGATCAGATGATATTATGTTCCCAATTGATTTATAAAATTTTATTTTACGTTACCTCAACGACGATTTCTGGAATTATCTGTGTTATTTTAGTTACTCTACATAGTTGAAAAGACGGGAATTGATTGTAAACATCTGTTAGTAATTGCTTGTAGAGATCTGTTAGTTCTGAATGAACACGCGCTCGCGCGCGCCGCATATATAGGCTAGAGTTTACCGTATGTTTGATTAAGAGACAGTGAAGTCCAATCAGATCTGATTGGGTATTAGCATCAGGTTTCCAAAAGATAAAATATTTCCTTGCTTATTACTAAGAACGCCATCCGTAATATCTCCGACTTTTTCCTTTCTGTTGAGTTCGTCTCTTCTTCATTGGCTTAGTGATTGATTTTGCCATACTCTGAGATCAAGAGGTCAAGATAACACCTGTTCTCTTTTCATTTTTCAGAAACCTAACTGACATTATTTGTGTTACGCGATAAGATTAGTTTTGTATATACGAGATCTGACCGGAATCTATCCGACTATTTTGAATATTACATGAAGCAGTGGTGCAATTGAATTAAACTGAAGTGCACTTGAACGCTCGGTAGCCATTTAGGGGGGGGGGTCTTTTGACGTATTGCGTGAACATTCACTAACGTATTGAGCTATTCAGTTAGTTTTGAGACTCTGTAGTCTATACACGTGTTGTTTGTGACTGTCATATTTATAATGTGTGAACGACTACTAGGTCAGCGAATTAATGTAAAATAGTACATAAAAAGTTAAATATTCTTCCGCAAAACTATCACATCAGTTAAGAGGGCTCAAGACATGATACATAGATAAAATTATGGTACATATGCTTTAAAGATGACCAGGTATCTTTTGAAAGTGATCTACATTTTGAAAGACGTGTAACGAGCAGAACGCGTGAGGGCTGAAATGAATGAAAATCAACGGCCGACAGGGCGAGAATTAGAAGGAGATCTGGAGATTTCGTGGACCTGTGTTTCGGAGATTTTTACAGAAGATTTTGAAATGAAACGTGATGCAGGAAAATTCGTGCCACGGCTGCTGTTCCAAGACCAAAAAGAACACCGTGCTGATGTTGCACAAGATTTGCTCGGTATCACTAACAGCGACACCAGACTTCATCAGACGTCTTAACTAGAGATGAGTTATAGCTATGAGCTTGAAGCAAAAGCCCAGTCTTCCCAATGTGAAAGAAAATTATGAATACGACAGTCACAACAGAGTTATGAATACTTGTTTACACAACAGACCCTTACAGCTAACTGAATAGCACAATACGTTAACAAATGTTCACGCATGCGTCAAAGATCTTGCCTGATTGGCTAGCGAGTTACAATCCAATTACACAACCGGTTGCCGTAATATTCAAAACAGTCGGATACATTTAGGTCAGACTTCGTATATAAAAGAAATAACTTATCGGTTAACAGAAATAATGTCAGTTAGGTTTCTAATAAATCAGAGGAGAACACGTGTTGACTTGTTCTCAGAATACGACGTAATCAATCAAAAAGTCAATGACTTATATTTTCATTAAAAATTAGGTACATAATTAGGAATAGATATTAAACTCCCTGAGTTTCAGAACTCGCTAACAGTTTTGAACGGAATACAATTATTATTATTAGTTAAAATAAAATTAATAATTTAGAATTTTTGTCAAGCTGTGAGAAAAATGTGTTGTATGGTTCTTAGCGCTACTAAGGGAACACCACTAGGAGGTAAACTGCGTTGTTTTTAATAGTTTAAATTTTTTAATATTTTTGAAAATACATTTGTTTTATATTATACAAATGAAGAGGTTACAGATTATATGATAAGCATAAAAGTTAATTATGCTATATAGAAAACAATTATCTTACGGTTTTGTAAGAGAATAAAAATGGCCTTTTAAATTCCACACAGAATTTTACAAAGTCAAAATTTTTGAGTTATGTTTTTGGATCGTGGTTCTCCGAAATAAAAAAACTTTGAAAGAAAACATTACAATTGGATTTGAATTAAAATTACCTTTATTCTGATATCGGGATGGACTTTTCTACATTATTCAAATTTTTTTACAGCGGTCCTTAAATTTTAAAATTTCTTTGGTTAAAATTATGAGGTCTTTAAGTAAGAGTAAAACTCCCATGGATTTCTTCGATTTTGACAAAATTTTGTTGCTTCCACATTTATGCCTGTTGCCCCCTTCTTTTTGAAACTCAAAATCAATAGAGGTATGCGGGGTAAAAGTATAGACACTACTGCTAAATTTTACAAAAATCGGTTGATACATAGAAAAATTATCGTGAGACATTCCCCAACAATAGACAGATAGACAGACAGGTAGGCCTATACGCAGATATCAATGCCAAATGGACGAGTTAAAACTGAGAACTCGCTATGCTCGTTCAAAAATTAATTAAAAAACTAATGAGGAAATCAGTTTACACTTAGAACTGTGTGGATGAGAATCCGCATGCATGGTTTGTAAACTAATAAATATCGGTATGGAGATCCATACATGACTTCCATGTTCTAAGGTTTATATTTAAAATCATTTTCGAAATAAAATATTTCCACAGAAATTACTTCTTTCTTCCGCCTTAACCACAGTACTGTGGTCACTACGTATACCACCTCCAGTTAGCGCATTCGATTTTCACTGATGATGGTAGGCGATGGCACTGCTGAAACGTCTGGTTTTTCATAAAACATTGGACCTTGGCCAAACTGCCAGGGAAGGAATTTTAACAACAAACTATTTCTTTGTTGCCGATAACGTTGTACACATATAAAAATATGCATGAAATTAATGGCTTGTAAAAGTTAATGTTTGATCTCTATTAAGTAGTGCTCAAGTTTCCAAAGTTTTAATATTATGATGTCCGTAATCAAAACATCAGAGCAGGTTTAGTGTGTATGAGGGCACACCGTGGTCAAAAATTTTCAAAACATTCGCTATTGAGCGTTAGTCATAGTAAAGCTGCGAATCTACAGTGTACGTTTCACAGAACAAACACGCGGAAAAGAAGGAGCGCTCCGAAGTCACTCATGGACCCTGAGCATCTTCCAGAGGGTTCATTCCCTAAAGACGAAAAGTCTGTCTATGAACCGTTCCTCTGTAAACACGTGCAGTTACACTGCCCAGCGATCCACAGGAAGCAAATCGCTATCCACGCTGGACACTTTTTCGGCTTCCACGCGTTGTGTTGGTGTGGGTTTCGGCACTTTCCATTTAAAAATCGTGCAAATGTAAGAAAATAAACATGAGTGAGGCCAGAAATAACGCGAATTGTGTGTGTGTGTGTGTGTGTGTGTCTTGCCTGCCTTTTTATTGCGGTAATCATAATAATAAAATGGAAACGTAAACATTACATAATTGAGAATGCTTGCCTGCCACGAACGATATATTTTCTCTCATACATGATTTAAATTAAAATGAAAAAATTATAATTTCATTGCCTGGCAACAAAATTATTTTATTTTTAACAATTACCATTGTTTGAAAAAGTTTAAATGAATTTTCAAGTACTTTACTCTTGTTAAAACGTAAAAGGTTGCAGGTAAACTACCCCTTTCCCTTAACAGATCTTCACCAAAAACAATAGGCCTTGAGTACTCTACAATCTATATGCAAAAAATTATTTGATTCTGTTTGAATTTGCGGCTGTTATCGTTTGCCATAGAAAAAATTCTACAGACAGACAGACAGATAGACAGACAGACAGACAACAAATATCCAAAAGGATCCACACTTCCGGGGCCTGTAGGTTTGAGTATTATACCCAACCCACTAAAAAACCACTTCCCTTTCTTCTTCTAGGACACTAACCTGTAACTGTTTGACACACTACTTCCGGCTAGGCCTATTGTTTCCAGCCCTAGAGCTCACATATGACTTGTTAGCCTTCTATGTTGTATTACCCAAATATATCTTCTTCGTCCGAAGAATCTCTTCTGCGAAGCATGCCATACAGTTCCAAGCGTGCTAGGTGTCCTCTCCTTGATGTTGTCCTTCGACGATGTTGTCCGGCGAGATCTCCTGCCTAATGTCATCTAGCAACGATCTTCTACGTTGCTCCCATCTGTCGCAAACGAAGAATGTATGGCTGTCATTATCCAGAGCTCCCGAGTTTTACAGGCACTCTGTAATAATAATAATACGCAAGGAGTAACTCAAATTGACCATCAATCGCTTACAGATATGAAAAGCAAAAACTCTTACATACTGATATAAATCAAACCTATATGATGAAAAATCATTTTAACCAGTACAGGAATGAAGATGAATAAAATAAATTTATAAATCGCAAGGTGTAACTAATATGTGAACAACTGTTAAAATATATGACAAAACTAAGTTCATAACTGACGAAACTGGAAAGGATAGATACACACAAAAATTAAAATTAAACAAAGTGAGAAATAATTTGAACTTACTTGAAATCTCAAACTTGAATCTAAGAGGATGAGTTTAGTCATACGAGTATATTTGACGAATCTAATAGCCGAAGTGTTTAAAAAAAATCTGGACCCAAAAAGTTATAAATAAATATTTCTATTAAATCTAGAAACCACAGAGATAAGTCATGTTTATTGCAATACATATTTCAAAGACCATAAAATTTTACTTTTAAATGAAATATTGAACAAAATAAATAACATAATGCAAAGCATCAGATTTATAGGAATCGAAAAAGAAATCAATGAAAGCGACAAAACAATAAAATCGTAGCCTTAACTACCTCTAGAGATGGTGACAATATCGCTGCTAGTGACCTTACAGAATCTACGAACTATGGACAGATACATGGGATTACTAAGATCACTAAGGTACATATAGACTACATACAGATCACTAAGGACCTGACATTTGTACTGACGGTCTCGTTTCCTATAAATGTGTTCTTTACCTTTGGCTCAAGAGTCTTATTTACTTACTACTGCAGTAAATCTCGGTGCAGTAACTCGATCTACGCGTGTTATCTTTGGATTCACGCCTCTTCTGTCGTAACAATACATGCCTAACCTAGAGCAGCACCAAATAAAATGAAGAAAAACAGAATCGGAGATGTTAAGGGTAGGTGCATAGCGCGAATACTAGTATAGGAGCTTCGCATAGATGATCGGACATAGCATATCGCACATGTATGAGAGGTGTGCATACCGAGAAGGAAATAATGTCTGATACATGACAATAGTAAAAAGTTCTGTGCATGCCGCCGTAAGCACATTACAGCAGATTAGAGACCGAACTGTTTACACTTTACCGGGAATTGTACATTGGATAGAGTTGCGTGTGGCTACAGCGGGAAATGTCCTTTAAGCAACCAATCAGAGCTCAGAAGTATTCCATGTGCTACGTAAAGAAACAAACTTGTTTGCTTTCCGAAGAGGATCAGCGATGATATTCTCTGGTATGCGATGTGCGATCTGCTTCGCTATGCACGGTTCTAATATAAATACACGAGTTTGTTTTCACACTGACTGCAATCTGTGTGAGTATTCTGTGTGAGTACCATAGGCTAGTATTCCGCGCTATGCACGTACCCTAAGTGGAACGTCTCAGTGAACCTTGTAATACCAGAAGTTGAACCCAGTGCAGACTCTCGGTAGACTACACGTGAGTGGCGTTTCCTTTTAAGGGCAGGAAGAAGGGACACGGGATTCTGCTTCAACTGGTTGGCGTTAGAATGTCGAAGAAAAGGTGTTGACCTATGTTGTCGGTTCCTTAGGCCGGATGACCTGGGATTGTGGGAGCATTGGTTGGATCCGCGACTATTCTGGCCACCAAAATAATACCACGTGATCGTGAACTGATCCTAATAGTGGGGAGAGAAGTCTTATCAACTGGGCGGTGTACACGATTATGGGATAGTTTTATTATGTAACTGCCTATCTCATGCACGTGTAAACATGCCCTGCTTCTGACGTCCCAGAGTGTAAGCAGGGTGCGTAGGTAAGCAGCAACAGCTATAGGTATTCCACGTCTATTCCGATAAGACTTATCTTAGGTTAATAGAAACCTATTAGTCGGGTCAATGGAGTCAGAAAATCTACAACATTCGGAATTCTCTGCAATAAAACGAATCGATCTGAAACTTTTTGTAATATTTTCTACAAAATGTATAGATAAAGATAAAAAAATGTTAGTGTTCCAAAACGTAAACGTAGAAAATAACCATTATTTTGGAAAAATTTTTTAAAGTAAAATATTCTAAACAAATTGATAAAACTATGTGTAAGTATGATTTTTAGGTCATTGATCTGGAATGGAAGGTCGAATTTATTGTACATCATGTAGGAGAGATAGATGGAAAATGAAAAATTTGAATTTTTTTCTTCCAACAGAAATTAATTTTAAGTGAAAACATAAGTAAGACGCATGATCGTCAAAATTTCATTGGTAAATTACATACTACAGGGTTAAAATCATAAGTTCCTCTAAACGCTGGTAATTTCTTTCATAGTAAACCGTTTGGAATAACTTGTTAAGAACTGTACACTTACGTTTTCAAGGTCGCTCATTAAGAGAGTAAGTTTAACAATACAACAAAGGAAAGTCAAAGTGACCAATCAACTTAAAGGAAGGGGTGAACTTCACAAAGCTTCTGAAATTTTTGAGTTCACTTTTCCTGTAGTCATTTATAACGAGCAAGATAAGATAAACGGATAAAATAAAATCAGTTAAGAAAATAGTTAAACGTCTTTACTTATGTAAGATTTTGTTCTTTTGTAAGTTTGTCTGGGTGCATCACCTTTCCTTACACCATTTCAGTATTCACCTGAGTAATTAAAAATTCAGTTTCAGTCAAGTTTACACCACCACTAAATCATATCTGGTAAGTATTTGTCCTTCGAAAATTAAACAAAATTTATTTGTTAATTAGCTTTATTATTATCTTCCTTCATTATGTCTACCTGTCTTTGTTAAATTCGATATTTTTCCAGTTAAGGAAAATATAAAATTGTTCAATTACATCAATAAATTAACCTGACATTCCAAGTCTGATATTTTAATAAGTGAGAGTTTAAAAAGCTTAATTTAAGCATAGTCAGACGAATGTAAAAGCATTCGTCTGACTATGCTTAAATTAAGCTTTTTAAACTCTCACTTATTAAAATATCAGACTTGGAATGTCAGGTTAATTTATTGATGTAATTGAACAATTTTATATTTTCCTTAACTGGAAAAATATCGAATTTAACAAAGACAGGTAGACATAATGAAGGAAGATAATAATAAAGCTAATTAACAAATAAATTTTGTTTAATTTTCGAAGGACAAATACTTACCAGATATGATTTAGTGGTGGTGTAAACTTGACTGAAACTGAATTTTTAATTACTCAGGTGAATACTGAAATGGTGTAAGGAAAGGTGATGCACCCAGACAAACTTACAAAAGAACAAAATCTTACATAAGTAAAGACGTTTAACTATTTTCTTAACTGATTTTATTTTATCCGTTTATCTTATCTTGCTCGTTATAAATGACTACAGGAAAAGTGAACTCAAAAATTTCAGAAGCTTTGTGAAGTTCACCCCTTCCTTTAAGTTGATTGGTCACTTTGACTTTCCTTTGTTGTATTGTTAAACTTACTCTCTTAATGAGCGACCTTGAAAACGTAAGTGTACAGTTCTTAACAAGTTATTCCAAACGGTTTACTATGAAAGAAATTACCAGCGTTTAGAGGAACTTATGATTTTAACCCTGTAGTATGTAATTTACCAATGAAATTTTGACGATCATGCGTCTTACTTATGTTTTCACTTAAAATTAATTTCTGTTGGAAGAAAAAAATTCAAATTTTTCATTTTCCATCTATCTCTCCTACATGATGTACAATAAATTCGACCTTCCATTCCAGATCAATGACCTAAAAATCATACTTACACATAGTTTTATCAATTTGTTTAGAATATTTTACTTTAAAAAATTTTTCCAAAATAATGGTTATTTTCTACGTTTACGTTTTGGAACACTAACATTTTTTTATCTTTATCTATACATTTTGTAGAAAATATTACAAAAAGTTTCAGATCGATTCGTTTTATTGCAGAGAATTCCGAATGTTGTAGATTTTCTGACTCCATTGACCCGACTAATAGGTTTCTATTAACCTAAGATAAGTCTTATCGGAATAGACGTGGAATACCTATAGCTGTTGCTGCTTACCTACGCACCCTGCTTACACTCTGGGACGTCAGAAGCAGGGCATGTTTACACGTGCATGAGATAGGCAGTTACATAATAAAACTATCCCATAATCGTGTACACCGCCCAGTTGATAAGACTTCTCTCCCCACTATTAGGATCAGTTCACGATCACGTGGTATTATTTTGGTGGCCAGAATAGTCGCGGATCCAACCAATGCTCCCACAATCCCAGGTCATCCGGCCTAAGGAACCGACAACATAGGTCAACACCTTTTCTTCGACATTCTAACGCCAACCAGTTGAAGCAGAATCCCGTGTCCCTTCTTCCTGCCCTTAAAAGGAAACGCCACTCACGTGTAGTCTACCGAGAGTCTGCACTGGGTTCAACTTCTGGTATTACAAGGTTCACTGAGACGTTCCACTTAGGGTACGTGCATAGCGCGGAATACTAGCCTATGGTACTCACACAGAATACTCACACAGATTGCAGTCAGTGTGAAAACAAACTCGTGTATTTATATTAGAACCGTGCATAGCGAAGCAGATCGCACATCGCATACCAGAGAATATCATCGCTGATCCTCTTCGGAAAGCAAACAAGTTTGTTTCTTTACGTAGCACATGGAATACTTCTGAGCTCTGATTGGTTGCTTAAAGGACATTTCCCGCTGTAGCCACACGCAACTCTATCCAATGTACAATTCCCGGTAAAGTGTAAACAGTTCGGTCTCTAATCTGCTGTAATGTGCTTACGGCGGCATGCACAGAACTTTTTACTATTGTCATGTATCAGACATTATTTCCTTCTCGGTATGCACACCTCTCATACATGTGCGATATGCTATGTCCGATCATCTATGCGAAGCTCCTATACTAGTATTCGCGCTATGCACCTACCCTTAACATCTCCGATTCTGTTTTTCTTCATTTTATTTGGTGCTGCTCTAGGTTAGGCATGTATTGTTACGACAGAAGAGGCGTGAATCCAAAGATAACACGCGTAGATCGAGTTACTGCACCGAGATTTACTGCAGTAGTAAGTAAATAAGACTCTTGAGCCAAAGGTAAAGAACACATTTATAGGAAACGAGACCGTCAGTACAAATGTCAGGTCCTTAGTGATCTGTATGTAGTCTATATGTACCTTAGTGATCTTAGTAATCCCATGTATCTGTCCATAGTTCGTAGATTCTGTAAGGTCACTAGCAGCGATATTGTCACCATCTCTAGAGGTAGTTAAGGCTACGATTTTATTGTTTTGTCGCTTTCATTGATTTCTTTTTCGATTCCTATAAATCTGATGCTTTGCATTATGTTATTTATTTTGTTCAATATTTCATTTAAAAGTAAAATTTTATGGTCTTTGAAATATGTATTGCAATAAACATGACTTATCTCTGTGGTTTCTAGATTTAATAGAAATATTTATTTATAACTTTTTGGGTCCAGATTTTTTTTAAACACTTCGGCTATTAGATTCGTCAAATATACTCGTATGACTAAACTCATCCTCTTAGATTCAAGTTTGAGATTTCAAGTAAGTTCAAATTATTTCTCACTTTGTTTAATTTTAATTTTTGTGTGTATCTATCCTTTCCAGTTTCGTCAGTTATGAACTTAGTTTTGTCATATATTTTAACAGTTGTTCACATATTAGTTACACCTTGCGATTTATAAATTTATTTTATTCATCTTCATTCCTGTACTGGTTAAAATGATTTTTCATCATATAGGTTTGATTTATATCAGTATGTAAGAGTTTTTGCTTTTCATATCTGTAAGCGATTGATGGTCAATTTGAGTTACTCCTTGCGTATTATTATTATTACAGAGTGCCTGTAAAACTCGGGAGCTCTGGATAATGACAGCCATACATTCTTCGTTTGCGACAGATGGGAGCAACGTAGAAGATCGTTGCTAGATGACATTAGGCAGGAGATCTCGCCGGACAACATCGTCGAAGGACAACATCAAGGAGAGGACACCTAGCACGCTTGGAACTGTATGGCATGCTTCGCAGAAGAGATTCTTCGGACGAAGAAGATATATTTGGGTAATACAACATAGAAGGCTAACAAGTCATATGTGAGCTCTAGGGCTGGAAACAATAGGCCTAGCCGGAAGTAGTGTGTCAAACAGTTACAGGTTAGTGTCCTAGAAGAAGAAAGGGAAGTGGTTTTTTAGTGGGTTGGGTATAATACTCAAACCTACAGGCCCCGGAAGTGTGGATCCTTTTGGATATTTGTTGTCTGTCTGTCTGTCTATCTGTCTGTCTGTCTGTAGAATTTTTTCTATGGCAAACGATAACAGCCGCAAATTCAAACAGAATCAAATAATTTTTTGCATATAGATTGTAGAGTACTCAAGGCCTATTGTTTTTGGTGAAGATCTGTTAAGGGAAAGGGGTAGTTTACCTGCAACCTTTTACGTTTTAACAAGAGTAAAGTACTTGAAAATTCATTTAAACTTTTTCAAACAATGGTAATTGTTAAAAATAAAATAATTTTGTTGCCAGGCAATGAAATTATAATTTTTTCATTTTAATTTAAATCATGTATGAGAGAAAATATATCGTTCGTGGCAGGCAAGCATTCTCAATTATGTAATGTTTACGTTTCCATTTTATTATTATGATTACCGCAATAAAAAGGCAGGCAAGACACACACACACACACACACACAATTCGCGTTATTTCTGGCCTCACTCATGTTTATTTTCTTACATTTGCACGATTTTTAAATGGAAAGTGCCGAAACCCACACCAACACAACGCGTGGAAGCCGAAAAAGTGTCCAGCGTGGATAGCGATTTGCTTCCTGTGGATCGCTGGGCAGTGTAACTGCACGTGTTTACAGAGGAACGGTTCATAGACAGACTTTTCGTCTTTAGGGAATGAACCCTCTGGAAGATGCTCAGGGTCCATGAGTGACTTCGGAGCGCTCCTTCTTTTCCGCGTGTTTGTTCTGTGAAACGTACACTGTAGATTCGCAGCTTTACTATGACTAACGCTCAATAGCGAATGTTTTGAAAATTTTTGACCACGGTGTGCCCTCATACACACTAAACCTGCTCTGATGTTTTGATTACGGACATCATAATATTAAAACTTTGGAAACTTGAGCACTACTTAATAGAGATCAAACATTAACTTTTACAAGCCATTAATTTCATGCATATTTTTATATGTGTACAACGTTATCGGCAACAAAGAAATAGTTTGTTGTTAAAATTCCTTCCCTGGCAGTTTGGC
This sequence comes from Magicicada septendecula, assembly GCA_034769895.1. NCBI lineage: Eukaryota > Metazoa > Arthropoda > Insecta > Hemiptera > Cicadidae > Magicicada > Magicicada septendecula. The sequence continues at coordinate 1,318,512,904 of CM068367.1, read as the reverse complement.
CAAGGTCCAATGTTTTATGAAAAACCAGACGTTTCAGCAGTGCCATCGCCTACCATCATCAGTGAAAATCGAATGCGCTAACTGGAGGTGGTATACGTAGTGACCACAGTACTGTGGTTAAGGCGGAAGAAAGAAGTAATTTCTGTGGAAATATTTTATTTCGAAAATGATTTTAAATATAAACCTTAGAACATGGAAGTCATGTATGGATCTCCATACCGATATTTATTAGTTTACAAACCATGCATGCGGATTCTCATCCACACAGTTCTAAGTGTAAACTGATTTCCTCATTAGTTTTTTAATTAATTTTTGAACGAGCATAGCGAGTTCTCAGTTTTAACTCGTCCATTTGGCATTGATATCTGCGTATAGGCCTACCTGTCTGTCTATCTGTCTATTGTTGGGGAATGTCTCACGATAATTTTTCTATGTATCAACCGATTTTTGTAAAATTTAGCAGTAGTGTCTATACTTTTACCCCGCATACCTCTATTGATTTTGAGTTTCAAAAAGAAGGGGGCAACAGGCATAAATGTGGAAGCAACAAAATTTTGTCAAAATCGAAGAAATCCATGGGAGTTTTACTCTTACTTAAAGACCTCATAATTTTAACCAAAGAAATTTTAAAATTTAAGGACCGCTGTAAAAAAATTTGAATAATGTAGAAAAGTCCATCCCGATATCAGAATAAGTGTAGTTTTGCCAGAAATGTAGAACGTGCTACAAATATTTTAGCATAAAATTTAATGTTCGCGTAGCCAACCAACACTATCAGGAATGCGGATAACGCAGCGATGTTGTCGTTTCGCATTTAATAACTCAACTTGACCTACTCCGAACCTTTTAAGTTGACCTTTTAACTTGGTTAAACTTCTGAACCGTATATTAACTGCGCGCGATACCCATTCAGTTTTACGATCACAACAGTACTGGAACAGTAATCGTACGTTTCACGTTGAACAAAACAGTTTCACATTAAAGTGTTTCAACTGAATTCAACGAGTAATAACTTTATCCCGAGGTCGATAATGTTTGTTGTTCTTACATAAACTTGTGGAGTTTAGTGTTGCACAATTTTTTGTCTGAATGTGTACTTTGACTGTTATTGTTGAACGAATTGGAACATTAGTTTGGATGAAATAGGGCAGTAGCAATGAGTGTCTGTTTAATTACAATTCATTGTATGTATGGACAGTCCAGCAGTGAGGTGCTATTAATTAACTTGTTTACTGCAACCAGCTGAAATTGTGCTTGTTCATTACGTTACCAATAATGTTGCAATATTAGTGTTACACAATATGTAAAATCATTGTTCAAGAGGAACACATTTAGAGGCTGTAAAGCATTTTTTATTCGATGATTTTAAAAGAAGTCTCCATTAACATTAAGGCATGAGTCCCACTGTTGCACTAATCTGTAGATTCCCTGCTGGTAAAATTCTTGCGGCTGTTCGTGGAACCATTCGCTAACAGCAAACTCTACCTCAGCGTCCGATTTGAACCGCCGTCCTGTTAGTGATTTCTTTAATGGGCCAACAAACATGGTAATGGCACGGGAACAAGTAGGGGCTGTAAGGTGGATGTTGTAAGACTTCCCACTTCATACAGCTTTCATTCTCGTACAAATTTCCATTGGCTGACACCCCTCAGTGGCCAAAAACCGAATAACGGCACGCAGATTATCTTTGGACGGTTTTTCTATCGTAGATGCCATTTTTCAACCTAGTTACAACGCTTAGAAAACAGCAAACTACAAAATATTTTTGACACCGCGTCACTAGTACTTAAACAGACAATATAAACAAATTAATTCCGTTGCCATAGCGACGAAGTCACGGCTGCGCAGCAGATCAAACGTGTTTCTATTGAACAATCCTCCTATTAGAGTTTACAGTAAACTATGGAAACTTGGTGACAGACTCTACAACAATATTTATAAGAGACGGAGAAGATAAGTTCTGTCATGCGGATTTTATTATGGGGATAGAATATTTCCTGTCATCAGTTCCTGAAGATGAGGGCCAAATATGGTCGAATGCCTTTACATACCAGCGGCAGCCTGGCTTCTCTATGTGATGACTATTTGGCGAAAAACAGATCGAATTTTTACCATCTTGATCTAAACGTCAGCGACTCAGGAATTAATAAAGGATATACAAAAGTCAGTTAATTAATTTGTTATGACTGCGAACAACTGACGAACTGTAAATGTACTTGTTTGTTACTCTACGATTAATGTCATCATTCCATTACATGATAAAGATATTCGACATGAATATCTGAAGCAATGTACATCGAAGAGGAACTGTTGACTACTGGTTCTTTCAATATGATTTGAAACGCTTGACTGCAGAATGTGTGATTCAGGATGGAGAATATATGGCTGACGTCATTCTTTACACCAAGTGGTAACCAGTTTAGTGTGCCTTCTTGCTACCACATAATGGCGTGTATTGGAAACAGAATAGGGGATAGAGGATTTTGTCCTCTGTTCTACTTAACGATGAGGAAGGCATTTTGTCAACGGCGTTTGACAAGCCGTCACTTTACTGTTTAGGGTAGAAAACTATAAAAAGCAAATACCCGAAGTTGCATATTTAGTTAAGCCAAAAGAATAAATATGTAACTCTGAAGAATGAAATAATATATTTAAAATCTAAACATCGGAAGCGTTGAACAGTTAAAACTTAAATCTTCCCAAAACAGAAAAGCAGTAAAACATTATAAACGGGAATACAGAAAACTCAGTTTTAAATTTATATAACAAAAACGACAATAATTTTTATACAATTTAAGGAGACTTATATAATGTAATTATACAAAAAGTATTTTACTGTTTAACACTTGACTAAAGGAGAGTTTACATACAAAAATAGGAGCAAACGCATTCAACTAACTTCAGCTTCATTGAGTCGTACCTAATCAGTAACCCTCACCATTCCACAAAGTGTTTTCTTTCTTTTCTTTCTTTACAGCAATAAGCTATAAATTTCTTCCTTACTTTTCTCCCCCATTAATTAGCTGTGAGAATGAAAAAGCATTATCAGGCTATAAAAACGTTATAGCTTTATCCATCAACTTTGTAAACATAATGAGCTCATTTTTTGTGTAGGGATCGGATTTTTCCAAGTTATTTAAATATTTTTTAGCTAACGAGGGCAAAGTTTCTATACGCTTACTGACAGTTAACTCGAGTCTTAATATAATTTATCGTTATTTCATTGTGGTATAACATTTCATTATTGTGGTATGGTAATTTACCAATTAATACAAATTTGTTACTTTTAATATGGGTAATAACTGAAAAAGCGAAACTTAGACGGTTGTGTCTTTATCTAGTTAATAAAGTTGGAAAGACAAAAAATAAGGTAGCAAGTAGATCCAAAGAGCGACTGGAATCCGCAACGAAAGATGGTTTAGAAGACAGATATAGAAATATAGTTGAGTAAATGAAGCATTTTATCTTGGAATTCAAGTGTAGTATATCGAATACTATGTAGAATACATCGACATAAAACGTTTCGTAATATCTTCTACGTAGTGTCTAGATAAAAGTGGAAAATTAAGTTTTAGATGCTTTCCTACAAGAGGTAGGTTTTAAATTTTTACTCCTTCTTACGGGTAAAAGATACAAACTAAATAACACCTATAACTGATAGAGCTGTGAATTCTAAAAAAAGAAGTTAGAATCCACTTTTCATAAAAGCCAACAGTTTTCGAATAATTGCGAGTTACAAATTATGATTTTTATCTCTGTCTAAAATCGTTATATCGTGATAGTTTCGGTTTTGTAACTCAAAAAATATTGAATTTATCGAAAATTTGTAGGCATTTAAAATAAAATTAATTTTATTTGAAAGAGTTTGGTATTTTTCTTACTGCTGTAGGTGTCACACTTTGAAGGTATGTTTGAAAATGGTGCTTTAACTTGTTTTCCGCGAAAAACAAATTTTGACTATCAATAACTCAAAAGCTATAACTTAAGAAAAAGTTGCTTAAACTTATATTGAAGGTCAAAAAGTTACCTTTGAAATTAATTTTTAAATCAAAATGTCAGAACAAATAAAAAAAGGCATGTAAAACATTTGTTCGTATTTTTAAATTTTTGGAGAAATATGACAATATTACTTACGTGATTTGCTATTAAGGAAATATTATAATAATCCCTACTTCATATCATTAACCTACAATATTATTAATATGTTTAAACGTTTTCCTGATGTTTGTTTTGATACCCTTAACTTTGAAATTCAGTTCAATTCAGTGATTTCATCAATTAAAAAGACGTATTATTAAATAATTTTGAAACTATTAAACTTATCAAAATAAAGACATACACGAAATAAAGTTTATTTTATGACAAACAATTTGATTATATTTTTATTTCTGTACATATGATTTCACGAGATATAACTGTTTAAAGACAGCGTTTCTATGTTTTACCCTCAACGAACAATTTTTGACTTTGAATAACTCAAAAACAAAACAATAGGTCTAATGAAAACAGTACTCATAAATTAAATTCATAGTAAACTAGCGATTCCTGTCAAGAATTTTTTCTCAATTTTCTTTATAACAAATCACAGCACGGAAATTGACAGTTTTTCAAAAACAACTATGAATAACCCAAATAGTTTTTGACTACAACTTCGTCATTTTTATTAATATTATAACACAGACTCAATTTGAATGGCGATATAAAGATCTTGAATTTAATTTATGAGTACTGTTTTCATTAGACCTATTGTTTTGTTTTTGAGTTATTCAAAGTCAAAAATTGTTCGTTGAGGGTAAAACATAGAAACGCTGTCTTTAAACAGTTATATCTCGTGAAATCATATGTACAGAAATAAAAATATAATCAAATTGTTTGTCATAAAATAAACTTTATTTCGTGTATGTCTTTATTTTGATAAGTTTAATAGTTTCAAAATTATTTAATAATACGTCTTTTTAATTGATGAAATCACTGAATTGAACTGAATTTCAAAGTTAAGGGTATCAAAACAAACATCAGGAAAACGTTTAAACATATTAATAATATTGTAGGTTAATGATATGAAGTAGGGATTATTATAATATTTCCTTAATAGCAAATCACGTAAGTAATATTGTCATATTTCTCCAAAAATTTAAAAATACGAACAAATGTTTTACATGCCTTTTTTTATTTGTTCTGACATTTTGATTTAAAAATTAATTTCAAAGGTAACTTTTTGACCTTCAATATAAGTTTAAGCAACTTTTTCTTAAGTTATAGCTTTTGAGTTATTGATAGTCAAAATTTGTTTTTCGCGGAAAACAAGTTAAAGCACCATTTTCAAACATACCTTCAAAGTGTGACACCTACAGCAGTAAGAAAAATACCAAACTCTTTCAAATAAAATTAATTTTATTTTAAATGCCTACAAATTTTCGATAAATTCAATATTTTTTGAGTTACAAAACCGAAACTATCACGATATAACGATTTTAGACAGAGATAAAAATCATAATTTGTAACTCGCAATTATTCGAAAACTGTTGGCTTTTATGAAAAGTGGATTCTAACTTCTTTTTTTAGAATTCACAGCTCTATCAGTTATAGGTGTTATTTAGTTTGTATCTTTTACCCGTAAGAAGGAGTAAAAATTTAAAACCTACCTCTTGTAGGAAAGCATCTAAAACTTAATTTTCCACTTTTATCTAGACACTACGTAGAAGATATTACGAAACGTTTTATGTCGATGTATTCTACATAGTATTCGATATACTACACTTGAATTCCAAGATAAAATGCTTCATTTACTCAACTATATTTCTATATCTGTCTTCTAAACCATCTTTCGTTGCGGATTCCAGTCGCTCTTTGGATCTACTTGCTACCTTATTTTTTGTCTTTCCACCTTTATTAACTAGATAAAGACACAACCGTCTAAGTTTCGCTTTTTCAGTTATTACCCATATTAAAAGTAACAAATTTGTATTAATTGGTAAATTACCATACCACAATAATGAAATGTTATACCACAATGAAATAACGATAAATTATATTAAGACTCGAGTTAACTGTCAGTAAGCGTATAGAAACTTTGCCCTCGTTAGCTAAAAAATATTTAAATAACTTGGAAAAATCCGATCCCTACACAAAAAATGAGCTCATTATGTTTACAAAGTTGATGGATAAAGCTATAACGTTTTTATAGCCTGATAATGCTTTTTCATTCTCACAGCTAATTAATGGGGGAGAAAAGTAAGGAAGAAATTTATAGCTTATTGCTGTAAAGAAAGAAAAGAAAGAAAACACTTTGTGGAATGGTGAGGGTTACTGATTAGGTACGACTCAATGAAGCTGAAGTTAGTTGAATGCGTTTGCTCCTATTTTTGTATGTAAACTCTCCTTTAGTCAAGTGTTAAACAGTAAAATACTTTTTGTATAATTACATTATATAAGTCTCCTTAAATTGTATAAAAATTATTGTTGTTTTTGTTATATAAATTTAAAACTGAGTTTTCTGTATTCCCGTTTATAATGTTTTACTGCTTTTCTGTTTTGGGAAGATTTAAGTTTTAACTGTTCAACGCTTCCGATGTTTAGATTTTAAATATATTATTTCATTCTTCAGAGTTACATATTTATTCTTTTGGCTTAACTAAATATGCAACTTCGGGTATTTGCTTTTTATAGTTTTCTACCCTAAACAGTAAAGTGACGGCTTGTCAAACGCCGTTGACAAAATGCCTTCCTCATCGTTAAGTAGAACAGAGGACAAAATCCTCTATCCCCTATTCTGTTTCCAATACACGCCATTATGTGGTAGCAAGAAGGCACACTAAACTGGTTACCACTTGGTGTAAAGAATGACGTCAGCCATATATTCTCCATCCTGAATCACACATTCTGCAGTCAAGCGTTTCAAATCATATTGAAAGAACCAGTAGTCAACAGTTCCTCTTCGATGTACATTGCTTCAGATATTCATGTCGAATATCTTTATCATGTAATGGAATGATGACATTAATCGTAGAGTAACAAACAAGTACATTTACAGTTCGTCAGTTGTTCGCAGTCATAACAAATTAATTAACTGACTTTTGTATATCCTTTATTAATTCCTGAGTCGCTGACGTTTAGATCAAGATGGTAAAAATTCGATCTGTTTTTCGCCAAATAGTCATCACATAGAGAAGCCAGGCTGCCGCTGGTATGTAAAGGCATTCGACCATATTTGGCCCTCATCTTCAGGAACTGATGACAGGAAATATTCTATCCCCATAATAAAATCCGCATGACAGAACTTATCTTCTCCGTCTCTTATAAATATTGTTGTAGAGTCTGTCACCAAGTTTCCATAGTTTACTGTAAACTCTAATAGGAGGATTGTTCAATAGAAACACGTTTGATCTGCTGCGCAGCCGTGACTTCGTCGCTATGGCAACGGAATTAATTTGTTTATATTGTCTGTTTAAGTACTAGTGACGCGGTGTCAAAAATATTTTGTAGTTTGCTGTTTTCTAAGCGTTGTAACTAGGTTGAAAAATGGCATCTACGATAGAAAAACCGTCCAAAGATAATCTGCGTGCCGTTATTCGGTTTTTGGCCACTGAGGGGTGTCAGCCAATGGAAATTTGTACGAGAATGAAAGCTGTATGAAGTGGGAAGTCTTACAACATCCACCTTACAGCCCCTACTTGTTCCCGTGCCATTACCATGTTTGTTGGCCCATTAAAGAAATCACTAACAGGACGGCGGTTCAAATCGGACGCTGAGGTAGAGTTTGCTGTTAGCGAATGGTTCCGCGAACAGCCGCAAGAATTTTACCAGCAGGGAATCTACAGATTAGTGCAACAGTGGGACTCATGCCTTAATGTTAATGGAGACTTCTTTTAAAATCATCGAATAAAAAATGCTTTACAGCCTCTAAATGTGTTCCTCTTGAACAATGATTTTACATATTGTGTAACACTAATATTGCAACATTATTGGTAACGTAATGAACAAGCACAATTTCAGCTGGTTGCAGTAAACAAGTTAATTAATAGCACCTCACTGCTGGACTGTCCATACATACAATGAATTGTAATTAAACAGACACTCATTGCTACTGCCTTATTTCATCCAAACTAATGTTCCAATTCGTTCAACAATAACAGTCAAAGTACACATTCAGACAAAAAATTGTGCAACACTAAACTCCACAAGTTTATGTAAGAACAACAAACATTATCGACCTCGGGATAAAGTTATTACTCGTTGAATTCAGTTGAAACACTTTAATGTGAAACTGTTTTGTTCAACGTGAAACGTACGATTACTGTTCCAGTACTGTTGTGATCGTAAAACTGGATGGGTATCGCGCGCAGTTAATATACGGTTCAGAAGTTTAACCAAGTTAAAAGGTCAACTTAAAAGGTTCGGAGTAGGTCAAGTTGAGTTATTAAATGCGAAACGACAACATCGCTGCGTTATCCGCATTCCTGATAGTGTTGGTTGGCTACGCGAACATTAAATTTTATGCTAAAATATTTGTAGCACGTTCTACATTTCTGGCAAAACTACACTAACAATACATACTTCATATAATGTCATGTACTGACTTTGTACTCGATATATACGGCATTAAAGTAAAAAATCGAAATGAAAATATGTACTTAAAAATATCGGTGTGGAGAACCATACATGACTACCATGTTCTAAGATTTATATTTAAAATCATTTTCAAAATGAAATATTTCCATAGAAACTACTACTTTCTCAGTACCTTAGTTACTAACGTATACCACCACACGTTAGCGCACTCGATTTTCACTGACGATGGTAGTCGATGGCACTGCCGAAACGTTTGGTTTTACAGAAAACACACGACCACGACCAAACATCCTGGGAAGGAATTTTAACTACAAACTACTTCTTTGTTGGCGATAACGTAGTACATATGTAAAAACTTATCCCCTCCCCCTTCAACTATTATTTACGTTTATAGAAAATTACCCCCCTTCAACTTACCTTTTTAATTTATACATATATCATCTACCTTTCTACAGTGGATTATTATGGATTATGATCTATTTTTCAGGATACTTTATTTATAAAATTAAGTACTTTACTCATGTTAAAACATAAAACGTTGAAGGTAAACTACCCCTTCCTCTTAACCGATCTTCACCAAAGCAATAGACCTTCAGTCCTCTACGACTCAGGCACATATGCAAAAAGGTTTTGATTCTGTTTGAATTTGCGGCAGTTATCGTTCGCCATAGAAAAAATTTCCACACACACAAACACACACACACACACACACAGAAACTGTTCGGAAAATTACTTTTTTTCATGTTTTAAGAGTAGTACAATCAGAATCAGCCCTTATCTCGAACTCGTATTTTTGCACGATCACCATACTTCCTTTTCCTTGCGGAACATGGAAGTAATAAACAAAATTAAAATACAAAAATATTCTTTCCTTGTAACCCATTTAATGTGTACTGTCTTCCAATTCGCTAATCTCTGTCTATGTTACACTTCTTCTCTTTAGAATAAGTGTAACTCATTACAATCTACTTTTTATCTGTGTTCTTCGTGTATTACATAATCTTCACTCTTGATTCCCACGGAAGCCTCACCGTCATACGGTCGAGCACTTCAAAAAGATAATCAAGCCGCTTTAGTTGCTGTGTTTTGTTGTCTTTATCATCAAGACTCCTTAAACCTCTTTTTGATATGTAATTTATTGTCACTATTCTTATTGTTATTCTGTAGATTCCACTTACTATACTGTAGCTTATTGTTACATTTTCTGTAGATTCTACTTACTTTACCGTAGCTTATTGTTACTTTTCTGTAGATTCTACTTACTTTACTGTAGCTTATTGTTACTTTTCTGTAGAGTCTACTTACTTTACCGTAGCTTATTGTTACTTTTGTGTAGATTCTACTTAATTTACTGGAGCTTACTGTTACTTTACTCTGTGCTTGCAGTTTACTTGTAATTGTAATCGATAGTACCCAATTCTTATTTCCGTGAATTAAAATTGGTCCTGTAAAAATAAAATCACAAATAAAACAATTTTGAAATAAAATATTAAGTTTAATCTATTCGTTTGTTACTCCGCCATATTTGGACAGAAATGGGCAAGTAAATATTGCTTTTTTTTATAGGGTAAAATATTTTTATATTATTAAAATGTAATGTAAAAATTACACAACATAATAAATTGAAGACAATACAGTTTTAACTTAAAAAACTGATGTTTTTTACCGTATATTTACTAGATTGTGTGTTTTCAATTTGCTTGATTACTCAGTAGGCCTACTTCCTTATTCCACCGTTTCTCTACACCGTGACAGCTCCAGCTCCGTGTTTTACTTGTATCTCCGTATTTTGTCAGCTACTTCCTTTGACGCAGTATCGAGCAAAATGCTTACAGACACATTCTGAGAACATTGTTCTTCTGAAATGCTCTTCACAGCCCCAATAATGAAAGTCACTTGTTTGTTAATAAAGTTCCTGGAGAGACAGGAAACTCGTCCTACCACTTACGCAACACCTTGTCCAATAAGAGTTAGATTTTTCAATGAAGCCCTAATCTAATTAAACATATAATTAATTTTTATCTGTTTCACTTGCTGAAAGGAAAATTTCAGGAAATCCGTAAAGTAGGTTAGACGGATTCATTATACGTTTGCAGCGTGCACCTATTAACTCAGCACAAAATGTCTAATACATGAAAACAAAGATTTCAGCTTGAACGCAAGATATAAGTATGTGTATATAATTTTCTAAATCTTAGTGAGTTTCTTCTACTCCGTCTTATATCAGTACCTTCTTCGTGCCTTTGTTTCAGATGCTCTTTTCTTATACATTCCACAAAAACGACAAAACCATTTTGCACGGTGTGGATACAGGCCGGAACTCAGCTTTCGTAATGCTTCTAGGTGTTGCCATTTGCTCTTTTCCTCGTTATTTCTGGTGTTCTGTCAGCGGCTCTAGCAAGATTACTTTCTGCTTTCTTCTTTGGCCATAGAACCTTTTCCTAAAAGACTGATACCTGATCCCAGGGGTGTATACGCTAATACTACTACTGCTGCTACTACTACTACTACTACTACTACTACTACTACTACTACTACTACTACTACTACTACTACTACTACTACTACTACTACTACTATTACCAGCACCACCACCACCACCACTCCTACTACTACTACTACTACTACTACTATTACTACTACTCGCTGCAAGTGGGAGCTGAGATAGTATTTACAAAAAAAGCTGTGAAATACCTAGGCGTGAGACTAGCCTCAAAGGTCTCCTATTGGGAGGAAATAAAGTATCCAGCTGATAAGGCGGCTAACGTTACAATCAAGCTCACCAGACCTATGGCCAACGTAGGAGGTCCCACTACAAGCAAGAGGCTATTGTTTATGGCGGTCACAGAATCCATCCTTTTGTACGGTTGCAAAATCTGGGCCGATGCACTAAAGATGGAGAAGTACAGAAAACGTATGCCATCGGTGCAGAGAAGAGGGGCCCTCATAGTAACTTCCTCTTACCGGACAGTGCCAGAGCCAGTAGTCTTAGTGACAGCGGAAGTGATTCCCATAAACCTGTTGGCTTTAGAGTGGAAGCATTTATTCGAAAGAAGAGAGGAAGGAAATTGGAGCACAAAGCCAGGGAACTCACTCTTCGGCACTGGCAAGATCGTTGGGATAGAGAGGATAGAGAAAGATGGACCGCAAGGCTCATACCAAACTTGAAGGAATGGATCGACCGCCAACATGGTTGAGGTCAACTACCATCTGACCCAGTTGCTCAGTGGCCACGGCAATTTTAATACCTACCTCCATTGAATGGGAAAGGTGCAAAGCCTAGCATGCCAATACGGAGATTCTCCTCCTAAAGATGCCTCGCACACGTTTTTCAAGACCTGAAGAATAGTAAGACAGAGGATGTTTTGGAAATGGAGCTCGAGGAGTTCACCCCCGAGAGCGTAGTGGCGCTTATGCTTCGTGGTAAGGCGGAATGGGACCGCATCAATGCATTTATTCAGTGGGTCCTACTAGAAAAAAAAAGACAGACCCAACTTACACCCAATGGGCAGTATAAGATGAGGAATAACTAGAAACAGCCCGATAAGGGCGCAGTAGGCTCCAACCTGAAGTAATACGCTAAGTGGTTTAAGCATGGATATGAATGCTTGAATTAGAGGTGGGTTTTAATGGATGAGAGTACCACACACCAGAGGAAGCGCGGCCTCCTCTGACGATCCATAAAGCATTTTTCCCCTCTATAAAAAAAATTTAAAAAACTACTATTACTACTACTACTACTTCTTAATTCTTTCATACTTATTCTTAACTCATATTTTATGTTTTTATTATTAATACACATTCTTATTGTTATTACAGTTCTACAGTAAGGATAGATACCACTGTATGAGGTTTTTGTACTGTATGTAGGCACTGGGGGAGTCGATCATACAGACTGATTTTCAGGGTGGTCTGTTTTACATTCAACAGACAGTTTAGAAAGACCGAAGATTTTACTACCAACAAATCCCTCTCTCTGCTAACACTTCAGCACGACTTTGCGTCGAGCGCCAAATTGTATTAATCTCACCCGAAGTTTATGATTTTGTAAATACCGGAAAATTTTCGGGGTTAACGCTGCCTCAGATTAACCAGATTACATACTGTATTTGTTTTTGTTAATCCGATATGACTAGCAGATACCTGTAGAAGTATTTTATTATAATTATAACCGAGCTTAATATCTACAGATTATATTGAACAAATGTAATGTAATGTAATGTAATGTAATGTAATGTAATGTAATGTAATGAACAATGTAATGTAATGTATATTGAACAATATACATTCTGCGTTTGCCACACACATACACACAAAAAACCACAGCTACACCAACATAGATACTAATCTTGAGATATTACACTACTTACCCAAAAGTCGAAAACTTAATACAGCAGAACAATATGAAATATACAAACACTACAAAACACAACCAAACAACATACTTAACGACCAATTAAACTATAAATCACACACACTGTTTGACACAATTATACATAAAACTAACAATAATTTGGATCCCCGCGCCAATCCCCTTCCTCCACACACCGCCCCCACCAAACCTTCCAAACAAAAACCGTTACGAATTACTGGCCAGTCTGTCTAAAAACTGCTGACGAAGGCGAACACCACGCCGAAACGCGTACGGAAAGAAAAACAAGTAAGTTTCACAAGTGAAAGTTCTATATTCTATATTATTATGAACCAATGTTCTCAATAAACAATCCGCCTTGCAGATTGTGAATTTGTTTATTAAACGTTAAATAAAATACGAAAATAGCTCCACAAATTTAATAACAGTAGGCTACTTATTGGCTTTACATTAGAAAGTTGCATCATGTGGATCCTTGTAAGCAAAGCCAGATGATGTAATACATACTAGACAAAAGCTTTCTGTATCAAGGACCGAGAATTGCTGACATTATCATGTAGAACGAAAGCAATTGGAATTAACCCCGGCATTAAATTGACACCATCCAGGCAGTGTATCAATAGGCCTACAGTGTTATTTGCGAATGATCAGGTTATTTTTCAAAAAACAGAAAACGTTCTCCAGTTAGCGGTTTCCCATTTGAACCAAATATGCAAATAATATAATCTTAGAATATCAACAGAAGTTATGGCCTTTAGAGGAAAGCATCCGATATGTTCCAAGATAATAATAAGCAATGAAGCAATAGAACAGGTATGTCATTTCAATTATCTAGGGTGCGATGTAACTTATGAGTATGACGGCGACATCGATATGAAAATAAATGGCTTTCAAATGATATGTGGTACTATAGACAGAACACTTGGAAATAAAACAAGGAAAGACACCAAGACAAAATTCTATAAAGTAATGGCCTATTTTAACGCCTGTTTTAACTTATGGAAGTGAAACTTGGACGATGACGAGAAATTATGAATGAAGAATGCAAACAAGTGAAATGGAGTGATTGAGGAAAATCAAAAGTTGCACGCTTAGAGATAAAATACGAAATAAAGATACAAGAACTAAGCTAAATGTGTATTCTGTGGTCAGCAGAATAAAGGAAGGGCAAATAAAATGGAGGCAGCATATCAAAAGAATGGAAGATATGAGGCTACCTAAACAAGTAATACGATACAGACCTCAGGGAAGGCGTGATATAGGTAGACCAAGGAAGAGATGGCTTCAGTGAATGTCGGAACAAGCTGTAAGCCTATACCTTGACGTGGAGAAGAAGAAGAAGAAGAAGAAGAAGAAGAAGAAGAAGAAGAAGAAGAAGAAGAAGAAGAAGAAGAAGAAGAAGAAGAAGAAGAAGAAGAAGAAGAAGAAGAAGAAGAAGAAGAAGAAGAAGAAGAAGAAGAAGAAGAAGAAGAAGAAGAGACACGTAGAACTCCAAGAATATATTGTATTTTCACTTTCCTAAGTAATAGTTAATTGACATAAACTGAAGGAAACTGCAATTAACCCACAAGGTGTGTCGAAAAGCTGAGGCGATACCCGTACAAATCTTTTGTACCCATGTAGTATTCGTGCAGTAGACCCTACTAAAAAAAAACGTAAATGAAGAGGGGGTGATCCTAATATAAGGGGCTTTTTCTATATTAGGCTTAAATAATCTAAGGACAATGAGCAAAAATTGAGAAGACCTATCTGAAATCCACGACTAGGACAGAGAAAACAGGAAGAAACTATTCTATATATAAATTTATAAATACTATACTATACTATAAATTTATTCTAGATATGAAAATGACAGGCGTTATTAACCAGCCATTTTGAGATGATTAAACAGTATACGAAGAGATGGTAAGAAAATTTGGGCTGTTAGGTTGTACGTAGCAAACTTAAAACTCGAATCGTATGGAAAGAGAGACGTCACGGAAGAACAGATGTATTCCTGAATAGGCTAGTAACAACCTAAACCTTGAAATATAAACGACAATGACAAAAACAATATGAATCAAATTTAGTTAGTCTCTAAACCGCTAGACGATATACAACACAATCCACGAGTTATTTCATTTTCTATTCATACGCATTCGTATGTTAATTTTAATAATTTAAAATTGTCGTAATTTTAATTTATTGAACTTTACTAAACTTTAAATTGTGTAGGCGTTTCTTTGTCGCTAATTTTTGTTTGAATCACGTGAGCCTGTGACATGTAGTTTTAGCATATGAGCGTGTTTTTAAACTACTTTCAAATGTTTTGTTTACTGCTTTTTTATGTAGTCAAAAAGTAGGGTTTGTCATTGTGTATAGAAGAAGACAAAATGCTAAACAAAAGCTGTTATCACATTTCCAAGTGAATGAAATAAACTGCCACTAATATTAAAATTGCCCGGACTGTTGGGCCGCGGTCCGTCGCGTCCAATGTAGTGCCTTCCAGACATTTAGCCGTGTCCAACAACGACCGTCTTCAGTTGTTGCGTAACAGAGATGTATTACTGATTGCTTACAATTTCACGGCCAGCGTCCAAATTATTATAACTACTTTCCGGGCTATCAGGTCGCGGTCCTATGTTGTTTACTGCAGACGTTTCAACCACACCATTGGTGGCCATCTTCAGTATCCGAATGACTTTACTGACGGAGACCGTGTCAGTAAAAATTTAGTCCTTCAGACACCGAAGATGACCACCAATGGGGTGGTTGAAACGTCTGCAGTAAACAATAAACAACAACGGGACCACGGCCTGATAGCAGTCCGGAAAGTAGTTATAATAATTTAGAGATATATTACGCCCGCGTAGAACTAAGTTGAGTCTGTCCTAATGACTAGAGGCACCTATACTTATAATACTTATCAATGCTGGAAT
Source organism: Magicicada septendecula (assembly GCA_034769895.1). Classification (NCBI taxonomy): domain Eukaryota; kingdom Metazoa; phylum Arthropoda; class Insecta; order Hemiptera; family Cicadidae; genus Magicicada; species Magicicada septendecula. The sequence goes on along the minus strand of CM068367.1, from coordinate 1,318,497,043 downwards.
CATTTACTATGCAAGTTAGTTATCATATCGTGCGAGCCAATCACATCGCACTGCGTTCCGATAGACTGAATTTCGACATTTATCACTTTCAAAAATTGTAACTATCATTGTTATTGAAAAATAATAGTTAGCAGGAATTACAGGGTTACTGATAAAACGTGTCATTTTTTCGTACACAGTGATAGAAAGCAATTGATGTTTTGTTACTTCTTAAATGCAGATGAAACGGAAGGAGTGGAAATAGTAAGTTTGGAACCTTCTCGCGGAACACATGGAAAAAATTGTTAAAGCATTAAAAACCGAGGAGAAAGCGAAATTCTGAGAGACTAAGAAAATGGAAGCATTCGGAATATGCAAATAACCTAATCAATGGAGTGAAAAAAAGAATACGGAATGGACCAAAGAGGGGGGGGGAGTTTGGTGAAGAAAAATATCGTGAGTGTTATCGTATTTGCGCGTTGTGTGTGTCTATATGTGTGTCTGTGATCTAGCTGTAATTTCATTATATACTAACAATGCGTCAATTAGCAAACAATTAACACAGTTAAACTTGGCTGCACTGCTAGCAGAAGGTATAATTCAAATCTCTGTAAACTAGAAACATTTAATTGTCCCACAACGAAGATACAAGAGCGACTATCCCTCTGGATTAATGCCAGTAATAATTTATATCGTTAAATTTAATAACGATTAAATAGTATATAATGCAAATGCTACTTTTCCTACATTTTCTTATTAGACGGTACAACTACCTTTCGTGGAACACTTCAGGTGGTTTTGTATCCTCAATTTTTAAATTACAATATTACAGGTAACTGTGTAAACAAATACATTGCAAAAGTTTCTAGGCAAAACGATAATGAAGTAGAGACAAAAGACATCATAATCTATATTAGTATTTTTATAATAAATCGGGATGCTAAAAACTAATATTTTAAGAATTGATCTTTATAGTAAACGATCGTTTTAGAATAAGGGACTAAAGATAGGGTTTAGTCACTTAACTAGACATAAATATCTGAACTTGTTAATTGATTGTAAAATTAAAACTGTAGGCTTTTAATCATTTCCAATAATGTTGGTACGAATAAATCCGGAGCTCTCAACTGGCTTCATTCAATGGACTACATTTTTCTTCATCTCATGAGTACGCTAACTAAAGTTTTAAACATCGAATATAAAGTAAAGAAATATTCTAAAAAGTCGTCATCATCATCATCTGCAAGGATGGTTTGTTCCGGTCTCAAACAGGCAACGATTAGAGCTGGTCATTCCAGCGCTTCCTCGGACGTCCCACAACTCTCCGTCCCTTCGGCTTATAGTTCCATAGTTGTCTGGGGATGCGGCAGCCGTCCATTCGGCAAAGATATTCCCAACAGTTCAGCCGAGTATGCACTGGACTATCCTGTCTAGTATACTTATATAATATTCAGTTCCTGCCGTATATCTGTGTTTCTTCTATGATCATGGAGAGAATACCCTGCCACGTGTCTGAGAAATCTCATTTCAGACATTTGGCCTGGTATTTTGTTAAAGTCCAATTCTTTAACGAAGAAGAATTTCTTGATCATAAAGAAGTGTGGTAACGGCCACCATCTTGTAGAATTTTAGGCGTGCTTCTTTACTTGCTGACTTAACAGTTTGCCTGATGGTCCCCCACATAAGGTTGAACTTACACTCTATAAAATGCTCCACAAATGTTTTACTTTAATTTGTCTTTAAAAGGACAATATATTTGAGTTTAGATGATTAAGATCATCTAAGAATTGTTACTGTAGCTGTAATGAGTTCAGTTATTTCTCTTTAAAACAAACTACTAATGTTAATTGTCTTTTTAATTAGCCTATACATCAGTTACATTGCGATTAGCTCTGTGCATTCAAGTAGGGTAATGCGTTTCGCACCACATTTACACAGTTTTTAATTTTCGCAGATGGTGAGACCAAGTGCCTGTTAATCCTAGATGAACCTAAAAGCATTACAGACATAAGAACAAGTTACTCTGCAGACGACTTCGTCTAAGACCTCGCTGTGATTACTACGTGCTATGGAATTCTAACTGTAATGCGAAAAAGATTAGGGCATCAATGAAAATATCATTTACTATAACGAAGAAATACTTTAGAAATGACGTAAATTATTCATTGAATTAATACGTATCAAACAATTGTAGACAGAAATCATTTATGATCAGAGTTGGCATTGGCCTTGCTCAGGTACGGGTTATTGTAGTCTGTGCCGAGATGTGACACCATGACATTGAGCCCCGCATGGAAGAGCTGCGTAACGACCCCGTCTCCCCCATACGCCCCCGTAAAAACACGGATCAAGCATAAAGAATGGATTTTAACGTTGTGTATTCAGGCACAAAATCCGTACAGAACGAACGTTTTACGACTGGAAATCCCTCCCTCAGGAAATATAACAGCCGCTGTGTGATTCGAGCGCCAGATTGTATTAATGTTACCCGCTCTTTATGTTATCTGTAACTCGGTAAAATGTCTGGCGCATTTATGATGTCCCAGAATGCCTCAGAATCGTATTGGGTATACGATTACCTATGCTACGATAACAGTCGAACATGGACTTGGGTACAGGGTTGTTGTACGTTATTTCACTACCACATTTCTACAAATAAATTTACGGATAGTAATGAACAAATCATTTTTCCTGTTCTTCAGATTTTACGGTTATTTGTAAATCCTTAAACGCATGAATGAAACATCGTGAAACGTATGAATGTTTTTATACGTGGCTTTAAAACATCAGTTACTTTAGAAGAAGTATAGTGCAGTCAACTTTAAAAATTGAAAATGGTTTGGTCTGAAAGAGACAAGTTACGTTACTCCTAACTCTGGAAGTCAGCCAGCAAACGTACTCATGTTGTAGGCTCAGAGACTGCGACACTGCTACACATTTAGTAGTACTCATGCGCTTGTAACTTTGGTGTTCCGTCATTAGGGAAAGAAGATGCTTACTTGCAGAAAAAAGTAATTATTTTTTTATTTACAATTATCCTTAAAACTCGTAACTTTGACAATAGATAAGAATGCAAATAACATTATTGGCACGTAAAAATATTGTTTTTACAGATGCACATTAAAAACATTCATAATGCTTAAAAACAAATTTTAATTGTCGAAATTAAGGATTTTGACAAAATAAATGGGTACTTTAAAATATTTTAAAGTATTTGTAGTTGTATATTATATAAATTGACGTCATTTAAACTTTTTCACCTATTAATCAAAAAAGTTGTGTCAGTGGTTATAATCACAACCAGAATTAACACTGTTGTACGCCAATATAGAAAAATTATTCCGATTAGCGCTTCCAAGCCTCATAGCTTATAATCAGATCGGAAATAACAATAATGGAACTAGACAACTTTTATACCCCCACTTCTACAGCGCGTACACGTTTTCTTAAACAAGCTTTAAATTAAACGTCCTTTCTAGCTATTAGTAACTAGCGAGTTCAGCCACACGCGTCGGTACTTTTACATTTCTTTCTAGTAAATTAGGTAACTGAACTTACTATTTACTAATAGCCAGAAAGGGGTTTACCTTAAAGATTGTTTAAGGAAATGTGTACGCGCTGTAGTGCAAGTGGGGCGTACAAAGAAGTTGTCTAGTTCCATTATTGTTATTTCCGGTCTGATGATGAGCTGTGAGGCTTGAGAGCGCTAAGCGGAATAATTTTTCTATAGTGGTGTGTAACAGTGTTAATTCTGTTTATTAAACATTTAGCTATAAAACATATATAACATTTAACCGATTACGCAAATATTAAGTTCAGTGCAAATAATCGAAGCATCCCGAATACAAAATTTTAAATGCCGAGGTCACAATATTATTTTCTTTGTTTCTTGTTCTTCTTCTTTTTCTTCTCCAGCACTACACCTCGATGTAAGCCTTAGTCTCCAAAACCAATCCTTCCAATGTCTCCTATCCGTTGTCATCTCAGTGTACCACGTCCATTCTTCTGAGATCTTCCTGAATACAATCAAACCATCTTATCCTAGGTTAATTCTTCTTTCTGCTTTTAGACACTTGTGCTCTTTAGTTACATTGTTAGTAACAACAATAACATTGTTATCGTTAAATTCTATTTTAACGATAGAATTTACTTAATACAAATATTTGTGGCAAATGCATTCTGGTACGTTCTAGAAGTTCTAATTTTTTCATATATTTAATATTGAATATTTATATAATAGAATTTCACCCATATTTTCCAGTACAATTAGCACTGTTTTAACTAATTCTAATTTTAAACAAACAGTGAATCGGAATAAATTCTTTGCTTTTCACTTGAGGAAAACAGAGTCTTTATTTATTCAAGGAACACATAAATAAAAACTGATCACTTGACAAAGTAGCCAATTTTAACAAAAATAATCATTTCTAAACTTCCACATTTAATAGTAATTTTGCATTGTTTCTTCCAAATATTTGTTTTCTCCGTCCTGTATATTAAATGCTACAGGCCTACTGATGATATTGTTGGAGTTCATGGTGGTTCTGCATAAATATTTGCATTTGCTTAATACATAATTATTGTTTTTAATCTTAATAATTTAAAGCATACTATTTTTAATAGCTGAGCAATGAACAGATCATGGATTCGGTTTCATCTGCAAATTTGATGTTACCGGGCTTTATTATATTTCTACACACATAAAAAAATAATTAGCAGCGATTAACTAATCGTTCACGATAACGTCAAGAATGGCGAGTACCATTTATGGTGTTTATTCCGCTGAATGTTTAAAAACATACTGACAAAAGTTTCATCGCGCAGCTGAAAAATAAAATTACCGTACAGTTGATAAGTAGGTATGTTTCATAAGATGTAAGTGTATAAATATTTATACCATAATATAACAATTAATTTTAGAGCAATCAACCGTGTTTTTAGAGACAAGGTGAATCGAGACAGAAATCTGAATTTTTACAATGTTATGACAGTCCCTGTATGGGTGTGAATTATGGACAACAACCAAGAAACAAGAAAGTAATAACAGGCCTCAGAAATCGCGTTCTTAAGAGGAGTTAAAAGGTGTACTAAACTCGACCGTATAAAGAATGAGGCCATAAGAGAAGAATTACAAGTTTTTAACTTAAATGAAAGACTAATAGATTGTAATCAATGGTGGAAAAAACACTTAAAAGAATGTCAGATTCAAGTCTGTCCAAACACGTCTTGAGGAGGAGTAGATAGCTCCCAGGAAGTGATGGTAGGAGAATCTTTAAAGGCAGAACAGGCAACACTTTGTCTATACAGTCATGTGAAGATTATGATGGTGAATTTGAAGCCATGCAGTGCCCATTCTAAAAAATCTGTGATTCATTTCTGCGTTAAATTAAGTCGATCGACTTAATTTCATTTGCTGCTGACACCCATATACTTACAGACACGTACAGACTACGTGTATGTCTGTTTATATTATATATATATATATATATTGCAACGTATTTATGTGTGTTCTTTTTTATATGTACTTTAATTTGTATAGCCCCACGTTCTTTGGGAGCCAAATATGCGACAACACATATACATAAACACATATACATATACACAAATTTAGCGTGACCGGTCTCACGTTCAAGATTGACAATTATGCAACAATATAACATTTAAATTGGGTTTCAGGTGTATCTGCAATAAGAACTCTATGTAACTTGTAACGGTATTTCAAATTTATATGATATTATTAAAAATTGTGCACATGGCACTGACTTCGATTTAAAACATTCGTTATCAATTGTTATTCTGCCGTAAGGCTTATATTATATACATCCTTACTGACTAAATATTCTATTCTACTAATTATTGTATTAAAGAAAAATCTGATTTTCAGACTACTCAGTCAATTCATGTGTTTCAAAATATCAATATTTAAATCTCTTTTTATATATTGTAATGTACTCAAAATATTAATAGTTATTGAATTTATCTTTTGTTTCTCAGTACTGTTTTCTCAAATACTAATTGTTTTCATTTAAATGCTTTGTAATCATTTTATATCATATTAATTTGAGCTCTTGTTACGTTAATCGTATTTCTAAAACATCTATGATTTTAATTCTACTTTACAAGGAACATTGCTCTTACTTTTAAATAAAATAGAAATGTCTTTAATTGTCTTTGAGTTCTTTGTATGATTAAGATATAAATAAGTTGTTTATCACCTTATTGTCGTCAATCATACTCGATCATTTTTCTCCATCTGTAGTCGTCCTCGTCTCGCACTCCAGCGTCGGCTGTCTCTCTTCTCCTCTTGTCCAGCGTCGTATCTCTCTCTGGAACTCTCCTCTTGTCCAACGTCGTATCACTTCATCTTGTCTCGCACTCCAGCGTCATATCACTCTCTGGAACTCTCCTCGTGCTGTTTCTGACGTCAATGGATCTTCTTATGTACTTCTTCTTATGTACTGCTGTTATTATTTAAAAATGATTGTCTTTATAACTTAGTTACATAGTTGTATGTAACTGGAAAATTTGAACTATTTACAAAAAAAATAAATACGCCGTGCGGACGGGCATAAGCTCCCGCTGCACCGTGGATGATTTAAGAAAGAGAACCACTGTAGCTTGCGTGTCCTATTTATACCCATGTCTTGGTCGACACCCTGCAGTGGTACGAAATCGACATGTCAGAAACTGTCTCTGGATTCAGTTCCCCCACTCTTTGGCAAATTCGCTATTTCTTATATTTCTGCGAATTGCTGAGTCCTGTAAGTATACTATTATACTTATCTTATAACTATTTTTACAACACATGTTCACTGTAATTTTGGACATTGCAACTTAACCCTTTCGATTTGTACACAGTTATTTCACTATTACACTCGTACGGTGTGGCACTTTCGCGTGGTTTTCGTACACAGTATTTAGTAAATTTTATTACATTTTATTGTGGTTTTGGATTTTAATTCTTAATTATAGTTTATGAATAATTACAGAAAAACAGTAATTGTGCAATTATTCATCTTGGGGTGGCAAACTCGCCTGCATAGACCTGCGTTCACACACACTAGCAAAATACTGGTGTACACACTTTCAGTTACATTTGTGTGTGTGTGCACGTCGATTCAGGTCGAAACACCTGTTCATATTTTTGTCTGAGCCAAGCTTGCAATCCCTGACATGCTTATTTCTAATATATTATTAATTATTTACAGTTTATTAGGTAAATTTAAATTTTTATATTCAATGCTCAGTACATCACTTATTTGTACTGTCGCATTATTCCTGTGCTTGGTAACAAAAAAAAATTTAATAAATTTATTTATTATAATTTTTTTTAATTTATTATTATTATTATATTTGCAAAAAATAATGTAACAAATAATAAAGAATAATATTCGTCATTTCACCCTTAATTGGAGTGTATACAAATGTCTTACCTCCCCTCTTCGTACGCTCACTGCTAGTGACCTTGTAGTAGGGTGCTTTAACAAAGAGCTGATCTGACTGGTTTCATTGACCTTGTGGTTTTCATGTGTAGAACTTCCTAAATGACGTTGCGTGGAATTTACCAATTTCTTTCTTCTGTATCTCATCATATACGATGAAAGTGTGTTGTCCTACTCGCTGTCTTAATGTATACGGTCCATTATAAAGTCTGAAGAATTTCTTCGCTGTATTATCACTCCGTTTTCCCACTGGATTTGCTTTGAGTAGTATACTTTCTCCCACGTTGAATTGTTGTAACTTGTGAGTTAGATTAAATCTCTCTATTCTCTCTTTCTCTTATCCGCTGATTTGCGTATTCAATTTTCACACTTATTGGTACAGGTACATTTTGGTTATTAGGTTTGTTTATATACTTAGTCCAAAATCTGTTTGGCTTCTTATCTTCTTCTAATTCCATGGAGTGTATCCTGTTGCTTCACTATAACTTTCGTTAATGGCTTTTTCAAGAAATGGTAAATATTCTGCCCATTTATTGTGTTGATCATGGCAATATATTCGTAAATATTTACCTAATTCTTTGTTAACTCTCTCAGCAAGGTTTCCTTGAGGATGTCTTATGGATGTGAGTACAGGTTGTATTCCATTTTCCCTTAACGTCCTCTCCCATTTTTCACTTTGGAATTGTACACCTTGATCACTGAGTATCTTCTTCATTTTTCCATATAACGGAATATATTTCTGCAGTAGTATCTTTAGAACAACTTTGGTTGTGGGTCGCATAATTGGGTACAGTCGGACTGCCTTGGAAAACACATCGATACATACCAATATGTGCTTCACACCTCGACTTGATCGCGGTAGTGGTCCCAGAAAATCCACTGCAATTAGCTCTCCTTTGTTCTCCTTCTGTATACTCTGCATTCCTACATATGTGTGTAAATTCGGTCCTTAATTTTACATTATCTTACTTATACATTCTTACCTTCGCTTCTAATCTTCCTTAACTCTTTTCTTAACATGACATTACTTTATCTAATACATTACTTATACAATACATTAACATTCATTACATTTCTTTAACATTACCTTTCTGATCGCTACTACTTTCCTGAAATACACTTCCGTAACAGAATACTCTTTTAGCTTTGTAGTGTGTCGCATGATCGGTTACAGAGGAACTGTCTTGGAAAACAACGATATTTTTCTCGAAGTCCTTAATCCTAAGTAGTCTCTGCCCTTTTGACTTTTCACTCTCGCTTTCTTCTGTGTCCTTGTATCTTCATTAAGTGTTCGCTTGATCAGCCGTTCTAACAATTATGGCAATTATTTTCATTCCTAACCCTTTCTTCATATTAATAACAACAATAACATCTTTTACCATTACTTTCTTAAATATTTCTCTACAATAGCATTCCTTACCATCAATAATAAATTTCTTAAATATACTTTCTGATATTATTACACATATTATTTCTTATTATTAATAATTAATAGTTACATTATTTAATTTTTCATTTAAAAATAATTATTTATTTTCAGGTATTGAGTTCTGATTTCAGTGTGTGGTTCGCTCTTACACCCCTCATTAGAACAATTACATTGTCCGTCGTCTACCGGACGTATATTGTTTCTTTGTAGCGTAGTCGCCGTGCTTACCATTGTTCTCACCCTCGTGTAAACAACGTCCGCGTTCCATTGTATTACTGCGACGTTTGTTTTTATCGTAGACGTCACCTGTTCATACGGTAATATTTTGTTTCTTAGCTGCGACAAATAACCTCTCTCTCTTCTCTCCGCACGCTCCATAATTCTCTCGTCACTAATGCATTGCGTATGTTCAGTCTGTTTGAGGCCCATATAAACAGCTGTCGACTGTTTTTTCATACGTCGTTTATGATAATACTCACCGTAGTTCTCATACTTGCAGTTATAATTATCGTTATTATAATTATCGTGCGTATATCTAACATCATACTTACCACAATTTTGTGTAGTGTTTCGTCTAGATAACTTACTACGTTTCTTGTTATACCTACAGTGATATTTATCTCCGTAAGTGTGGTGCCTTAAGTGTGTCATCTTTTGTGACTTACTAGTGTGTGTGTGTCTCACAATAGGGATATCGCTATTAATAAGGTATGTTTTATTAACCTTTATTTGCTTCTCCTCCTTAATGTTAATTACTTTTTTATAATTATCGTTAGTAATTACACATGTATTTTCAATTAGTATGAATTCTTCACATACTATCTTTTCACATATTAGCTCCGTTTGTTTATTAATTATTCCACAGACATTTTCTGCGATCGTGTCAATACGTACATTTGTATTAACAATTTTTTCGGTTAACTGTGCAGTACCGTTTATCATACTTTGTTTTATTTCAAGATTATCAGTTTTTAACTCTTCTAGACTCTCTGTAATTTTTATGGTGTCCTGTCTAAAATTTTCGGACTGTAGCTCTAATTTATTTTCTAAACTTTCTGTTTGTTTGTTCTCTACTTCACCAAATACGGCTTGCATCATAGCTTGAAGTGCTTCTCCCATCCTCAAACTTCCCGATATTGCCATGGTGAATTATTATTAAAATATTTATTTAGTAGTAATTCTTTAACAATTATTATTGATAACCGTTCCCTACTTATTTATTTATTTCTTTATTTTTATTAATAGTTATTATTAATACTCATTACAGTTACATCTGTTACATAGACAAATAATATTATTCGTGGGCGCCAGCTGTGTGATTACACAACAATTAACATTACATTCAATTACTGTTTAATATAAATAATAATTACATATTATACAATTTTCATTTAACACACTCTTTATATTTTAGAGCAACCATTTAGCTACATAAAAAAATTGTAATAGTTAAATGATGGGGATCGGGCCATACGTTCATGGGCTACAATTTATGTACCAAAAAATTGTTGTACATAAATTTAGGCATGTCGTGCCCCACGTCCAGGGCGACATATTTTATGTAACATAAATTGCAAATTTAATATAATTAAAATTTGTGGAGCCCCACGATCTTGGAGCGCCAAATTCTATGCAACGTATTTATGTGTGTTCTTTTTTATATGTACTTTAATTTGTATAGCCCCACGTTCTTTGGGAGCCAAATATGCGACAACACATATACATAAACACATATACATATACACAAATTTAGCGTGACCGGTCTCACGTTCAAGACTGACAATTATGCAACAATATAACCTTTAAATTGGGTTTCAGGTGTATCTGCAATAAGAACTCTATGTAACTTGTAACGGTATTCCAAATTTATTTGATATTATTAAAAATTGTGCACATGGCACTGACTTCGATGTAAAACATTCGTTATTAATTGTTATTCTGCCATAAGGCTTATATTATATACATCCTTACTGACTAAATTTTCTATTCTACTAATTATTGTATTAAAGAAAAATCTCATTTTCAGACTACTCAGTCAATTCATGTGTTTCAAAATATCAATATTTAAATCTCTTTTTATATATTGTAATGTACTCAAAATATTAATAGTTATTGAATTTATCTTTTGTTTCTCAGTACTGTTTTCTCAAATACTAATTGTTTTCATTTAAGTGCTTTGTAATCATTTTATATCATATTAATTTGAGCTCTTGTTACGTTAATCGTATTTCTAAAACATCTATGATTTTAATTCTACTTTACAAGGAACATTGCTCTTACTTTTAAATAAAATAGAAATGTCTTTAATTGTCTTTGAGTTCTTTGTATGATTAAGATATAAATAAGTTGTTTATCACCTTATTGTCGTCAATCATACTCGATCATTTTTCTCCATCTGTAGTCGTCCTCGTCTCGAACTCCAGCGTCGGCTGTCTCTCTTCTCCTCTTGTCCAGCGTCGAATCACTTCCTCTTGTCCAGCGTCGTATCTCTCTCTGGAACTCTCCTCTTGTCCAGCGTCGTATCACTTCATCTTGTCTCGCACTCCAGCGTCATATCACTCTCTGGAACTCTCCTCGTGCTGTTTCTGACGTCAATGGATCTTCTTATGTACTTCTTCTTATGTACTGCTGTTATTATTTAAAAATGATTGTCTTTACAACTTAGTTACATAGTTGTATGTAACTGGAAAATTTGAACTATTTACAAAAAAAATAAATACGCCGTGCGGACGGGCATAAGCTCCCGCTGCACCGTGGATGATTTAAGAAAGAGAACCACTGTAGCTTGCGTGTCCTATTTATACCCATGTCTTGGTCGACACCCTGCAGTGGTACGAAATCGACATGTCAGAAACTGTCTCTGGATTCAGTTCCCCCACTCTTTGGCAAATTCGCTATTTCTTATATTTCTGCGAATTGCTGAGTCCTGTAAGTATACTATTATACTTATCTTATAACTATTTTTACAACACATGTTCACTGTAATTTTGGACATTGCAACTTAACCCTTTCGATTTGTACACAGTTATTTCACTATTACACTCGTACGGTGTGGCACTTTCGCGTGGTTTTCGTACACAGTATTTAGTAAATTTTATTACATTTTATTGTGGTTTTGGATTTTAATTCTTAATTATAGTTTATGAATAATTACAGAAAAACAGTAATTGTGCAATTATTCATCTTGGGGTGGCAAACTCGCCTGCATAGACCTGCGTTCACACACACTAGCAAAATACTGGTGTACACACTTTCAGTTACATTTGTGTGTGTGTGCACGTCGATTCAGGTCGAAACACCTGTTCATATTTTTGTCTGAGCCAAGCTTGCAATCCCTGACATGCTTATTTCTAATATATTATTAATTATTTACAGTTTATTAGGTAAATTTAAATTTTTATATTCAATGCTCAGTACATCACTTATTTGTACTGTCGCAATATATATATATTGTAACAAGTACAAATAAATTGGATAAAGGGTTCAATTATACCTTTGCTCGAACAAGTACAAATTAAAGTAAATTGGTTCGTTAAACCTTTATTCCTCGTTAAGACTCACTATTGTGAGTGTCAATTTGTAACCAGACCTGTATCTGATTACAAATAAAGATATGTGTTGTACCAAAAAAAACTTTTTTTTTATGTTCTTGGTCAATCTCTTCTAAAGCCCCACGTTGAGCGCAAATTTGTAACCAAACGCGTTTTATTACGCTGTTACAAATAAAGATATCTGTGTCTTGTACAAATAAAAACATTTTGATTAAAAAAAATTTTTCAAAAAAAAATTTTTTTATGTTTGTTTATAGTTCTAATAATTTATAAATAATTCTTGTTCTGTGGTTTCGTTAAAATTGTAAAATTCTATGAGTTGATTTGGTTAATATATGCACTTCTGGTTGACCTTAAATGAATCTGGAGTTAATCAGATTGTCTTCCTACAATAATCGATTTGCGATTTTCTGCTCTGCTCCAATATATCACTTTCCTTTAATATTTGTCGTCTCCCAGTAAGTCCTGTAGTTAACTCAAACTCTTATTTTAATATGTGAAATAATTGCAAATCCAGATACTTGAATTAATTTAATTTATTTATAATATTTCTGAAAGATCGATTTAAAATCGATATTGTTTAAATGTTCGACTCTTTCACAGGGCTTGGTCGATTTTACAATTACAGGTTATATTATATAAATGTTAAAATGGTTCTTTTAGCGGGTATAATTATATAGTCAGAGAAGGGAGCAAGCATAGAAAGTATAACATGTACAAATAATTCTTAATAATTAATAAATGACAAATGGATAATAATTTATAATGTTTATAATAGTTAATGATTCAGACCAATCCAGTTGGCGACGACTCTCGGCTGATATACACTTTGCATGACGGGAGCTCAAAATGGCGGCACGTCTCGTAGCTGAAGAAAATTCAGAAACGATGGTTATAAATTTATAAATTCTGTTAATAAAAACGCCTTCACTACCGTTTTATTGTCTCCGTAATATGGTATATTGTCTATGGTGTGGTTAAAGGCGTCCTGAAGAAGTGTTCTGTGTTCACTGGCGTTAATTATCTGGTGTTAGGTGTGTTCAATTGTATAGCGTATATGGTTAAAAATGTTAAAGTTCGTTGTAGAGTGAATTATCAATGTGGTATAGTTTTATTGGTTGAATTCACTTATATTTTGATAGGTATTGTTTGTTTTCACTTTTTGGGTTGGTGTAGTACACTGATTTTATGTTTAAAGTAATAAATTCGGTAACTCTCGTTTTCAATTCATAACCTTATACGCCATTACTCGGTACGTTATACAGATTCTTAACGCGATCGAATATCAACCGTTCGCGTTGAATGTTAATAAAGAACTGTTTCACTTCCTTCATCTCAGGAAATATCTTGCCAAGTTAATATGAAAAAAGTATTGTTTAAATATATTTCACTTCCTATTCATGTGAATATCAAATACATTATATACAGAATATTTTTAGTTTATAGATTGCTTTCGTGAACTATTAACAACATAATTGGTTTATTTACCTCATTCTGTTTAATTTGATATGTCATAGTCAATATTTATAAAGACTTTTGTTAAAATTGCCATATTTCTGTCTTTTTGGAAATATAGGCCCAAAAATCTGCTTCCTGTTCTTGTCCAAAATAATAGCCATGTTTGGTGTTATAAATATGATTATAATAACTTCTAGATTGATATGAATCCCTACCTTTCCTTAATTTCTTATAACTTTGTCAATTTATCTGGCTTTTAGTTATAATTCATGAATTTACTATTCCTCCTCTGAAATAGTTAGTTATTACATTTTGAAAATTTTTAATAATTTAATACATCTTTTTATATTACTCTTTTAAAGTATAGGATCAGTTATAGTAGTTGGTGATCGATCCACCTTACATAAATCTTATTAGTTTACATGGATCATCAGACTTATTTACTCAATTATATTAATTTTTGGGAATTCATTATTTGGCCTAGATCTTAGTATCTTACATATATTGTTTTTTCAAATAAAGTTATTTCTACACCTCCTCTGACTTTTTAAAGTTAACATAACATTAAATAAAATTGCTTACATAACTATTGATACCTGTAGCATATTATTCATGCTACTAATACAAAAAATAATATTGAACATTAACTAGCAGTCTCCAAAGTTAGACATGTTAGTTTGAACTATTTTTAACATACATAATAAACATTTTATAAGCTGGTACATAAACATAAACATACATACATAAACATTTTAAGCTGTATGCACACTGTTATGTAACTAAACTTTCTTACCCTAAATATAAATCTTATTCTATTAGAAATCTTTGAAAAGTGGAGTTCATAGGCTCTAAACATAATTAGCCATTTAAAATTCTTTAATTTTTATTAAACTTAAGTCAATCACAGTCTTTTCTGTTTATATTGTATTTTAAATTAATCCCCTGTTTGTGTAATTATTCCCCCACCTACTCTCTTTATCCTTTGCATTTCTATGAATGTTTTTAGATAAAAAGTGACCTCTTTTATGAAACCTTAGAAATATTTTTCACTTCAATATTTCATCACTTGTTAATTCTGTAATTGTATAAAATATAAAAGTTATTTAATAGCACCTTGTTTAAGTAATAGTTACACATTAACTTGAAGTTTATTATATTTAAAATCACTTACACTGGTACACATACACTGTTGGTTCTGGCTTATATTTGAGTTTTACTATATTCTCAGACCAAACCTTTAGTCATAATGGACTGTGAAGATTTGTTTATTTTACTATATAATAACTTTAGTTGGTGCACTTCTTATCACACTACTAAATACTTTTGTCTATAATTAATTTACAATTTTATGAGGTTTTGGGGTGTAAATCTTCTACTTACACGAATAGCACTTTATATAATATAATGGTTGTTCACCTGCTCGATTCTTGTCGAACAACTCGAAAAGAGTTCCAAGTCTCAGCGTTACTTTAGATTTAACTAGTTCGTACAAGAAAAACTCTTGTAGAGGAACACACGTTCACTAGGCCAAGGCTTTCGATGAACTGCCCGATGTACACCAGACAATGGATGGATCTTACTGAAATTAGGGGCTTCTGATTGGTCAGTCGACTGTCTACGTGGCAGATTGAACAAAAGATAGATGGATTCCAGGCGGTTATTTGTATAATTCTGAGGGAGCCTGCCTAGATTTTATATAAAAATTTTATTACTCTTCAATAGATAAGGGTGAAAAGTTGAGGTTTTAATTATTAAAAAAACCACATTTATAAAATAGCTGAGAACAACAGAGTATATAGAAAATGTAGCTATTTCCATAAATAATTCACAGTTCAAGTCTCAAGCCGATGGGTTAATTAAAACGGAAGATATAGCGAATAAGGTTTATCACACGCGAACGCGCGCACATATTCACACACAAAGTACATGACATAAAAGAACAAAAGTTTACAAAGAATTTGATATAACATAAGTCCTTATCCATCACTAAATACAAAACTTATAGCTAACTGACAAAAATTGCATAAATCAATTGAAAACCTGTTAATGTCAGTCATCCATGCTCAGATACTCTTATTCATAGATCATCATCCTGTGTTTTGTTGCAATATATATATATATATATATATATATATATATATATATATATATTGCAACAAAACATATATATAAACTTATATATATAAACTATATATATATAAGTTTTATAAGTTTAAAAAATATATAAACTTATTTACTTACTTTTATACCTAACATGTTATATAAGTGTATGCTATTACATACCAATATTAAATATCGGTATGGAGAACCATACAAGACTTCCATATTCTAACATTTATATTTATAATCTTCTCTAAATGAAATATTTAGATAGAAACTACTTCTTCCTACTTCTTTCTTCAGCCTTAACCACAGTACTGTAGTCACTAACGTATACCACCTCACGTTAGCGCACTCGATTTTACTGATGATGGCAGTCGATGGCACTGCCGAAACGTCTGGTTTTGCAGAAAACATTGGACCATGGCCAAACAGGCCGGGAAGGAATTTTAACAACAAACTACTTCTTTGTTGCCGATAACGTAGTACATATATAAAAAATTACCCCCTCCACCTTCAACTATCATTTTCATTTATAGAAAATTGCCCCGTCCCCTTCACCTACCATTTTCATTTATAAATATTTTATTTACCTTTCTACAGTGGATTATTACGACCTTCTTTTCAGGATACTTTATTTATCAAAATTAAGTACTTTACTCTTGTTAAAAAATAAAACATTGCAGGTAAACTACCCCTTCCCTTTAACCTATCTTCACCAAAATCAATAGGTACGGTACCGATCGTCTTCAACAATTCAGGCACATATGCAAAAAGTTATTTGATTCTGTTTGAACTTGCGGCAGTTATCTTTTGCCATAGAAAATATTCAACACACAGGCGCTTTTCGGAAAATGACTTTTCTTGATGTTTTAAGAATCAGCCCTTATCTCGGTCACGATTTTTTCGCAATCACCGTATCTATTTCCTTACGGAATATGGAAGTAAAATTACCATACTGTCTATTACATAACAATATTAAAATTACTATACGGTCAGACATCTGAGTGCTACCAATTTTATACCCCACACAGAGTGTGGAAAGAACGAAAATTTTACGACCGACAAACCCTTCCCCCAGCAAATCTGTGCCTCGGGCGTCAGTTTGTATTAATGTTACTCAGTCTTTATGTCTTCAAAATACCGGCAGTTTCTCTTGCGGATTTACGCTGCTGCCTAAGATTATCAATAGGGATAGGCTATTCATCTTTGTTTATCAACACCAGTCTAATGGTCGCCCGTCCCTCGCACAAATTAAATACAAATATTTTTTGAACATTAGTCACTATTGAATCTGAGTTTAGGCACACAGAATATAACAAAATAAATCAATTTATTAAAGTTTCCTGTCTTTCAAAGCGGTTTTTATATTTATCAGATGTTAAAAATGCGATTAAAAATTATACACAAAATTATTTCTCAAATATTCTAGAAAAAACACATCTTTTGAGTTAATGCAAAAATTATAGATATAACTACTGTTAAATAGATATAGAATAGAATTGTAACATTATTCGACTAACGCATGATGCGCCCAGTGAACCAGCAAGTACGCGTACATGTACGTTATAGGCTCTTATACTACAATCTATATAACTGTAATTAGCCAAGTATAGTACTAAGCAGTAGCGTGACGTCCATGTAACCGCTCTTGTCGGCGGCAACAGTATGGAAACAAGAGAAAATAATATTAATTATTTCACAGAATAAATACTTTAGTTATTGTATAATTTGTAATCCCAACAATATTAGTAGGGAAACTTGAAGAATATCGTAGCATTGCTTTCCAACTGCTGTACACTTGCACCGTCTTGTGTTGCCGGCTCAGACATTGTCATTGTTTTACTGCGTACGGTCATTGACCTCGTAGTAATTGTCACTGTACAAACTGTGTAAGGTGGACACATTCGTCCACCAAATGTGTTGCCCCTGTATAAACCGGCAGAACTCCCAGTTGGCAGCTGTGTTCGTTTTTGGAACTGACGTGCAGCAGATACTACGTACCTATTTGTGTTTTGTTCGTTTAGTCATGTGTTTATCTGTTTGTTTTTATTATTTTCAATTCGATTATTTGTGTTCTGATTTACTCTGTGTAAGTATAATGAGAGTCAGATCACGTTGAACCTGGACCCTCTTCTTCTCCCAGCGAATGATGGAAAATGCTCTAAAAAGAACACTTTACAAGAAAAATTCGAATTTATTTTTAGGTTACGTTTTAGGTCTATCACAACCGGCAACAGGTGTTATGTACCCACGCCACGCCACTGGTACTAAGTAAGACTTAACTTATCACGTGAGCTAAAGTAAAAGTAATGTTAGGTAAAACTGCTACTGAATGGAAAAGTGAGAAGATATACTGTTTTGAAATTTTATAAAGTGATGGCAGTTCCATGCGGCCTTTATGGCAGTAAGACTTGGACGCTGAAACCAAACACCCAAACCCGGGTACAGGCTAGTGAAGTGAGATTTTTACGTTCAGTACTAGGAGTATCACGGAGGGGCCGGCTAAAAAATAATAATCTAAGGGACATCCTTGGAATGTACAACCTAAACAAGAGGATAAAGCAATACAGACAGGATTGGACAGACTATGTTGAAAGGATGCATAAGAACATAATACCAAAACAAATTTTGGTTCATAATCCGAAAGGACGGCGGAATATTGGAACTCCAAAGAGGATCGGACCAAGGAGTGCGCAACGAATTGTAAGGTCCATACCCTGAAGAAAAAGAAGAAGAAGTAGAAACTACTACCCCATCATAATTGCATCCTCACTGAGTACATCCCTACTACAGACAGCCAAAGGGAAATAATAGGCAGAAGTCAACAAGGCCTGCCGAATTACATAATATTAAGTACTATAATACTTATAACTATTTTACCTCAAGATGTATTTTTTCTTTAGGGACATGTTTCGGGAGATCCTGTTCTCCCATCTTCAACCTTCGCCATCTTGCTTCTGGTGTAGTCTGAACCACCTTCAAGATGGCGAAGGTTGAAGATGGGAGAACAGGATCTCCCGAAACATGTCCCTAAAGAAAAAATACATCTTGAGGTAAAATAGTTATAAGTATTATAGTATTATATACATCAAGAAACGGACTGTAGCAGAAAGTGATTGAAATAATATTAAGTGTAGGCCACTATACATGTTAATTTTGAAATTTTTAAAACCTACTTCTACCAGAAATATAGAAAGAATTTGATTAGCATAATATCAGATATGTGTTTTTTTGGCTGTTTGAATTGGAATTACAGTCAACAAATAATCTCATTGAACATTCCTGTTTATTGCTGAGTGGGCTGCCGTATACGTCAGAAACATGTTACACTGTTACGTATTCTCTGGCGACGTTTTTATATTTTAAATGTATAATAATCACCCGCAGCGGAAAACGTTAGTTATTCCTAAAGATCAAGTGGTTGCTTACATTTCATGTATAATTTTTGAACCATATATGCTACACTCAGTAAATAAATAGACACTAATTGGTGTTAGAAAACACACTCAATAATCTGGCATGGACTGAGAAGGGAGAAATAAGGATTCGCTTTGCTAGTTTAGTTTAGAATTAATTACTCACACAGATTTTTAAACTATTAAACAAATATTCGTCAAGAAAAAAATCAAATTATAATTTTTTCATCAAAATAATACAAAAAAGAGGATTAATGTAAAACTTAGTGCATTTCATAAGAACCAATGTGTATCAATTTGTTTGTTTGTGTTCACTACTTTCTCTTTAATTCTATCATTATGACATTATTCTGACGTACTCTACAACTGACTTAAGTAAAAATATTGTTACGAGAAGCGTACCGAACAATCCAGAACATTCTCCACCCCCCGTCCAGTGTGGCTTATGTTGAGTCATTCACGTTTGTGGTTCTAGTGAGTTCCAGGAACACTTGAGATACGCATTAAGCTGCTGGCCTGCAGTAAGGAGGCAAAGATGTACTGCACCTCTGAGGGGCCTATATAAAGCCAAAGCAGCCGGATTGTCACTTCAGTTACGTGAGCGATTTTCGCTAGTGCGGATTGAGTGTTTTTCGAAGAGAAGTAGTATTATGTTATTAATTGTGTGAAACTCTATTATTAGACATTGTTACTGGGTGTGGACAAATCTAACTGGAAATATTGTACGAGTTAATTACACACTGTGTAATTGTGATAATTAAAGCTGGTGATTAGTGACTTGATTGGTGTCTTGTATTTTGTTTTCCACTGTACCATACGACGATAAAGTAGGCCGTCGTAACAATATTATCTGCTACTCACTCTACCACATGTAGGTGTCATAAATTATAAGCGTGTAAAACTAAACTAGCAAAGCGAATCCTTCTTTCTCCCTTCTCAGTCCATGCCAGATTATTGAGTAGCTTTTCTAACACGAATGCCTATTTATTTACTGAGTGTAGAATGTGTTGTTTAAAAATTAAACACGAAACGTAAGCAACCACTTGCTATTTAGAAATAAATAACTTTTTCCGCTGCGCGAGATTATAATATTTAAAATACAAATAAGTCGCAAGAGAATACGTAACATTGTAACACGCTTCTGACGTATACAGAACCTACTCATTGGGTATTGGAAATCACGTGAATAATAAATACAAAGGGAGACGCAATGTAATAATCAGTGGTGCAGAGAGGGTAATTTTGGGGATTAAACCTCCCTCCTCTAAAAGGCTAAATAAAAAAGAAACGTCAAACTCTAAAAAACATTTTCAGTAAATGTAGTCATAATGTCGGAACACAAAATAATGCTTATTAAATTGAACAAGTAGACCGTTACCCATGCAACGCACATCGTAACCTCCTGTATGCTATTAATACGCACACGGCATACGGGGTTAAGTATTTATACCAATTCAAATGGTTACATTCAATATCCTAAAACAAAGTTCTCTCTATCACCATATTGTTTTCTTATTTCTTTTTCTTTGGGAAATTCTGTCCCGTTTAAAAGGTCATAGTGATCTACGAGTCACACCAATCTTCATTGCCTCTAATTTATTTTTTGTTTACCTCTTTTAAGAGCTATGTTTCTGCTCCATAGAGGAAGCTACTCGTAACAAATGCATCATAAACATGCATTCATGCTTCATGTTTCATGTTGCACTTGAAGCATTTTTAATTGCTTCAGCTACAGTTGCCTTGCGAGTGTGAAATCCTTCTCATAAACATTGTTAGTTAGCGGATGATTAAGACATGGTTAAATTTGTTATCCCAGTTTCTGAGGTTATGTTCTCCTACCTGGTCGCTTTCAAATATGGGCTACCCTATTAATAGAAGAAAATATGTAGCGTATCCAACCCGGTTTAAAATATTTGTTGTGCACTAATTTATTCAAAAACAACTTGAGAAAATTCTATAGTAACCATTTTTTCGCTTGCAATTCCAATCTTTTATATATGTGCGCATATTTATTCACGGTTTTTTATTTCTATTTAATAAGTTTTATTATCGGCCGTCTAAGAACCACATGCCAATTTTAATTCTTTATTCTTTGTTCTTTTCTTTTTCTCCAATATTATTTCATCTTTCCACTGTATCTCTTCTTCCTGTCTTCAGTCCACTTTGGACCTGCGTTTTTCTCTCTCCTATCCTGAATTTCTTCCGTTTTTAATACTTTTGCTTGAATAACGTGTCTTTCAGTTACTTCGTCTGCATGTATATTATTTTTTTTTAAATCCTTTTGGACTTCTTTAATCCAACTTGATGTTGACTTCTTCCCCCACATATATTTGAAGATCTGCTTTGTTAACTTATTGTCGTCCATTCTATATAAATGTCCAAAAAATAATAGTTAATGAGTTTTACTATTTGTTGATTTCCTGTTTTATTATCATATTGAAGAAAAATCAACAATGATAATATTAATACCTCTTCCCTATTCCGTGTAAGCTTATGACCGAATTCAGCGTTCGTAATGACGTTTCCAAACGCTCTATAGAGCTGTATTCGGAGTTTTCTGTAATTTTTTTAGCTTAGTTATATTGTAATCAGGGTGTAGATTTTGCCTCAACCGGTGAACTGATTTGTATGCTAAAGTCAACAAAATTTACGCCCAACCATGTATGCTGTTCACCAGCAGCGCGATTTTGAAGGTCTGTAGTGCACATTTTATTAAAATCTGTTATTCATTTCTATGGAAAAATGAGTGGACCAGTTTAATTCAAAATATATATTGCAAATATTTACCGACACTGATTGACTACGAATAAATTTAAAAAAATTGTACAAAGAATTTAACTCTACAAGCAGCACCAAAATATGAGAAAATTTGTGTCAGTTTTATGGTATTTAATTATAGATTATACCGTCATCTTCATTTCTTCCGTCATATTTTATGCGTCATCTTTATTTAACGTTATCTTTATTCTGGTAAGACGTCATTTCTATTGTTCCATACCTCTTTAAATTTAAATATCTATTATTGCCCTTAGATTTCCTTAATTACAACAAAAGAAATAGCTAATAACATCTTCTTTTTCTCTTCACTATTGTAGTTTTGTTCACAAAGATATACTCTTCTCCAAAACCCATCACAGTTGAAAATCGCGGCAGCGCCCTTGTAGTAATATAATGTACTTCCGTATTATCTAAGCATATTGCATAAAAATCGACATGACTGTTAAGATATTACATTTACTATACGTAAATGCCTGGAGCAGAACGTCATGATAGTAAGAATGGATAATCGTAAAATAAGTGTTAGTAAATTTACAGTTTAAAAAAATTTAAATTATTTTAAAATTAAGAATACAATATTTAATGAGAAGTTAATAAAAATACTTAGTTGCTAGTGATTATAAATTACTAAATAATAAATAGTAAACTTATAAAAACACGTTTTAACACCACTTTTTAACTAAGTTTTATTGTAATCAAGGTATAGATTTAAAAGCTACACTCGCATTTCATCTTTTCATCAATAATCTGTTTCTTTGGGTACATGGAAAAACATTACTAGATCTTTACACATGACATTTGCTAATTATATTTGCAAAAATGCAAAGGTCGTTTCCATGTTCTGCGTATTTTTCATTGCTGAAAATTGCAAATTATTGATTCCTGATTTAATTCTTCCTGACTTGACATTTCGGCACGGAAACAGATACACATAGCCATCTTCTCTTTGAATTATTTTACACACACGCGCGCGCGCGATGTCCGATCCCTTACATGCACGCGATGTCATCATTCTTCAATCCATCCAGGAGATTACGTAACGCATGGCTCTTAATGTGCCCTGTTTCTAGAATTTTCTAGGTCATCCCCGCTTCTGGCGATAAAGAGGGCCCACTGTATTACCTGCTTTGGAAATTTCTTATCTCCCATCCTCTAAACGTAGATGTGCCAATTCAACTGGTTCCATTCAATATACTGAAGCAAAGTTCTCTCTATCCCCATATTTTTTCTAATATCTTCATTGGAAATTCTGTCCCGTCTAGAAAGTCATAGGGATCTCCGAATCGAATCAGTCACCATTGCCTCTAATTCTTTTTATTTTCCTTTCTTTGACACGCCATATTTCTGTTCCATAGAGGAACGGACGCTTAACGAACGTATCATAAATATTGTATTTGCTTTTGTTGTCAAAGCTCCTACTCTACCAAACTCCAATCAGGCACCCAACTGGTTTCTTGGCATGAAGTATCCTTCTTGTAATCATGAAGTATCATCATTACCATTCACATTTAAAAAATCGGTATGGAGAACCATACATGACT
The DNA here is from genome assembly GCA_034769895.1 of Magicicada septendecula. Classification (NCBI taxonomy): domain Eukaryota; kingdom Metazoa; phylum Arthropoda; class Insecta; order Hemiptera; family Cicadidae; genus Magicicada; species Magicicada septendecula. Next base: position 1,318,473,346 of record CM068367.1, on the reverse strand, counting down.
TCCATGTTCTAAGATTTGTAGTTAAAATCATTTTCGAAATAAAATATTTCCATAGAAACTACTTCTTTCTTCAGCCTTAACCACAGTACTATGGTCACTAACGTATACCACCTCACGTTAGCGCACTCGATGTTCACTAATGATGGCAGTCGATGGCACTACCGAAACGTCTGATTTTGCAGAAAACATGGGACCACTGCCAGACAGGAATTTTAACGTAAAACTACTTCTATGTTGTCAATAACGTAGTACACACATAAAAAGTTATTCTCCCCTTCTACTATTATTTATAGCAAATTACCCTCAACTGCCTTTTCCATTTATAGATATTTCATCCACCTTTCTTCAGTGGATTATTACGACCTTCTTTTCAGGATACTTTATTCATCAAAAGTAAGTACTTTACTCTTGTTAAAACATAAAACGTTCCTGATAAACTACCCTTTTCCCTTTTCACATATGCAAAATAATTATTTGATTATGTTTGAATTTGCGGCAGTTATCCTTCTCCATAGTAAAAATTAGTCTTGTTAAAACATAAAATATTGCAGGTAAACTACTCTTTCCCCTTAAGTAATCTTCACCAAAATCAATATTCCTTGAATCCTCTACAACTCAGGCACAAATGCAAAAAATAATTTGATTCTGTTTGAATCTGCGGCAGTTATCGTTCGCCATATAATAAATTCTACACACAGACACACAGCCACACGGACACATAGACACTTTTCGGAAAATACTTTTTGTCATGTTTTGAGAGTAGTACAATCAGAATCAGTCGTTATCTTGAACACGAGTTTTTTCGCCATCACCATACTTCCATTTCCTTATGGATCATGGAAGTAATATATGCATTCCCCACATCTCTGTACTTCATCTTCCAAACTTGCATTATATATCAGCTCCAATTGGCAAGTATTTTGTTTTTCTATGCTTATCTGTAAGCCCCACTTTTTGTACTCCTCTCGTAATTTTTTAACCCCATTCTCTAGTAGTATTCTCGTTAGTCTCGAATTTCCTTGTCATTGGCAATAATCACCTGGTCATCTGCAAACGGCAGAGTGTACAGGCACAGTACTCAAAGGTCTGCTTCCATTCCTTTACTTTTCTTTTTCCACGTTTTTAATGCCTTTGTAACTTATATTTTAAAATGTGTTTGATATCCTTGACGAAGCTCCTTGCTGACAAAAAATTCTTCAGAAAGTTCATTTCCAAACTCGAGTCTTCTTACTTATACTTTTTAATGTATTTTTATCATTTACGATTTGCCTTCAAGATATCAGCTACACTTTCTTAAATTAGCCTGTCACAAGAAACTATTTAATTAGCCAAAAAAGAGTTAAATTGCCAGCTACATAGCCATTAAAACACGTTGTTGGAAGTACGCCCATCTCTTTTTTTTCCTACTATTTTGGGTTGCCTGGATTCAGTTTGCTGCTGCTCTGTTGAAATTATCAGTCATGTGGGGGTATCTCTTCTCTCGCCAGATTATTATTGGTGTGTCTACTCTAGCACCCTTCTCAACTACCTACTTCCTGACCAGTTTTACTTCTGAATCAGAGAACTACGATATAAAAAGGGAACATGTTGTTCTTCTGTCTATAATCATAAAAATTTTATAATTGAAATTATCAATTAATAACTATATTTTCCTAGCATAATATTACTGTCCTTGAAAAATGTACACTGTATGTAGTCCAATGATAAATGCCTGTATATTAACTACTGTAGCTTTTTGTTCAAAATAAACGAGTGTTAGATTAATTATAATTTTGTTTGTTTAATAAAATTATTGTAATGAAAATAGCACGGCACTTCTTAATATAACAAATTTCTTATTAAATTCAACAAATGGTTAAGCTATAATTGTATACATCTTTTGATCTTACTATTTAGAATCGGCTGCAGTTATCTGTATTAATGTCGTATCTGCATCCTTCTTCATAAAGCAATGCTGGAAATACATATACAACTCTACATCGCTAACTCTCAAGTGCTGTAGAGGAAGACAAACATATTACAGATATAACTCAAGTCAGGAAATTCCGACTAAAGCTGTCTGTTGTAAAGAATAAGTTGTTTTGACATTTTCTTTCAATCGAGTACTGGAAAGCCTTTTACAACTGCAAGGTGCCAGTTTCTAGTAGTACGATTGGGATGCTTTCCTGCCATACGTTTTTAATATTAGACAATATATCATTAAGGCATTTCTGTTAATTTTACTTCCATATTCCTTAAGGAATGGAAGTATGGTGATGGCAAAAAAAATCGTGTTCGAGATTATTGCAGATTCTGATTCTACTACACTCAAAACATGAAAAAAAGTCGTTTTCCGAAAAGTGTCTGTGTGTGTGTCTGTCTGTCTGTCTGTCTATGTGTCTGTGTGTCTGACTGTCTGTAGATTTTTGTTCTATGGCAAACGATAACTGCCGCAAATTCAAACAGAATCAAATAATTTTTTGCATGCAGCCCTGATTTGCAGAGTACTCGCGATCTATTGTTTTTGGTGAAGATCGGTTGAGGGAAAGGGGTAGTTTACCTGCAACGGTTTTTTTTTAGCAAGGGTAATTTTGTTTGTTTGGCAAACGATAACAGCCGCAAATTCAAACAGAATCAAATAATGTTTCGCATACAGCCCTGAATTGTAGAGTTCTCAAGATCTGTTGATTTTGATGAAGATCGGTTAAGGGAAAGGGGTAGTTTACCTGTAACGTTTTATGTTTTAACAAGGGTATTTCCTATGGCAAACGATAACAGCCGCAAATTCAAACAGAATCAAAAGATTATTTGCATACAGCCCTGATTTGTAGAGTTCTCAGGACCTATTGTTTTTGGTGAAGTTCGGTTGAGGGAAAGGGGTAGTTTACCTGCAACGGTTTTTTTTTAGCAAGGGTAATTTTGTTTGTTTGGCAAACGATAACAGCCGCAAATTCAAACAGAATCAAATAATGTTTCGCATACAGCCCTGAATTGTAGAGTTCTCAAGATCTGTTGATTTTGATGAAGATCGGTTAAGGGAAAGGGGTAGTTTACCTGTAACGTTTTATGTTTTAACAAGGGTATTTCCTATGGCAAACGATAACAGCCGCAAATTCAAACAGAATCAAAAGATTATTTGCATACAGTCCTAAATTGTAGAGTTTTCAAGACCTATTGTTTTTGGTGAAGATCGGTGGCGGGAAAGGGGTAGTTTACCTGCAACGTTTTTTTAACAAGGGTATTTTCTATGGCAAACGATAACAGCCGCAAATTCAAACAGAATCAAATACTGTTTTTGCATACGGCCCTGATTTGTAGAGTACTCAAGACCTTTTGTTTTTGGTGAAGATCGGTTAAGGGGAAGGGGTAGTTTACCTGCAACGTTTTTTTATCAAGCGTATTTTCTATGGCAAACGATAACAGCCGCAAATTCAAACAGAATCAAATAATTTTTTGCATACGTCCCTAAATTGTAGAGGTCTCAATGACTTTCGATTTTGGTGAAGATCGGTTGAGGGGAAGGGGTAGTTTACCTGCAACCTTTTACGTTTTAACAAGAGTAAAGTACTTGAAAATTTATTTAAACTTTTTGAAACAATGGTAATTGTTAAAAATAAAATAATTTTGTTGCCAGGCAATAAAATTATAATTTTTTCATTTTAATGTAGTATAATATTTTTCATTTAATACAGCAATAAAAAGGCAGGTAAGACACAGCCTGGCTGTTTGGCTGAAAATGATTTTAAATATAAATCTTAGAATATGGAAGTCATGTATGGTTCTCCATACCGATATTTTAATTTAGTGATATGTGGAGTCAGTCAACTTTGTTGTTTTAACAAGTAAGACGGTAAAAATAAGCCTAGAATAAAAAATCCAACAGACACTCACTAAGTACCTGTGAAAGCTCTTCGTTTGTATTTTGGTAGTACACTAATTTTCAATCCGAATTTACAAAATAATTCCACTTCCTTGTACGAATCAAATCGACGTATAAAATTTTCTTCCAGGATATCAATTACGAATTGAAAACAAAGGAATTAGAAATTATGAATTCTCCGTCTGCCTTTGTTAAGCTAAACCTAAGTATTGAAGTTTTATTTAAAGAGATGTTAATTTAAATCATTTCAATTTAACTTTTATAAATTGCTCTTTTTTCTTCTTTACTGATTTAAATTAATTTTTGTGAAATACGAAAATGTTTTTGGCAAAACATTAAGAAACTGCGATTACAAGGGATGTGATGTAAAAATAAATCAATCTTTATCTGAAGTTAACTCGTATTCACAAAACACACCGATCGCTGATAGATTTAGCTCTATACATTTTAAGAACCTTAACAATAACATGACATTATTTTTAATCTTCGCTCTTTAAAATCTTTTTACTTTTAATAAGAAAGCAATCAATTTTATTTTCTCAGACTTTTGGCTACATCTGTTCAGTTGCTGTACAGACTGTGTCTCAGAATAAGTGTGTATGAATAGGTGACTTTGAAATACATCACAATGAACTATGTTTTTAAATTTAAAAAAGTTGCTCGTAATCGCGACATATGTTCATCATTAACCCCACTTAAATAATATTATAGGAGAAAATTATATTCAACATTTAAGTATAAAACTTAAAGCGTTTTATAAAACTTAAAAAGAGGACTGAAAAAAGAAAGTTTTATGAGGTGTATAAAGCTTGTCAGAGGAAGGTTAAAAGGCACCTGTAGAAGACAAGTAGTTACAAGTAGTTTTTTTTGTATCGGCCATCTAAGGACCACATGCCAATTTCAATTCTTTAACCTTTGTTCTTTTCTTTTTCTCCAATAGTCTTTTATCTTTTCACTGTGTCTTTTCTTACTGTCTTCAGTCCACTTTGAACCTGCGTTTTTCTCTCTGCTACCCTGGACTCCTTCCATTTTTAACACTTTTGTCCGAAAAACTTATGTTTCAATTGCTTCTTCTGCGTTTATATTATTTTTTCTAAATCGTTTTGAACTTCTTTATTCCGACTTGATATTGACTTCTCCTCCTACAGATATTTGATGATCTGCTTTGTTAACCTATTGTCGTCCATTCTACATAAATATCCAAAAAATAATAGTCTTCTTTTCCTCATTGTTTCTGTTATATTTTCTGTACTCAGATATATTCCATCATTACTTCCTAATTTCCAACCTTTTAAGTTTTTCGTGGGCCAAAGAATATTTCTTTCCAATATTTCTAGTTTGTCTAAATTATAATTCAATGCTAGACACTCACTTGCATATAGGCATTCTGGCTTCACTACTGTACTGTAATGCCTTATTTTTGCATTTTTAGTTACGCACTTTTTATTGTAGTTAGTAGTTATTGTATTGTAGTTAGTTTTATTATTATAATTAATAATAATAAAACATTATTAATATAACAATAATAATAATTTTTTTAAATGTAGTTTATTATTATTAATTTTATTATTATTTATATTATTATTATTATTATCATCTTCTTAGCTTTTAGATTGTGCAATCTAAACGAAAATACGGTCACGTCTTGAAGCAAACCCGCAAACTCACAACTGTAATCCGGTGAGATTGTAGTCAAAACGAGTTGTCTAGTTTTTCACTAATGACATTCCATTGCATGCCAAGTTTTTTAACCTTTACCCACCGCTCCCCTGTACACACATCTTTTATAATAAGATTCTGTTCAAATACTCCGTAGGTGAATGCGAACGGACAGACTACACACAAATTTTGTTTGATACTCCTGCAAAAATATACAGAAAAAAATTAAAAGAAGAAACTTGGAGCTAAAAACTTACACAAATAATCTACATTTTTGAAGGGGGTTACAATAGTGTAAAGTAACAAAATTAAAAAATACATTACTAATATGAAATTTCCAGCCACTGTTAAGCATAAGGAACCGGATTTTTACAGAATTCTAGTTTGTTGAAATCAGCTCAAGTCAAGTCGCAGAAGCTGTAAAGTTCATATTAATTTTCCATATTGCTAAAGGTTAAATATGTTTTGCTTAATTTTTGCTAACTTAAATTTAATTTGATGCCCGTCACAAAACCACTGAATTTTCCGCTGAGTGTTACGTTAAGAATTTATTTTAATTCTTCAGGGTTTCTTAAAGTTCTTCCACACTGGCAGCAGGTAGCCTATTCGAAATGAAGTGCAGGTATTCGAAAATGAAAAGTACCAAGCCACTTTAGATCGATGAACAAGCTTACTAATAAAAAAATCTCTGATGGAATCAGCTGCTCAGTACAAAAAAAATAGTAATTTTATGAATACTTACACTATGTTACCATATTACAGATAAAAATATTAACGTTTTTTATTAAGGATGGTAATCAAGATACACGCCAAATTCTACACCAAAGTCCGTTTAATATTTAACACGTATTATTAAACACAATTGCATAATATATTTAATATTTATAATGACTTTACCTCAATATGTTTTTCCTTTATTTGGAACATTTTTAGGAACGCTTTGTGTTCCCATCCTCAGCCTTCCTATTTACATAATAATACTTAATTTGATAATGTTATTTGAATTACGATAACCAATACCCAATTATCTAACGTTTAGCTCCTTTTTTTCCAAGTAGTAATATTGAAATTACTCTCTTAAATTGTTCAACAGATGTACACGAAATTAAGTAAGCACATTGTGCTTACCAAAAGTGATGAAAATTAAAAATAAAAGCAAATATTACCCAATTCTTTAAACATCTGAAGCAGATAAACAAATTGAGGATTCACTCTGTACACAGTTATGAAAACGCTTTGAGGAACTTCAATGAAATTCAGATCATAAAGTAAAAAACTCAGCAAAAAAGGTCCCCGAAAAAAGTAAAATTATAGAGATTGGGATAAAGACATGTATGTGGAAAAATAAGATTAGAGAAAAATTTTCTTACGTTATTAGGATTGCACTAAGTATACATAGAAAGTACTTGTAAGCTTGTCTTATGTAGTTTGCTTGTTTTATAAATGTAGATTTATTCCCTATCTGTAAACAATAACTTTTCAGATTTTATTTATTATCTTATTTAATTAAGGCATACATTCTGACGGGATATATTTAAACAAGATGTATAATTTTGAAAATACAGTACTTTCAATTATATATAAAAATGTTTTAATTTTAAAATTCATAAATAAATAAATACATTGTTCAAACAAATATTTTGCATTTTGTATCATTTATTGGATGTTTAAAAAAACTGCATTTTACACATCACATATATATATTTCGATTTTGGAATTAATATTTTTATAGATAATATACCTAACGTCATATGAAAAACTGTTTTCTATGTTTTAAGTAGAACATAAGAATGTTTTCTTACGGATACAAACTTTTCATGTCTAGTAGATAGAGGCATTTTCTCACTTTCCCAGTCTTTCAAACATTTTGAATTCCATGTGAACACATTGACACCAGAGTGATTATAATGAAATACAAACAGAATTATTAAGTAAGTGTTTATAACTCGAACTGCAAATATTTCTTATAATTTTGTAATCTTTAAAATAGTTCAACACAATACGATTTAATTACTCAGTTTACAAACGTTTTCAAGCTTCCACGAGGAATCCAATTTGATTCTGTTAATTGAATTATACTCTTCCGAGCTGTATATCTGTGCTTCGTTGTCATTTCCACCAACGATAATTGCAAAACGACAATGAATCACGCCTCTTCTACCCGGACGTGTTTAATTCAATTGACTCCTGTAGTGAAAGCTTAAACCTTTTAAATGCGTTCAGTTGGCTCTGGTTTAGCTTAGTACGCAGGTTTAGTGTGGGTTTACGCTAGATTTGTTTCCACAAACAGATTGTTTTGCTAGTACACTTGTCCATTCACACGGATTCATTCTTTTAACTTGTATTTTATATGTTTATTTTTTGTACCAATAATAAAATAAAAGAGACGTAAATCTCTTTCTTATAGTTTGTAACAAAAAATTGCTTATGAATTCAGCTGTTATTAGCTTATTAAATCTTTGCAAAAATTAATAAACGTTCAGTGTAGTTGCATGGAATTATTAAAAACCACAAACAATTATTCGTTTATACTTTCCAATGCGAGGCAGCCAAGTTATAAAGTGCAGAAAATGGTACACAAATACTTGGAGCTATCTTAAAGACAAAATGGCACACCACAACAAAATTGGCACATCAGCAGTTAAGCATAGACATTTGGCCACATTCTTTCTAAACACCTTTCAACGTTCAAAGTTCACCGTTCAATGCATAATTACGTTTAATGCATTTTATTCCATTGCGGTTGTTACTGGCTGCATACCAACCTATTACCACGTGTTTGATTATTACCTACATTTTCAGAATTTACCTAACATAATTTTATTGATCTTATCTAATGACAACTGTATTTAAAAACATTATATTCTCATTTCATAAACAATATTACTCCGCAGAACTGTCTCGTCTAGTATAGAAGCAAACAATTAGGCTTACATGGACGCATTTACTTAACCGGATCAAAAATATTGTTACGACGGTCTCACCGATCGTCGTATGGTACAGTGGAAACAAATTACAGACACCAATGAAGTCACTAATTGCCAGCTTTAATTATCACAATAAATTAATAATTTGTAGTCAACAAGGTATTAAACAAGATTATACTCGTACAATAATTCCAGTTAGATATGTCCACACTCAATAATAATGTCAACTATAAAGATTTCCGCACTAATTATAACACAATAACACTTTACACAATACTCCGACAAACACTCGATCCGCGCTAAGCAAATCGCTTACTGTCCACTGATTCACAAAGCCAGACTCTGTCCCTTATGCGTAGCGTACGTGTTCTAGAATCTTTCCATCCTTACTTAATTGCTGACGCTAATGCGTATTTCAGGAGTGTGCTCTTGAAGAATCTGGAACTTACTAACCGCGGCCTTGACTGAGAGGCAACACCTGCACTATTAGCGGGGGGACGAGTGGAGGACGCTCTCGGATGTTCGAGAGGGTTCTCGTTACAATATACTACTACTACTACTACTACTACTACTACTGCTACTACTACTACTACTACTACTACTACTACTACTACTACTACTACTACTGATGCTGCTGCTGCTGCTGCTACTACTGCTACTGCTACTGCAACTACTACTACTACTACTACTACTACTACTACTACTACTACTACTACTACTATTCCACGGCGCTACTACAGCTCATGAAGAACCGTACAGAACGACGTGCCTCAGCTCCTCTCTATCCTGTGCGACTCTTCGCCAGCTTCTAACCCCCAGTATTCTCAAGTCTTCATCTACATCGTCCACCCATCTTCTTGCCCCCCTCTTGTTCTTATTCCTCCTGGTTCTCCAATGAATATATTTTTCACTGCCCTTTGCTCTGTCTTTCTTTGAGCGTGACCTTAGTCTTATTTAAGTTTGCTGTTCAGTGCGTCTTATCAGACTTAAGGTGCGTATTTACTTCAACGTAAAAAATGTTAACTGTTAATCATTGAGTAGAAACGTCTGTAATTTGTTACACTTATAACATGCGCAACGATAATGTAAATCTTAACAGAAGTTTAATGAAGAAAGTTTTGTTAGTGGTTAAAATCACAAGCAGAATTATCACTGTTGCACACCACTATATAAAAATTATTCCGATTAGCGCTTTCAAGCTTCACAGCTCATCGTCAGATCGGATATGAAACAAATAACCTGAAGTTATTTGGGTGGAGTGGAGTGGGGTGAGGGTGAAGGGGTTTGTTTCAGGTTATTTGTTTCATATCCGATCTGACGATGAGCTGTGAAGCTTGAAAGCGCTAATCGGAATAATTTTTATATAGTGGTGTGCAACAGTGATAATTCTGCTTGCTGATAATGTAAATAGAAAGATTGCATACCTAGTTGCATACTAGTATTTTTGTTTACTAAAAATGTAAGCAAACTGCATTTGCAAACTCTCTGCTGGGACCGCCTCCACCGTAATATTTTTTAAGTTGACGTCTACATTGTTAAACTCTAGGATCGTCCTAAAAAAAACTTACAATAAAAAATTATAAAACAAAATATTGGTAAAATAAAAATAAATACGATTAAAACATTATCATAACAATGTCCAGCTTATATACAGAGTGTCCCGAGAAGAGAGGGAAATAATTTGAGAAATGGTCCTATAGTGTAAAAGAAGAAGAAAAGTTCATATAAACATATGTCCGGAAACGCTTTGTAAGCGAGTTACGGCTAGCGAAAGATTTCGCCCGGGTTTCGGTTCCCCGGGTAAATGAAGACTTTCTGAAATTCTGGGAAGGTAAATTAAGGGGCGAATTCTGTTGTTTCTTATGGTTTTTGACCTGAAAAATAGAATAAAACAGGTCGCAGAACTGTATCTCCCATACGTTTCCCATATCTGACGTAAAACAGAAAAATCTTTGCCTAAAAACAAAAATTTGTTTTTAAACAAAATTGGAATTTTTGTTGATTTTTATTGACTTTATTTACACCATTTGTCTCACAATTAAATTCTTTACAAGTTTTGTTTTTAACTTTTATGCATTTATTAATCATTTAACAAAGTTATTGTACTTCTAACCTAAAAAAACGTTTATAGGTTAACACTATTTAATGAAAACACTATCTGTTTCCTGACGTCACGCTATAGAGACAGAATATCATATTATAGTCTCCATCACTGTAATATTCTGACAGTGAAATGTTTGCAGTGACAGGCAGATACGATAACTGGAGCCTTTATCTGCCGTCTAAACGACAGACGACTTTACCAATATGCATGTAACTTTACTGGACACTAAAGAGAGATGAAATTAATACTAGTAATTGAAGAGAAATAATTTTTAACAGAGTGTATGTTACAAACAGTTAGAGGGAATATTCCGAGACTGTCTGTGCACAACATCAGTTTACTGTAGAATCTACAGCTCTAAGCAAACAAACGCATACTTCTTAATAAATGACTGAGACAAGAAATTCTAGTAATTAAGTAAGCCATCACCTCGGCTTGGTTTCTAGCAGAATTCAATTTAATTTGTTTAATCGTCTTTCGCTTCATTCCTAGAAAATCCTAGCGTCTGAGTCGTTCAATTGTTGTACCGTTACTAGAAATTCGGGATCCTTTGTATCTCCTACAATATTACGTTTTATTAACCCGTGAGTGCGTTTCTCGTCCTCACTATATGTTGAATCGTTTATATAAATATAGGGCTAGTCAACAGTATTTGACGATTTCCAAATGTTGACAACGAGATGCTGGAAAATAACATGGAAATAAAAATGAAACAAATACAGTATATAAAAGTTGCCGCTTGATCCTCATATATTAGTTTTTAAAAATTACATCTTGCAGGTATTCACTAAGGCTCTTTATACTTTCCTACATTCTTCGACGAAAATTCTCTATGACTTTGTTAATGGCGGTTTAAATCAACAACGATCTCATCTCGTATTTTGTCCTTTAGTTTTTTACTTGTTTGTGGTCCGTTTCTGTAAACGTTGTCTTTTAGGTAGCCCAGATAAATTAGTCTGGGAGAGTTATCTCAGGGTGATGTCGCAGGCTACTGTAAGTCGTCAAATCTTGAGACCAGCTTCCCGTTAAAGACTGTCTACAAACATTCCGTTATTTCTATTTTTGTATGAGTCGACGGCTCATTCACGATAGGACAGAATTACGAGGAGGAAAACGATCGTGTCTTCCAAGGTTCCGTAATTCAAACGAAATTAACTTCGTTGAGTTAAAACAGACGATAAACGAGTTGAGTTCTATCTCGACAAACGTAGTAACAGTAAAAACTCCGCATTACATAAGTATAATATACAGCCAGTTTGGACAAAAGTATTAAATAGATGTTTATAGTAAATTGAATTTGTTTTTTCGTTTGCTTCTAATTTTTAATGTTTAACTGACTAAAGTCTAAATTAAAAGGCTTTGGAATGAAGAGTGATCGTTTTATCACTGAGGATACATTTTTAAAACAATAGATAAACGTTTAATGCTAGTAGTTACAATGATAATGTAAAGCCGTTTCTGAAGCAAGTTTAATTAAAGTGTTTCCATTTCATCATCATCATCATCATCATCATCATCATCATCATCATCATCGTCAGCAAGGATTAAACCAAGAATGGTTCGTTTCGGTCTCAAACAGGCAGAGTCTAGAGCTGGTAACTATAGCGCTTCCTCGGACGTTCCACATCTCTCCGTCCCTTCGGTTTATAGTTCCAGAGTAATTTAGGGATGCGGCAGTCATCCATTCAGCAAAGATGTTTCTAGCAATTCAGCCGATACTGGGCGACCCTGTCGAGTATACTCTTTTTTTTGGATACCACAGTCCTGGACTTACGTTAAAGCCCAATTCTCAGACCCATAAAGAAGTGTGGGAAGGGCCATCACCTTGTAGAATTTCAACTGTTCCCAGATGTCTTCATTTTAGGGTATTTACACCTCCTCCTGTGCAGATCGCAAGAATCTACGATATAAGTCTAGGCATAAAATACATTTTGTATTCCACAGCAACGAAATATAAGAGACAGCAATTAACCACTGAGCTAATGCCTTTGTGTTAAACTCACTCAAACAACGGAAGCTACAGAGAATTCATATTGTTAGGACGGTCTCACTGATCGTCGTATGGTGCAGTAGAAAACAAAATACAAAACATCAATGAAGTCACTAATCACCAGCGTTAATTATCACAATTAATAATTTGTAATCAACAAGGTTATACTTGTAAAACAATCCAAACGAAATTTGTCCACACGCAATTGTAATGTCAGCTAATAGAGTCCCGCACAATTATAACACTTCGCCACAATTCTTAGAACCTCACTTGAATAAATCGCCACTTAAACTCACTGAGTAATCGCCCAAAGTAAAATTGAACTGACAGTCGCTGAATGCCTACATTTATACCTCGCTGATATGCCAAAATAATCTGTCACTTTGGATGACGTGTTAAACAAACAGGCGTTATCGAATCCACTAGCAACAATGTCCTTGTACACAGTGCGCTGGCCGGTACGGTCTGGTATAGACTCGATGGCTGACGCATGACAAGTGGCACGTAATTTACTTTTATCTCAAAGTAGGAGCAATATGTACGCGCACACACTACGCACACATACATTACAGCTGGGCTCTGCTGGGATAGCCGAGATACTTGTAGAACATTCCGTATTACGTAACAATATATATAATGTGTATTGGGCGTGCACCTAGCCATTGACACCCATTGACAGCCATTTCATCGTCTGCGGTAATATTGTATGACAACATTTTGTACAGCACATGAATAACCTTTGGCTGCGATAATGAAATCTATTACATTTTGCTGAAATGTACACTCGTCAAACGACTGGGATAGTTCATTTGTTTTCCATTTACATAGAAAACTATCTGTCTTAATATAAACTTGTATATTTCAGTTCTATATTTATTTTATATACTTTGTCCATACTTAAAATGCATGGTTTGTTTCCACGCGTTTACTTCCTTTTTTCTTGATTTTTAACTACCAATGTTAGTACACTATTTTCCTTCTCTACTTGGTTCTTCCAACATTTGATTTATTCTAAAAGTTCTTTACATTCATACACAAAATTTTCCGGAGTAGAAGGCAATAAGTAACATTTCTAGTTGAAAGCATGTAATACTTTAATCAACTAAAAATCTTGATTAACAATGATTTAATTCGTTAACAATATTTTTAATAAATAAATTTTGCTTAAGATTGGTGGAGATGAAATAATCGTTTTGTCAATACATCTGACTTACCAGTTATAAAATCTGTAGAAAATAAGTAGTGGTACATTTACAACAAAAAGTTAAAAATACAAAATGCCACTTCGTTATGAATCCACTGGTCATAAACAATCCCGGCAATAAACAGAGGCTCACTGTTTATACGTAGCCTATTCAGCATTCATACGTTCTGACTAGTTACAGGTTTAAAGAAATATTGAATCCTTTTATGTAATGTGGAAGTGTTTTGTCCATTTTGTATTATGTGTAGCGTGTCGATGTTTAATAGCTCGGAAATGTGTAGTGCGTTTTACGACCGGCAGATACTTGCCTCTGCTGGT